>NW_026844047.1:628595-660038 GCF_029531705.1 Pantherophis guttatus | reverse complement strand
CTATCTATCTATCTATCTATCTATCTATCTATCTATCTATCTATCTATCTACCTCTCTCTCTCTCTCTCTCTCTATCCACCCATTATCTGTCTGTCTGTCTACCTTATCTATCTATCTCTATTCATCCATTATCTAACTATCTATCTATCTATCTATCTATCTATCTATCTATCTATCTGCTGTATCTCTCTATCTCTATTCATCCTTTATCTATCTATCTATCTATCTATCTATCTATCTATCTATCTGCTGTAATCTATCTATCTCTATTCATCCTCTATCTATCTATCTATCTATCTATCTATCTATCTATCTATCTATCTATCTATCTGCTGTATCTATCTATCTCTATTCATCCTCTATCATCTATCTATCTATCTATCTATCTATCTATCTATCTATCTATCTATCATCTCTCCTATCTATCGTCTATCTATCCATCCATCCATCCACCATTCCTCTCTCTCCATCTCTCTCTCCTATCTATCTATCTATCTATCTATCTATCTATCTATCTATGCCCAGAAAGTGGGCTAATTTCAAACCTAGGTCACCAGGGTTGTGTGAATGCAGGCTCTCTCACAAGGCCTGACTGTGTGATGTCTCCCTCACTTGGAAGCCACCTTTCTCAGGTCTGGGTTCAGAAGTGCGAACCCCTCGTGAGGCTATGTTTGACTCTCTCTTCTCTCCTTTGCAGGTGACGCCATGGCTTTGGGGCCACAATCTGGATTGTCTTTTCCGTGGGCCGCAGCGGAAACTTTGGTGGCGCTACCGCCAAAGGTAAGTTATGGGGTAGAAAGGAAACGAAGATTCAAGTATAGGTAGTCTTCAATTTAACGACCACAATCGAGCCCCAAATTTCTGTTGCTGTTACGTGAATTTTGCCCCATTTTACGACCATTTTTGCCTCGGTTGTTAAGTGAATCACTGCAGTTGATAACTTAGTAACCTGGTCGTTAAGTGAATCTAGCTTCCCCGTTGACTTTGCTGGTCCAAACGTCACAAAAGGAGATCAGGTGACCTCGGGACACTGCAACCGTCATAAATATGAGTCAGTTGACAAGGGTCTGAATTTTGATCACGTGACCGTGGGGATGCCACAACGGTGAAGTGTGAAAAACGGGTCATGTCACTTTTTTCAGCGCCGCCGTAACTTCAGATGGTGACTAAACAAACTGTTGAAAGTCAACTGTACTACCTGTAGTACATCTCAGTTCATCTAGCCTCATCTTCAGTAAAGCAAGTGTGTATCGGGCACATTGCATATCGGGAACTGCACTCCGCACACCACAAATGATGCTTTTAGGTATTTTCCCCAGGTATTTTTTCAAAGGCATTTTTTTTTTTAACCAGGGGAGGGAAGCTCTCTTGAGAGCAGCTTTTTGGAGTGATAATCAGTCAAGTTTCTGTGAGGGACTCTCTCCCCCACCCCCCACCCCCCACTGTTTGAAGCTATTTGCTGCCATCTTTATTTATAAATTTATTGTTTTATCGTAGAGAATAAAATAACAGAACAGTAAAAGAAACAAATAAAAAGAAACAAAGCAAAAACATACATCCAACCCAGGGGTGAAATGCTCCCGGTTTGGACCGGATCGCCCGATTCGGTAGCGATGGAGGCGGGTGGTTCGGAGAACCGGTAGCAAAAATCCCTGCCCCCCCTCCATGCCCAGCTGAGCCACACAATCATCAGAGGCTTTTAAAAATATTTTTAAAAGCATTTTTTCTATAACCTCTTTGGCCGAAAAAATGCTTTTAAAAGTAAAAAAAAAAAAAAGCTTCTGATGATTGCACAGCTCAGCTGGGATCATCAGAGGCTTTTAAAAGCCTTTTTTCTACAACTTCTTGGGCCGAAGAAGTTATAGGAAAAATGTTTTTAAAAGGAAAAAAAGCCTCTGCCGATCAGGCAAGTCAGCTGGGATCATCAGAGGCTTTTAAAACCGTTTTTTTTAGAACTACTTAGGCCGAAGAAGTTATAGAAAAAATGTTTTTAAAAGGAAAAAAAGCCTCTGCCGATCAGGCAAGCCAGCTGGGATCGTCAGAGGCTTTTAAAAACATTTTTTTACAACCTCTTCAGCCGAAGAGGTTGTAGAAAAAATGCTTTTAAAAGTTTTTTTTTTTTAAAGTTGGCCATGCCCACTCAGTCATATTACCCCCACCACCAAACCACGCCCACAGAACCGGTAGTAACAAATTTTACATTTCACCACTGCTCCAACCCTAACAACAGCAGTAAAGGGGAAAAAATAAAAGAGTCCAAAAAAAAGGAGGGAAAAGTGACTGATTAGATTTAACATTTAACATGTAGGATCCATCTTGGCTGAGTGCCAAAAGAAAAGAAAAAGCAATAATTTTTCCCTCTTTTATCTATATATCTATAATCTATATCTATGTCTGTCTGTCTGTCTGTCTATCTATCATCTATCTATCTGTCATCTATCTCTATCATCTATCCATCATCTATCTATCTATCCATCATCTATCTATCTATCTATCTATCTATCTATCTATCTGTCTCTGTCTGTCTGTCTGTCTGTCTGTCTGTCTGTCTATCTATCTATCTATCTATCTATCTATCTATCTATCTATCTATCTATGTGTCTGTCTACCTACACACACACACACAGAGACACACAAGCTTGGTTTCATTTTGTTTCTTTGTTTCACTGTTCTGTATTTTATTCTCTAATAATACAATAAATTTAAATTAAAAAAGAAAAAAATATATAAGAAAAAAAAGAAGAGAAAGCAGTCAGCAGGTTGAGCTAAACATTCTACCAATCGTCAAAGTTGTCCCCATTTCTGATGGGCTGGAAAAGCAGAGTAGGGATGGAGTTATGCCTCTGAGGAAATCTTGGGGGGGTTTCACAACCCCTCTTGCTTTTGACAAGATGCTTTCTTTGCAAATAAGAGAGTATTCAGGAGTGGGCTGCTGAGGGTTCGGGAGAACCACTAGCTAAGATTCTGTGCAGTTCGGAGAACCCCCAAATCCCACTCCTGGCTGGTCCCCCCCGGCCTTGTCCCTCCCAGGAGCCCCACGCAGCCCGTTTTGGATGCCGGTAAGTGCAGGGCATGCGCAGAGTCTCGGGGAAGGCAAAAAAAGGGCCTACCAGAAGTTCGGGAAGGCCGGAAATAAGCCTGTTTCCGGCCTCCAGTGCCAGAGGAGGCCATTTCTGCCATCCCAGAGGCTCAAGGAAAGCCTCTGGAGCCCAGGGAGAGCAAAAATGACCCCCCCCCACACACCGTGGTGCAGGAGGCTGGCTAGGCCACGCCCACCATGGCCACGCCCACTCGGCAACCGGGCAGAGAACCCCTTGCTAAAATTTTTGAAGCCCACCCCTGAGAGTATTCCCTCATTATGTCCCCATTCCCCCCCCGGCACCCCTTTCTGTCTCCTTGCCCCCAAATAACAACGCACTCAAGACCCCCTCTTGGGAAATACTCCTTGCATTTGAAGAAGCGTCGGTGTCCAAACGTCCTCCAGATTTTCAGGGCCACCCAACGTTTTCTCTCTTTTTTTTCTGCAAAAAAAGCAACCTATTCGGTCCTTGATTCTCTGTTGCGCTGTGATCTCCTGAGGGGAAATAATACTTTTTAAAAATTTAGAAACATTACATGGTTATTTATCTATGGAGATTCTCGGTCATCCGGGTCCTGGTTGTCCCAAAGGTGCTTTTTCAAGAGGCAACTGGACTTTCTGGGTTTTCTTTGAAGTCGTTTCGCTTCTCATCCAAGCAGCTTGCAGAGCTGAAGAAGCTTCTTGGATGAGAAGCGAAACGACTTCAAAGAAAAACCCAGAAAGTCCAGTTGCTTCTTGAAAAAGCACCTTTGGGACATTACATAGCGATTGCATCCATTTCTGTAGCTTCTATTTAGGTTTTTCTTAGCTCTGTATTCCACCTTTCCTGAGGAATACAAGGAAGATCAAGAGGCACTCCATTTCCCCTCACAACAACTGGAATAACAGTGTTGGACGGGACCTTGGAGGTCTTCTAGTCCAACCCTAGATTCCTCAAGCAGGAATACCTATACTATTTTAGAGAAGCGGTTATCCAATCTTTTCTTGAAAACCTTCAGTGATAGAATAGAATAGAATTCTTTATTGGCCAAGTGTGATTGGACAACACAAGGAATTTGTCTTCGGTGCATAAGCTCTCAGTGTACATAAAAGCTATAAGTGATAAATCATGATCATAGTCATCATAAAAATACATTCATCATAAATCATAGGATAGAACACTTAGTGGTAGTCATAGGATACTATTTTATTTTTATTTATTTTATTTTTATTTTTCAGATTTCTATACCGCCCTTCTCCTTTCGGACTCAGGGCAGTGAACAGGCAAGATAAAAAACATTTATACACAAAAGTTAAAATAGATTTAAAATAATTAAATAAATTTGGCCCGTAATTTAAAACATTTCATTTAAAATCCATATCAAATTTTAAAACCAACCATAAAATCAGGACAGCCCGGCTAACTGAAAAAAACAGGTTTTTAGGGCCCGATGAAAAGTCCGGAGTCGGAGATCACTCGTATCTCTGGGGGTAGATTGTTCCAGAGGGTAGGTGCCACCACAGAGAAGGTCTCCCCCTGGGGGTCGCCAGCCGACATTACCTGGCCGACGGCACCCTGAGGAGGCCCTCTCTGTGGGAGCGAACTGGCCGGTGGGAGGCAATTAGTGGCAGAAGGCGGTCCCGTAAGTACCCCCGGCCCTAAGCCATGGAGCGCTTTAAAGGTGATCACCAACACCTTGAAGCGCACCCGGAAGTCCACCAGGAGCCAATGCAGCTTGCGCAGGAGACGAGTCACATGGGAGCGCCCCGTCGCTCCCATAATCCCCTGCGCAGCTGCATTCTGCACCAGTTGGAGCCTCCGGGTGCACCCCAAGGGGAGCCCCATGTAGAGAGCGTTACAATAGTCCAGACGAGAAGTGACGAGCGCTTGAGTGACCGTACGTAGGGAGTCAGTGCGTAGGGAGTCAGTCAGGTCCCTTCCAACAGTGTTGGAAGGGACCTTGGAGGTCTTCTAGTCCAACCCTAGATTCCTCAAGCAGGAATCCCTATACTATTTTAGAGAAGCGGTTATCCAATCTTTTCTTGAAAACCTTCGGTGATAGAATAGAATAGAATTCTTTATTGGCCAAGTGTGATTGGACACACAAGGAATTTGTCTTCGGTGCATAAGCTCTCAGTGTACATAAAAGCTATAAGTGATAAATCATGTCATAGTCATCATAAAAATACATTCATCATAAATCATAGGATAGAACGCTTAGTGGTAGTCATAGGATACTAAATAAGCAAACAACAAAAATTCATACTAGGAAACTAAACAAAACAATATAAATCGTAAGGATGCTAGCAACAAAGTTATAGTCATAAGTAGAAAAGGAGACAGGTATTAGGAAGGATGAGAAGAATAATAGTAATACATTCTTAGTAAATAGTTTGACAGTGTTGTGGGATAGTGGGGGGGGAAACTGTCCTTATGTCTAGTTGTTCTGGTGTGCAGTGCCCTATAGCATCTTTTTGATGGTAGAAGTTGGAACAATTTATGTCCAGGATGCGAGGGGTCTGTAGATATTTTCACAGTCCTCTTTTTGACTCATGCAGTATCCAGGTCCTCAATGGAAGGCAGGTTGGTAGCCATTGTTTTTTCTGCAGTTCTAATTATCCATTGACGTCTGTGTCTGTCTTGTTGGGTTGCAGAGCCAAACCAGACAATGATAGAGGTGCAGATGACAGATGGAACACCCACAATTTCTGGAAACAATTTGTTCTCACAGGGAGGGACTACTCAAGGTACCGTCAGTCAAATTATGTCGACTGGCGACTCCCAGGGGGAGGGCCTTCTCTGTGAGGGCTCCAACCCTTTGGAATGAACTGTCCCCTGAGATACGAAATATCCATGATTTCCGTGCTTTCCGCCGTGCCCTCAAAACCCTGATGTTCCAACAGGCGGGGCTAAACATACGAACATGTGAATGTTTTTAAAATGTTATCTAATTTTAGGTTCTATTTAATTGGGCCAAACTATGTTATAATAATAATTTTAATTAGCAATTTTATGATGTTTGTGTATCTATATTTTTCTTGACTGTACACCGCCTTGAGTCCTACGGGAGAAAGGCGGTATAGAAATATAATAAATAAATAAATAAATAAATTCCACCGGCTAATTGTTCTCACTTGTTAGGAACTCTCTTTGAGGTGGGCCTGAGAAAGAGAATCAGGCCCAAAGTCTCTCAGGATCTTTTCCGGCTGGTGTTGTGGCCCGCCAGCGGCCTGCGCGGATCGTTGCTGATCCCGATGACGAGGAGGCTGGTGTGGTGCTGCGCCAGCAGCCTGTGCAGCCGGTGCTTGAGTCGGACAGCAAAGAAGATGTGGTGCTAAAGGCAGGGATTCAGTCAGGGCCTTCAGAACCTCCAGAGGCTCCTTTAAGTGAAGAGGATGAAGAGGAGGAGCCTCTTCTCAATGCACGGGCACGCAGAACTGCCAAAAGGCAGGAGTGGTTCCTCAGGAGGAGGTCTCCTCGAAAGTAAGGCTTGGGGCTAATTGGCCACGCCCTTAGCCTATTTAAGAAAGAACGCAGCTTGTAACAAGCTGCAGGAAACAACTTTAGTTCGCTAATCATCGTGTTGGGATTTCTATGCAACCTTGCTTCTGGGCTTTCTGCCAACTCCAGTAAGACTCTGACTATCTTATCTGTGGAATTCTGGCAGGCTGTTAAGAACGCTTATTAACAGCCGGCATTTGCTAAAACTGCGTTATTTGAGTAAACTAAGTTTTGTTCAGAGTTTGTGTGTGCTGTGTTCTTTGGGATCCGTAGCTGGGGCAGAACAGCTGGGGATGGATGTGAACTGGTTTCCCTGGTCTTAATCCTCCAGCATGATGCTTACTTCCTGCTCCTTATTTTTGTTTCAGCAATTTACCGAAGTTCTTCTGGAGAAGGTGTTGCAGTTCCACCTGCACTTCCTTCCAGATTGTGACTTGGACTTTCTCTTTCAGGCTGCTGTGTCCTTCAAAGAGGTGGCTGTGTATTTCGCAGAGGAGGAATGGGCCCTGCTGGATCGGGGCCAAAAGACCTTGTACAGGGAAGTCATGCTGGAGACGTATGGGATCGTGGCCTCGCTCAGTGAGTCTCCCTTAATCTGCTCTCGCTCCCTGTGTCTGTCCTTTGTACAGGTAGTCCTCAACTTACAACCACAATCGAGCCCAACGTTTCTGTTGTGAAGTGAGACCTTTGTTACATTTTACAACCTCTTTCATTGTAGTCGTTAAGTGAACCACTGCAGTTGATAAGTTCGTAACTCGGTTCCGTATTGACTTCCATATTGGCTTTGCTGGTGAGAAGATCGCCAAAGGGGGTCACATGACTTTGGGACCACAACGGTCATAAGTACGAGACAGTTGCCAAGTGTCTGAATTTTGATCATGTGATCGTGGGGAAGCTGCAAAGGTCCTAAGTGTGAAAAACGGTCCTAAGTCACATTTTTCAGTGTTGTCGTAACTTTGAATGGTCACTAAACGAACTATTGTAAGTCGAGGACTACCTGTATTGCCTTGGTGGCCTCAAGTGAGGCCATTTTGAAAAGTGTAAAGTCTTCCCGGGATGTGTTTGTGTGGAAATACCTCCTTTTTGGTTCTTTGACCACTTGGAGTTGAAGGACCTCATGGAGGGAGGTTGATCTGAAGCATGGCCACCATTTCAGGTCCTCCTTTTGCTGAACCCGTCTTTAATAAGGACAAGGTGGGAGATGTTTCTTCTGCCACCTTCTGCTAGAGATCCTTTGAGACAATCTGGCTCAGAGAAAGAATTGGGGAAACTGATGGTGATTCATATTTATATTTCTCTATCTTCAGTCAAGGAAAAGGGACGAGTTCAGCCAACAGCAATCAGAATTTCTTTCAAGTGCCAATCTAAACATGCTTTTGATAGAGTAGAGTAGAGTAGAGTAGAGTAGAGTAGAGTAGAGTAGAGTAGAGTAGAATTAATAGAATTAGAATAGAATAGAATAGAATAGAATAGAATAGAATAGAATAGAATAGAATAGAATAGAATAGAATAGAATAGAATAGAATTCTTTATTGGCCAAGTGTGATTGGATATGCAAGGAATTTGTCTTTGGTGCATAAGCTCTCAGTGTACATAAAAGCTATAAATCCGTGATGGCGAACCTATGGCACGCGTGCCCAAAGTGGCACCCGAAGCCATATCAGCTGGCATGTGCAGCCTTGCCTGTTTGTCTTCTGGGTTTCTGGCGCACATGCGTGCATGACAATCAGCTGTCCTTTGTGCCCACGGCAGTGCCGAAAACAGTTGTGAAGTTGGCTTTTCTGGAGCGCGATCCCTTCACGCGTGTGGCAGTGCTGAAAACTTGCTTGCGCATGTGCGCTGGCCAGCTGATCACTGGGCATGCCTGCGCGCTAAAACCTGGAAGTTCAGCTTTTCTGGAGCGCGGCCCTGATGAGCGCACATGCGTGTGTGCGACGCTTCCGCGCTACCTTTTCGGCACTGAGTTAAGCATTGTCAGCTTATTGCTCCCACAAACCGGGTTCTCACTTGCCGGAACCCAGAAGAGAGCAGCTGACTGACGTGCATGTGTGCGACGGAACCTGGAAGAGCAGCTGGCGATGGCTCGTGTGCCCACAGAGAGGGCTCTGCGTGCCACTTCTGGCACACGTGCTATAGGTTTGCCATCAGGGCCTATACCATTTCAGACAAATGGTTGTCCAATCTCTTCTCAAAAACCTCCAGGGTTGGAGCATTCACAATTCCTGGAGGGAAGTCATTCCACTAATTAATTGTTATCACTGTCCGGAAATTTCTTCTTGATTCTAGGTTGCTTCTCTCCTTAATTAGTTTCCATCCATTGCTTCTTATCTTGCCTTCAGGTGCTTTGGAGTATAGGCTGACCCCCTCTTCTATGGGGCAGGCCTTTAGATATTAGAACACTGTTATCATATACTTGCAATTCCCTAACGATTTACAAGAATGATCAATTGAGTACATTTGTTCCACTTTTCCGTTTCATTTGTGATCTAGTCTTTTCTCTGTCTTTCTGTCTGAGCAGGTTTGGTGACGGAAGATTTCCCTGCTCAAGAGCTGAGGTGTATCTCCTCCAGAATTGCCAAAGATGAAGAGCAGGAAGCTGGTGATCTCAAGGGATCAGGGGGACAGGAAGGGCAAAAAGGAGAGACTAGGAGGAATCTGTCTGACTTCCGGGCAGAAGACTCTTGTCGAAATTTAATTCAGAAACAGGAAGAAAAGAACAAATATCCTTCAGGTAGCAGGGCATTAATCTCTGAATTCAAACTCGAATTACACCACAGAATTTATACACGGGAGAAACTCTATCAACGTTCAGGATGGACAAAGAGCTCAAACTTTCTTTCGCATCAAAAAATCCATTCAAGTGAGAAATCTGATACTTGTTCGGCACATGGAAAGAACTTTCTTCAGATAGGTGATCTTTTGCCGTATCAAAGAATTTACGGAGAACAGAAAGTATTTAAATGCTCAGAGTGCGGAAGGCAATTCAATCAGAGTGCCTCTCTGACCCGACATCAGCAATTACACAGGGAAGAAAGACCCTATCAATGCTTGGAGTATGGAAAGAGTTTCGGTAAGAACACTTCCCTTATTTCACAGAGGGGAATTCACGCTGAGGAAAAACTGTACAAATGCTCGGAGTGCGGAAAGACCTTTAGCCACACCGCGCTCTTAGGTCAGCATAAAAAAATCCACTGGGGAGAGAAGCCGTACCTGTGCTCAGAATGTCCCAAGACATTCAACACGAACGCCGGTCTGGTTTCTCACAGGAGGATTCACACGGGGGAAAAACCGTACGTGTGTTTGGAGTGTGGAAAGTGCTTTCGGCAGAGAACACACCTTACGACCCACCGAAGGACCCACACCGGGGAGAAGCCGTATAAATGCTTTGAGTGCGGAAGGAATTTCAGTCAGAGTTCACACCTTACTTTGCACCAACGCACTCACACGGGAGAGAAACCATACCGTTGCTTTATGTGCGAGAAGAGATTCAGCAACAGGACCTACCTTAATTGCCACGAAAGGACCCACACGGGGGAGAAACCCTACAAATGCTTGGAATGTGGAAAGAGCTTCAGTCAGAGCACCAGCCTTAGTATCCATAAAAAGATTCACCAAGGGGAGAAACCATATGCTTGCTTTGTATGCCGAAAGAGCTATTCGTGTAAGAAAAACCTCACTTCTCATCAGAGATGTTGTGGTCCGCCAGCAGCCTGTGGAGCTGGCAGCGGAGTTGGACAGTGAGGAGGCTGAGGAGGAACATGGGCCAGTCCTGGAGTCGGGAAGGCCTGGATGAGAGCTCTGCATCAGAGGCAGAGATGGGGCCAGGGCCATCAGGGAGTGATGCATGGACTCCAGAGCCTCCAAAGTCATACAGCAGAGAGGCAGAGGAAGAGAAGAAACCTGTTTCCAGTACAAGCATGCGCAGAGGTGCCAGAAGGCACGAACAGTTAAAACAAAAGGGACAATTTGGCAGTAAGGCCTGGAGATGATTGGCCCCTCCCATAAGGCTTAAAAGAGAAGCAAAGGCACGTGGGCCCTTTGCAGGAAAACAACGTTGTTAATTCTGTTCCCAGTCGGCATCTCTATTTGATTCTGGACTCTGTGTGACTTTGCCAAGTAGGTCTTTGGCGGCGTGTCAAAGGAGATAAAGGTTGGTGATTATCCCGAAGGACTTCTCCCGAAGGACTTTTTGCAATTAATTGGGACTCAGCTGTGAATGAAAGTAATTCACAGCTGTTGCAATAAAAGAGGTTTTTGGGACTACTCGTGTGTTTTAATGACTCTGGAAGCCTAGATCACAACAAGAGAATCCACAGAGAGAGAAACCCTCTCAGTCCTTGGAACGCAAAAGAGTTTTTGAAGAAATGCACGTTTTGAATCCTGTCGGTGTAAAACGATTCAGGCGCTACAAACTTCGAAAAAGTTCAGAAATTGCAATGAAAATGAGATGGGACATCTGGGGAGCGGGTTAAAAAAATAATGATGGGGATTGCAGACCTATGCTCAAAGCCCTGTCTCTTGGTCTGTGCATCGTATGCGCCATATAACACAATAACAGAGTTGGACGGGAGTTTGGAGGTCTTCAAACCCCTTCTCAAGCAGGGGAGCCTATACTATTTCGGACAAATGGTTGTCCAATCTCTTCTTAAAAACCTCCAACACCCACAGCTTCTGGTGGCAAGCCATTCCACTGATTAATTGTTCAGTCAGGAAATTTCTAGATTCTAGTTCTAGGTTGCTTCTCTCCAGGGGTGGGTTCTAAATTTTTTTACTACTGGTTCTGTGGGCGTGGCTTATTTTGTGGGTGTGGCTTGGAGGTCATGTGACTAGGTGGGCGTGGCTACCTGGTCAGAGTAATTTCTGGAAGGTCCTCGCACTTAGGACCTGACTCATTTGTTTGCTTTTAACACTGATCAGCTGTAGGATGGCCCTTTGAAGCCGAGTTTAAACAGTTAAACTGTTTTAAGAGTTTAAACAGTTTTTTTTCCCTCTATTCATCAGCTGGGACTCAGGAGGCAGCAATAGATTGGGGGTGGGACCAAATAAAAGGTAAGAATAACGTGGGGGGGGTGGGAGGGCGGGGGTGGGAGAACCGGTTCGGTGACGTCATATCGTCACCGCTACCGGCTCGGCCAAACCGGACTGAACCAGGAGGAACCCATCACTGCTTCTCTCCTTGTTGAGTTTCCATCCATTTCTTCTTGTTCTGCCTTCAGGTTCTTTGGAAAATAAGTTGACCCCATTTTCTTTCTGGCAGCCCCTCAAATATTTGAACAGTGTTACCATGTCACCCGTTGTCCTTTTCATTAGACTAGACATACCCAATTCCTGCAGCCGTCCTTCATATGTCTCCAGTTGCCTAATCATCTTGGTTGCTCTTCTCTGCACTCTATCATAGGCACAGCTGCCATCTTGATTTTTTTTTTTATTTTAACCCTTCTGCAAGTCTAAGATTCACCTTTTGGAGATCAAAGACTGTTCCAGTGATAGGTTTACGAACCATTGCAATAATTCAGATATTAATAACTGAACGAAATGCATAATTTTCGAGTTGCCAAGTGTGTGTAGAGTTTTTGTTGGAAGAATAAACTTAATAAAATGACTCATGTGCCTAATGCATGGGGGGAAGGAAGGGAGAGGGAGGGATGCTTACCTTGTGATACAGACATTGCAGTCTTTAACAAATACAAGAAGTATAGAAAGCAGTACACGATGGACATAAAGCATGTGTGAGAATAAATGAAGTGTTTCAACCCTAAACAGGAAGTGAGAAATGGAAGTTTTCTGTTCAAGACTTCCTTCCTTCCTTCCTTCCTTCCTTCCTTCCTTCCTTCCTTCCTTCCTTCCTTCCTTCCTTCCTTCCTTCCATTAGCAGCCCAGAGTACTTAGTTAAGATAGGTGGCTATGAAGGATGAACAGATGTGTAGGGATTGAAGAATGACGTTGGGCCAAATGCAGCACACTGCTTCTGTTTCTGGTGTCATTGTATCTTCTTCCTGGATGATCTCATTCTTGCTCTGGTCTGTGTTATCTGACCTTCTGAGTGGGGGAAGAGGGAGGAGGATTGTCCAATTAGAACACTATTGCTTGCCTGCCTTTTTATCTGCCTGTGTAAAACTGTATAAAAAATAAACCTCTCTGCGAGAGCGGGAGAGACATCTTGGAACAGAGCAAAAGCCTGGACCTCTGATTTACAACACAGATGAAAGGATGGAGATGATGGATGGATGGATGGATGGATGGATGGATAGATAGATAGATAGATAGATAGATAGGGATGGATGATAGATGAGAGAGAGAGAGAGAGAGATGATAGTTGAAGTCCGCACATTTTAAAGTTGTCAAGTTTGAAAAGCACCGATCTAAACCTTTGGGCAGTTTCTGCAAAGGAGGGAAAAAAATCACACATAAAAACAAGCCTAATAAATATAATAAACATATAAATACTCCTAATAAATCATGCTCCCAGATGCCTCCTGATGATTAAACATCCATTGGTGTCTATTCATTTTTTCTGCAAGCAAATAGATGCAGATACCGCGTGGCAATGCTTAGGAGAGATACATGCATCTTATTAATTTATGGCTTGTTATTATTATTTTTTTTATTTGATTTATATGCCGCCCTTCTCCGGAGACTCAGGGCGGCTTACAATATTTACAATTTTTATTATTAATTCCTGGTTTTGAATCTTGCTATGGAAGCCACATGCACGGTGATGAAATGAACAGTGTATTTTATACCATCATTAAGCCATATTAAAAAAAAATTAAAAATCCTCATTTAGTTTCATTTTTTTTAAACTGGGGAACAATCTCCCCCTTTCCCCCTCTGCTAATCAATAGGCCAGGGGTGGGCAACTGTGGCCCTTTTACAACCTGTGGACTTCAACTCCCAGAATTCCTGAGACAGCTTGGCTCAGCTCAGGAATTCTGGGAGTTGAAGTCCACAGGTTGTAAAAGGGCCACAGTTGCCCACCCCTGCAATAGGCAGCTCCCTCAGGGAAGATCAAAGTCCTGGCAACCTTCTGGGCTTCAGAGGAAAAACTGAGCATGCGCCGGAGAACTTTTGCCAGCTGTTGGTATCTCAGTGCCGGATATGATGGAGGCTTCTCTGGCCGCGGTGGCGGAAGTGAGGTTCGCCGCCGGCTATGCGCCGCTCTAGCACCCTTAGAGCGTCTCTCTTGTTTTAACCCTCCAACTGCAATCTCCATAGTTCCAGCTTTGGCAGGTGAGTGTGTTGTATTGACCTGCGGGGGAAAGTCTGTGGGCTCCGGAAAAAAAGTGAAAGCAGTTATTTTTTTTGGTGCATGGGAATTGGAGGAAAGAATCCCATCCTCCTGAGCAAGCTTTGGGCATGCCAGCCTGCCTCCTGCAACTTTTGCTGCAGCCCTTCTCAAGACTGCAGTGTTTCTCAACCTTGGAAGCTTGAAGATGGGGGGACTTCAAGTCTTGAAGTCCCCCCATCTTCAAGTTTCCAAGGTTGAGAAACACTGTGCAAGAGGAACAGCTTCTCTTTATGGGCAAAAAGAAACAGAAGGGACCCTTAAGGGTTAATGCCAGGCAGGTAAGGGGCATGGCCTGCGATGCCACTTCCCCTTCCATTTCTTGGAGAGATCCAAGCAGTGGTGCAGAAGACCATCTGGACAGGTAGGAAGAGTAGGAGTCCCTGGGGTAGGAAAGGATCTTAGAGGTTGCAAGTAGATCCCGTCTCCATCTTGCAGAACGGAGCAGGGATGCCTTGCATTCATTCAATCAATCAATTCAATCAGAATTGACAGTTGAATTGAATTGAGTTGTTGTTCTAAGAGCTTTCCCCTTCTCAAATTGGAAGCATGCCCTTAACAGAACAACAAGAGTCGGGAGGGACCTCGGAGGTCTTCTTGTCCAACCCGCTGCTCGAGCAGGAGACTCTATAATAATCCTTACGATTTATATTGATAGGGTTTCCGGATTGCTTATTTGTCCCCTATGACTATCGTTAAGTGTTGTACCTTATGATTCTTGATGAACGTATCTTGTCTTTTTATGTACACTGAGGGCGTATGCATGCACCAAGACAAATTCCTTGTGTGTCCAATCACACTTGGCCAATAAAAAAAAACATCTAATTCTAATTTATTTATTTATTTATTTATTTAAATTTCTATACCGCCCTTCTCCAATATAGGACTCAGGGCGGTGAACAGCCAAAGTAAAAACAAGACATACAAAATCTAAAAACTGTTTAAAATAATTAAATATTTTGGCCGTAATTAAAACAATTCCAATTTAAAATCAGTTTAAAATTTGACTCAAGCCAGCCCAGCTAGTTGAAATAAATGGGTTTTCAGGGCACGACGAAAAATCCGGAGGTCTGTTATTGTACGTATCTCTGGGGTGAGGTTGTTCCAGAGGGTGGGCGCTGCCACAGAGAAGGCTCTCCCCCTGGGGGTCGCCAGCCAACATTGTCTGGCGGACGGCACCCTGAGGAGGCCCACTCTGTGTGAGCGTACTGGCCGGTGGGAGGCTATTGGTGGCAGAAGGCGGTCTCGTAAATACCCCGGCCCTGAGTCATGGAGCTCTATACCATTTTAATAATAATAATAATAATAATAATAATTTTATTTCTATACCGCCCTTCTCCCGAAGGACTCAGGGCGGTGTACAGCCTGTTTAAAAACACAAAGAAAACAACAATATAAAATTTAAAATAATTAAATAAGTGGCTCAGATTTAAAACCCCAATAAATTTAAATATCCCAATTTAAAAAACTATTGTGTTGTTAGTCCGGCCTGGCGGAACAACAGGGTCTTCAGTGCGCAGCGAAACGCCCGGAGGTCGGAGATCTTACGAATTTTAGACAAATGGGTTGTCCAGTCTCTTCTTAAAAACCTCCAGTAGTGGAGCGCCCCTAACTTCTGCAAACAAGCTGTTCTACTGATTAATTGTTCCAACTGTAAGGAAATTCCTCCTTAGTTCTAGGTTGCTTCTCTCCTTGATGAGTTTCCATCCATTGCTTCTTGTCTTGTCTTTAGGTCCTTTGGAAAATAGATTGGCTTCTTCTTCTTCTTTGTGGCAGCCCCTTAGATCTGAGGTCTTAGATCAGAGGTCTTCAAACTTGGGAGCTTTAAGGCTTGTGGACTTCAACTCCCAGAATTCTCCAGCCAGCTATGCTCCCAGAAGAGAATTCTGGTGTCAGGTTTCGATGTCATCTCAAATAAATTGCACTCCCAAACAATTAATCTTTGCTGAAATATTCCATTCATTGAGTACGACAGATCTGGCCCCGACTTCGTCATGGCCGATACTAACCCTCTGACCCCCAAACCCTTCCCTTTCTGTTCCCCAATTCTCATCTTCTCATTGGCCATCTTCCAAGTCAGTCTCCCCAGCTTCTGACCTCACCCCACAGGAATGTCTCCCCTCTCATCCCATCTCCTAGGGGATATTATCTACAGAGAAAATAAGTAGGTGAAAAGTCAAGCCTCATCTCCTCCTTTTTATGGCAGCATCAGAATGCTGACATCTGGGAGTTGAAGTCCACAAGTCTTAAAGCTCCCAAGTTTGAAGACCTCTGCCTTAGATATTGGAAGACCGCTATCAGGTCACCCCTAGTCCTTCTTTTCACCAGACTGGACAAACCCAATTGCAACCGTTTTTCGAATGTTTTAGCCTCTAGCCCCCTAATTATCTTTGTGGCTCTTCTCTGCCCTCTTTCCAGAGTCTTGTGGAGGTGCTTTTTGGATTTCCTTGAGAAGAAAAACCCTTGTTCCCAAAGATGGCTCAGAAAATCCCTTTGAGACAGGCTGGTCCTATGAGTGGAAAGTCTTCCGCCGATCCAAGGGATCCTTGGGTGCTGTGGAATCCTATAGAGAACAAGGCGCCACGAGACACTGCAGGGGAAGAAGAAGGAAAAGGGTACCACTCTGTCGAGCCTGAGGCTCCCGGGGAAGTCTGGGAACAGGCCAAGCAGAACATTCTGGAAGAAGAAGCCAGTTGGGTTGCACAACATCGCAATATCCGTGAGTTCTGCTACCAAGAAGCTGAAGGTCCCCGAGACATTTGCAGCCGTCTCTACCATCTCTACCGTCAGTGGCTCAAGCCAGAAATACACACAAAAGCCCAGATGCTGGACTTGGTGATCTTGGAGCAGTTCCTGACCATCCTTCCCCCGGAAGTGGAAAACTGGGTCCGTGAATGTGGAGCAGAGACCAGTTCCCAGGCGGTGGCCCTTGCAGAAGGTTTTCTTCTCAACCAGGCCGAAGAGAAGAGGCTGGAAGAGCTGCAGGTTGGGAAATTTCTTCTTGTTGGTTCAAACAGAGCGATGTTCAAACGTGCAGTGTTCTTGCTACTAAAGAACTCCTCTTGGGGACTATGGAAGGAAGAGATTTCAGTTCTCTCTGAGCTCAGTTGTCTTCTTGCAAATCTTTCATTACCCAAATTAGATAACATCATCACTGCCAGGACTAGCACTGATGATGTTCCCTAGTTGGGTAATGAAACATCTGCAAGAAGACAGCCAATCTCAGAAAGCACCAAGGGCCCCATAGTCCTCCCACCCCTCCTCCATTATGCAACACCCCCCCACCACCTTCTAGCACTCTAAAATAGAATAGAATAGAGTAACAGAGTTGGAAGGGACCTTGGAGGTCTTCTAGTCCAACCCCCTGCTCAGGCAGGATATCCTCTACCATTTCAGACAAATGGTTGCCCAATCTTTTCTTAAAAACTTCCAGTGTTGGAGCACCCACAACTTCTGGAGGCAAAAGCTATTCCACTGGTTAATTGTTCTCACTGTCAGGAAATTTCTCCTTAGTTGTAAGTTGCTTCTGTCCTTGATTAGTTTCCACCCATTGCTTCTTGTCCTACCCTCAGGTGCTTTGGAGAATAGCTTGACTCCCTCTTCTTTGTGGCAGCCCCTGAGATATTGGAAGACTGCTATCATGTCTTCCCTAGTCCTTCTTTTCCTTAAATTAGACATACCCAGTTCCTGCAACCGTTCTTCATATGTTTTAGCCTCCAGTTCCCTCCTCATCTTTGTTGTGGGTAATGAAACATCTACAAGAAGACAATCAAGCTCAGAGAGCACCAAGGGTCCTTCATTTCAACCCTGAGCTACAAATATTCTCCTTTATCGGAAGAGATTTTTCTTCCTTTTTCAGCAAACGGTTCCATTGCTCTTTCCAAATAATTTTCCAGGAGAGGAGTAGCATCAGGAGAAAAATTTATTTCTTTGTTAGATAGATGATTACTGTTCCTAGCAATTTCTAAAGATATAAGAAGCTCTGGCCTTCTTCCCAGGGTGTGTTATAAAGTTTAAGACAGAGGTCAGTTAGCAATTATTCATTTCTCTCTGTTGCTGTTGCTACTTCCTAGTAATTTCCAAGGAAATAAGAAGCTCAGGCCTTCTTCCCAGGATGTATTATAAAGTTTAAGACAGAGGTCAGTTACCAATGTTCCCTTTTTCTCTGTTGCTGTTGCTACTTCCTAGCTATTTCCAAGGATATTTCCGAGACAAATTCCTTGTGTGTCCAATCACACTTGGCCAATAATAACAAATTCTATTCTATTCTATTCTATTCTATTCTATTCTATTCTATTCTATTCTATTCTATTCCATTCTATTCCATTCCATTCCATTCCATTCCATTCCATTCCATTCCATTCCATTCCATTCCATTCCATTCCACTCCACTCCACTCCACTCCACTCCATTCCATTCTATTCTATTCTATTCTATTCTATTCAAGAAGCTCAGGCCTTCTTCTATTGTGAAGGCAGAGGTCAGTTACCAATGTTCCCTTTTTCTCTTGATTGTTGCTTCACATTCAGGAACCCTTCGTGGACAAGTTTGCTGGACCCTCTAAAATACAGGGAGATACGCCATATCGTTCTCAGGATCTGGTCTTACGAGGCATGTCCCAGGAGGATACAGAACTAGGTAAGGAATTTGTCTGCTGAAGCCCTTAGGAGTGTGCACTGTGTTAAGGATATTGTTGTTGTGTTACCAACCAGCAGAGTGTAGAGCACAGAGAAACGTTGCTGAGAGCAATGAATAAGAGATGTGCAAACTGGTTTATCAAGAGTTTACCTTATAGTGAAAAAACAATCTCCTAGTCTGTAAACAATCCAAGTCTTTGCCAGTTAAATCAGTCCAGTGATACAAAATCTTCTTACCACACAAACAGTAGTTGGGTAGAATAACAAGTTCACTCTGGTTCACAAACCACGATGGTAGCAGATCCATCCAACGATGATAGCACAATGATAGCAACTCCTCACACTATGGTAGCTTATCATCAACTGAATACGTTACAGTACCTTCCTTAAATACGTTTACAATCAGTGATTATCTAATTACAGCATGACTCAGCATTACAATGAATCAGCAGGAAAACTTTAAAGTCACACAATACATATTCATATTAAAGTCACAGAACACATATATTGCCTGGACAACTTGTTAGGCTCAAACCATATCCTAACACACTGCCTGAGCTACTTTCATTCTCAATTTTGTGTGTGTGGGGGGGTGGGGGTGGGAATTCTGAATGCGGTGAAGAGTTCTCAAGGATCCTCAGCTGCTAAAAGGATTTGTTTCTTCCAGAATGCCGTAGGCATTTTAAAGGTGCTTTCTCTGTTTTTTGTCTTACTCACAGAGAACGGAATGACACCGATGGTCCCTATGGAAACATCTCTTCTTTCTGGGGGTGCAGAATCCACAATTGTACTTCCAGCTCAGGTATGAGGACAATGTTCCATAGCACAAATGTGAGCTTTGTATTCCGTCAAAAGTTAATTGTATTTACAATAAAGGAGAATATTTATATGTCTGTGGCAGTGGTGAAATCTAAAATTTGTTACTACTGGTTCTGTGGGCATGGCTTGGTGGTGGAGGGTAATGTGACTGGGTAGGCATGGCCATTTATTTATTTTTTTTTACTTTTAAAACCATTTTTTCTACAACCTCTTCGGCGAAGAGGCTGTAAAAAAATGCTTTCAAAAGACTCTGACGATCCCAGCTCAGTTGCCTGATTGGCAGAGGCTTTCTTAAAAAGGATAAAAAGAGGTTTTTTTTTCTTTTAAATGCCTCTGACGAGCTGAGTTGCCTGATTTTTAAAAAGTCTCTGCCGATCAGGCAACTCAGCTTGGATCGTCAGAGGCATTTAAAAGAAAAAAAGGGTTTTTTTCTTTTAAAAGCCTTTGATGATCCCAGCTAAACCGGGTGATCATCAGAGGCTTTTTTTTTTACTTTTAAAAGCATTTTTTGGCCAAAGAGGTTGTAGAAAAAATGCTTTTAAAAGTAAAAAAAAAAAAAAGCCTCTGATGATTGTGCGGCTCAGCTGGGCAGGGATTTTTGCTTCCGGTTCTCCGAACCACCCGCCTCCATCGCTACCGGATCAGGCGATCCGGTCCAAACTGGGAGCATTTCACCCCGGTTTGTGGAGATTCTCAGTCATCCAGGTCGTGGCTGTCCCAAAGGTGCTTTTTCAAGAGGCAACTGGACTTTCTGGTTTTTCTTTGAAGACGTTTCGCTTCTCCTCCAAGAAGCTTCTTCAGCTCTTTTTTTTTTTTTTTTAATTTGATTTATATGCCGCCCTTCTCCGGAGACTCAGGGCGGTTTACAATGCGTTAAGCAATAGCCTTCATTCTTTTGTATATTTTATACAAAGTCACCTTATTGTCCCCACAAACTGGGTCCTCATTTCACCTACCTTAGAAAGGATGGAAGGCTGAGTCAACCTTGAGCCTTGGAGAGATTCGAACCAGCAGAAATTGCAGGCAGCTGTGTTAATGACAGGGTGCACTAAACCACTGTACTATCAAGGCTCTTGAGCTGAGCTTCTTCAGAGCTAAAAAAGCTTCTTGGATGAGAAGCGAAATGTCTTCAAAGAAAAACCAGAAAGTCCAATTGCCTCTTGAAAAAGCACCTTTGGGATAATATTTATAGCTCAGGATTGAAATGAGGAATCCTTGGTGCTCTCCGAGCACAATTGTTTTCTTGCGGACATTTATTACCCAAACTAGGTAACGCCATCAATGCTTAGCAGTGATGATGTTACTAGTTTGAGTAATGAAACATCTGCAAGAAGACAAGCAAGCTCAGAGAGCACCAAGGACCCCTCAAATTGTACTTTTCTTCTAGAATTCCCATGGAGCACACTTATCATGCTACGTTATGCTACTTCCTGACGGGCCACTCACAAGAAGTTCACGTAGGGATTCTTCTAGAACAGGGGTGTCAAACTCAATTTCATTGAGGGCCCCATCAGGTTTGTGTTTGACTTTGGGGTGGGCGTGGCCGGGATGGTGTGGCCAGTTTGACGTCACTTGTGTCAGGGGCACCTGTGGTGGCCCAGGAAGACCTGGTAAGGCAGGACTTCCCTCAGACCTTCCCTCCCCCAATTATAAACTCCTTCCTTCCTTCCTTCCTTCCTTCCTTCCTTCCTTCCTTCCTTCCTTCCTTCCTTCCTTCCTTCCTTCCTCTCCCTCCCTCCCTCCCTCCCTCCCTCCCTCCCTCCCTCCCTTTTCTTCTTTTTCCTTCCCTCTTCATTCTCCTTTCTTCTTTCCCCTCTTTCCTTATTTTTCCTTCCTTGCTCTCTTTCCATCTTTCCTCCTATTTCTTTGTCTTTCCTCTTTCCCTTTCTCTTTTTCTGTCTCTTCTTGGATGCTCAAATGCAAAAGGGGAAACATTTCTCGTTTTGTTTTGAGTTAGATTTGCTAGCCCCCTGGGCCCCATTTTTGCTGGTAGACGCCCCGCAGGCTGGCCCTTCGCTGTTTCCAGGGCAGCTCCGCGGACTAGATCTAAACACTGTCAAGCTTCCAAGTAATACGTCCTCTGAAATAAAAACCAAGGCGTCCATTTTTCTTTAAAGTCTATTTGTTAGGATCATATCAAATTGGCAAGGACTTGGTGTAATTCCGACTCTGGCTAGATTCCGTATTTACACCCAGTAAAAAAGCAAAAGTTTGAAACTTCTCCCCAGAGTCACGATCTCCAATCTATTCTCAGCCCATCAGCCCGGTGACTCCAAACTCCACCTTCCTCCAGCTGCAGGCATCTTCTCTGTTCCCACGGGAAAGGATGCCATCTAGACATAACATTCCCCCTTTATCTCTATAACCCCCACCCCCCTTTTCAACAGCTAGAGTGTGGCGAGCCTGAAATACTGTTAAATTCCTTTGTAGAAAGCCTAAAGAAAGCTAAGAAAAGAATAGACAAAAGCTACAATAAAATGTGGCTACACATACAGTACGTCATCTTCAGGGTCGACAAACACCACGCAGGCCGAATCTGACCCGCGGGCCTTGAGTTTGACACCACTGTTCTAGAAGGATTGAAATCACAGACTGATGTTGCTTGCTGGATCAGCCAAGCAATCCAGGGTGATAATGTCACTGTTGGCGTTCATTGTTCTGCAGAATCAATAAATGTGATAGAATATCCCTGAACAATTTATCAGTGAATTATCAGTCAGGCGTTTGGAGCTCGTCCTGTTTTCATACATAATTCCTCAGAGAGCGGGCATTAACTCCATTATGCATCTTTGCTTGGGAGAGTTTTGAGAGGAGAGAAGTTGAGAACCAGCCTGTGTGTTAATAAGAAACTGTTCCTTTTTCCTTCAGGAAGAAGTGGGTGTCCATTTCACGAAGGAGGAATGGGCTCTTCTGGATTCCAGGCAAAGAACTCTGCATGGAGAGGTCATGATGGAGACATCAAGGATCTTAGCCTGTCTCAGTAAGAGGCTCTCTGGGTTTTTGTTCCAGGTTGAAGAATATAAATCTCTCTCTAGAAACAACCAGCCTGTCAATTCTTCCCAAGAAATTCCTAATCCAGTTTTCTTGACTGGAAGAAACAGAAGAAAACTCTTTAACATGATGGCACCCCTAGCACAGATCCACATCAACTTCAGGGAAGCTCAAGGAAGAACGTGTGGCTTTTCCCAAATTATTCTGGGAGGATGGACAGTTCTCTGATCATCATTTCCTTAAATAATTTTGCTGATTGCTCTTTATATCACCTCCTTGTCATCAAAATGATACTGATAGAATCCAGAAAATTTTATCAAGTAGTTTTCACTAAGATTTCCAGAAATAGGATTTGTGTGTTTCTGTGCGATGGTTTCCAACATAATTTAATTTAACCTTAATTTTATCATTTATTTATTTATTTATTTATTTTAATTTGATTTATATGCTGCCCTTCTCCGGAGACTCAGGGCGGCTTACAATGTGCTAAGCAATAGCCTTCATTCTTTTGTATATTTATACAAAGTCAGCTTATTGCCCCCACAAACTGGGTCCTCAATTTACCTACCTTAGAAAGGATGGAAGGCTGAGTCAACCTTGAGCCTTGGCGAGATTCGAACCTGCAGTAATTGCAGGCAGCTGTTCTTAATAACAGGGTGCTTTAGACCACTGTACTACCAAGGCTCATCCATTAATCTAACCATAACTTTATCATTCATTTATTTCATCCCCTTAATCTAACCTTAAATTTATCATTCATTTATTCTTTCATCCATTAATCTAACTTTTATCATTCATATATTCTTTCACCCATTAATCTAGCCTTAACTTTATCATTCATTTATTGTTTCATCCACTTCATAATTGAATAGTAAAGTTTCCATTTGGTTTTTTTTTTATTTGTTAATTCTTGTGCCTAGTAAATGGTTGCTAAAAAGTCACCCCAAAATAAAAAATAATCTTAGTTTCATCCAGGTACACAGAGATGAAAGGAAACTGCAGAGATGGTGGAATTCAAAGTTGGTTCCTTAAATACAATAGTCTAATTTTTTTTCTTCACTTTTTCTCTCATGCAGGAGCTGAACAAGGGATAAAGAGCTATAAGGAGCCACATCTGGCACCAGAGCCAACCAGCAAAAATGAAATGGCTGAAGAGACATTTTGCAGTCAATCGAAACTAACGAGAAATGAGGGAAACCATCTAAAATACAGGGAAGAGAAAGCTTCTGCTCCTCCTGCTGTAATCCAAAACTTACAAATCCAGTCAGATTCGAAAGGAGAAAGAACAGAAAAGTGTCAGTTCTGTGGGGAAAGAATAATGGATAAAACAGATTCGTGTAAACGTTGTGGCACCCAGAATAAAATGGCACAAAATGGAGGCACAGGTTCCAGAAGGTATGACAGTCGGCCCAACCCCATGACTGTCACTTACTATATAGGAGAGAAACCGTATCACTGCACGGAGTGCGGAAAGAGCTTCCGTCAGAACTATCACCTCAGTTACCACAAACGAACCCACACAGGGGAGAAACCCTATAAATGCAGTGAATGTGGGAGAGGATTCGCGCTCAGCGGTGCCCTGACTACCCATAAAAGGACCCACACAGGAGAGAAACCTTATAAATGCCTGGAGTGTGGAAAGAGCTTCTGCAGGAACAGTTCCCTGATTTCCCATAAAAAGATCCACAAAGAGGAGAAACCGTGTTAATGTTAAGAAGCAAGGAAAGAGCTTCATCGTTCTACTGGACTTATTTCCTGGAAAAGGATCCATGTGATGATCCGGGGCACGGCAGCTGACAGTTCAAACCGCCTCTTTATTGCTCCAACTTTCCCCCAAACGCTCCCATGTTTCTGGCAGGTCCCAGAGCAAAGTGATAACACCCACACATATACCTCCAGCAGCTTCTGGCAGCAAATAGTCCAGTACAATGCTGTGAGCACAATGGCTGCAAAGCGAGAAATCCAGCAGGGCAAGAAAGTAACTCAAGGAGGGGAGCAAAGAACAAGGCAATTAATCCAAGAATCGTCCAACTTCGGCAACAGCACACAACACTCAATGAATTCAGCATTTGTTCCCGACAAATGCCCTCCCCCCCACAGTGTCTCCTTAAAGGCTCAGTCCCCAGGTGTGCCTTGTAAAGAGGGGCAGGGCACTCTCCTCCCAAGTCATCGGGTCAGCCTGCGCTGTTCCCGCCTTCTCTCCTCTCTCCGTGCTCGAGGATCAGGAGGGGGTGGTCCTTGCTCATCACCTGAGCTCTGTCTCTCATGTTCACTGTTTAGCCTCTCTTGTTCATCCTGCCCCTGTTCCTGCCTGCAAGCCATCCCAATCCTGAAAAGCCCTGGCCTGACTGGGCCTGCTCCTCCCCACCTTCTTCCAAAGCCAACGACGACGCCCCCTCGATCTCTATTGGCTCCAGTTCCAGTTCGTCTTCCTCCTCAGTTTCAGGCTCCGACGGGGGCATGACAACCCATTCAAGCGAACGTACATCAGTCAAAAGTGCATCATTTTCTCCCAGCTGTTTTTTAACCTCCACGCTCCAAAATGTGAGAAGACCAATGCAAAAGTCTAAAGTTGATGAAATAACGATTACTTATAGACTTATATACCGCTTCACAGTGCTTTACAGCAGGGATCCCCAGCCCCTGATTCATGGACTGCCACTGGTCCGAGCATGCCAGGTACCGGGCCACGCAAACAAGCAAAGCCCCATCCGTGGGATGCAGGCAGCACAGGAAACCACGCCCCGTCTGGTCCACAGAAAAACCTCTCTCCATGGAACTGGTCCCTGGCGGTTGGAGGCCACTGTTTAACAGCCCTCCCTACGATCCTCAATTTAGGACCATAATTGAACCAGTTATTAAGCAGGTCACCGCCTGATTTAACCAACAGTTTTTGCGGTGATTTAACAAACAAGCCTATTATACCTTTTTTCTTTTTTTTGCTGGAAACCAGAAATAAACATTGGTCATAAATCACAGTCACAGTCAGGTAACCATGGGAAATTAGAAATTAGACTGGCCACTCCCTCCCCACTCTGATACCCTTTTGTAAGGCTCTGAAGATTTGGTTGCACAACCAACCTCTTCTTTTTCCTCGGCCTCACCCCTAGTTTAAATCCTATAGTCCTGGCACTCGTGCATCTGATGAAGTGAGCTGCAGTTTTTTAATATGCTAGATTTCTTCTTCTTCTTCTTCTTCTTCTTCTTCTTCTTCTCCTCCTCCTCCTCCTCCTCCTCCTCCTCCTCCTCCTCCTCCTCCTCCTCCTCCTCCTCCTCCTCCTCCTCCTTTTCTTCTTCTTCCTCCTCCTCCATCCTCCTCCTTTTCCTTCCTTTCATCTTTCTTTCTGTGCTATCCTGGAGTAATATAACTCTCAAAAAAGATATACAGGTCTTCCTTCATTAATTTTTTAAAGGGCCAACAACTGCTCTGGAATCATTTGACAGAAGGCGCTCGGAGCAGCCACAAGCTGAAATTTATTTGAGGGAAAAGAAAGATCTTCAGTTGATAATAACATCTCCATAACATGCTACAAGTAGAACTAATTGAGAGCAGTGCTTAATTATTAACAGCCTGGTTAGAAACACAGCCTGAGGGAACTGACATTTCCAGCTATCTACTTTTTCTTTCTGTCTTGATCTTTACGATGAGGTGCAAATTTTCCCTTTTGGTTTATAAAATCAAGCTTTTATTTAGATCTGATTATACATATGATGAAGGGACACGGTGGCTCAGTGGTTAAGATTCTGAGCTTGTCGATTGAAAGGTCGGCAGTTCAGCGGATCGAATCCCTAGTGCTGCGTAACGGGGTGAGCTCCTGTTACTTGTCCCAGCTTCTGCCAACCTAGCAGTTCAAAAGCATGTAAAAAATGCAAGTAGAAAAATAGGGACCACCTTTTTTGGTGGGAAGGTAACAGCGTTCCGTGTGCCTTTGGCGTTTAGTCATGCCGGCCACATGGACCATGGAGACGACTTTGGACAGCGCTGGCTTTTTGGCTTTGAAATGGAGATGAGCACCGCCCCCTAGAGTCAGGAACGACTAGCATATATGTGCGAGGGGAACCTTTGCCTTTACCTTTTATGCATACTATGATGTCTTGTGTCTTCTCAGCACTACCAGCTGTGGTCTGAAGGCCTTTCTTTGCCTTTTTGCCTTTTCCACTGTTCAATTTCTAATTTTGTTTTAATGCTGTTATTTTAACATTTTAACCATGCCTTTTCATATGATTGTATAACTTTATTTGTAAAGTGCACAGAGTCACACAGGTAAGATGGGCCATGTTGAAAGTTGGTAAATAAATTTTTAAAAACCACTACTCCAAACTGGCTGTCTTGTCCTCATTGTTATTTTGGCACAATGAGGGTTGGATAATTCCAGAAAACACTATACAGGAGGTCCTCAGCTTACGACCACAATTGAGCCAAAATTTTGTGTTACTATATGAGATATTTGCTAAGTGAGTTTTCCCCCGTTTTACAACTATTCTTGTCACCGTTCTTAAGTGAATCACTGCAGTTGTTAAGTTAGTAATACGATTGTTAAGCGAATCTGGTTTCCCCACTGACTTGCTTGTCAGAAGGTCGCAAAAAGGGATCAGGTGATCCCAAGACACTGCAACCATCTGTGGTTTCCAAGCATCTGAATTTTGATCACATGGCCATGGAAACACTGCAACAGTTGTAAAGTGTGAAAAATTGGTCATACGTCACTTTTTTCAGTGCCATTGTAACTTTGAATGGTCCCTAAATGAATTGTTGTAAATCGAGGAAAACCTGTACATTACTGGGATGAAAATTCCTATAAAATTTCAGCCATCATCATGCTGATCACTCTGTTGGAAAAAAAAAATCCGGTCCAGTTGCAAGCCAGGAGAAAGACGCAGGAGCCAATGAATTTGGAGGCCAGCTGTAGGAAAGGAGGTTCTCCATTTATTTAGGAATCAGAAGTGAAGTAACTCAGCATCAGTTCTGGAACAGCTGACAGTCTGGCATGGGGAGTAGAGTAATTTTTATACCTGTTGGAAGAAAAATGCAATCCGGTTCCAAACCGAGAGAAAAAATGCTGGAAATAAAACGGAGGATGGCTACGAGGAAAGAAGATCTCTGTTATTTGTTTATCAAAAACCTCTGTGACAGCAGCACATTTCTGGGGTGGCTGACAAAATGGCTGAGTGAGTGGATGGATCTTTATAGGGTTCTGGGATTTGACGATTGAGATGCTCCAGGGGTTGTGCAATGTATTGAGCAACCCACCACTGCCTATTTGGTTTCCTGGGTGGTGGTCAGGGTTAAGGACAGCCTTGGGGAAAGGCAGGGAATGTACCGTAAATACAGGGACTACTTTTAGCTTCTATGGATGGTTTTCCTTTGCCTTCTCTGGGGGCATGGAAATAGAGATGGGTGGGGCGGGGTGCCTTATGATTCTTCCAACAAGTCCTAGTTGAAAAACATTATTAAGAAGGCAGATTATAGCAATACAGCTGCAATTTGTTCTTCAAACTAACTTATGTCTTAACAAAACACATGAATGAAAAACGGGGTTTTCCTAGTGTAGGAAGTTAGCACCCACCCCTTTCCTGGAAGAGTGAAATATTTTAGGAAATATGAAAAAGGCAGAATATTATATTTCCCTGGATGAGAAATGGAGAAGCATGTTTTGAAGCAGCTCCCATCTTCCTGCCCGCACCCTTTGTCAATGGGCCATTAAGGCTTGGGCCGGTCTATTCTACATAACAAAGATCTACCTCCTTCAGGCAGAGCCATAGTAGGAATTGCCAAAGATCCAACAAAGATAGGATTAGCCCTCTACACAATAGCAGCAGAAACTCACCACATGTGACCTGGGAAGCACATGTGACCATCAGCCAGCAAGGCTAGCTAAGAACCCCACCCCCTGGGAGTCTGACAACCAATCAGGATACTCTTTCGGGGCCACAAGAAATGCAAAGCCAGAAAGAGCATAAAAACCCGTGGACTCACTGTATTCCTCCCTTTTCTGTTCAGGAACTGAAGCCATGTGATCCTGTCCACCATTAAACCATCTTTCCAAGCAGTCTCCATGTTTCCAGTGTCTTTTTCCCCACTTGGAGCAGAACCTAGAAGGAGATTTCTTCCAACACTAGCTATAGTATAATAATATCCATGGAGGCCTCCTCCATTGCCCACATTGGTTTGCTTAAAGCAGGAGTCAGCTGTTGTGGAGATGGAAATTAAGAAACATCCCGATAGGGCAGACAGAATCAGTTTAATTATTTATTGCAATAAAGGATCAGATCCTGATAGAACTATCAAGTGTCTGAACGCCATATGATTATCAACTCAGAACTTTTATACAGTTTCAAACAAAGGATTCTGTGGAGTCAGCAATTCATATGGTCCTATACATTTATCATTTTTAATTGACATTTCCTAATTACTGAGTTTGCAGAACAGTTATAATAATTCTTCTAAAAAGTTACGGAAGCATAATTTTCAAATTATCTCTTGTTGAAACAACAATGTGGACATCTCTGTTACTTTGACCTCCAAGGTATAAATCACCTAGACTGTTCTTATCTGTGACAACTGAGAGGCCTTGAAGTAAGCGTCCTACTGGAAAGGAATGTCCCTGCCTGTGTTCTGAATATAATTGCAAGTAATTTCTCTCTTACAATATTAAGAACAAAGAGGGCCCTTCAGTGACTATCTAGCTGGACCCGTGTTTACTTATTATTTTATTTTATTTGTTACCTGTTCCACCATACAGCAACCTGCGGCTCTGGAGCCGCATGTGGCTCTTTCACCCCTCTGCTGCGGCTCCCTGTCACTCAAAATATGCATCACAACCGCCAATGTGCTATACCTGCTGGCATGCAATTTATTGAGCTTTTCAACCCCTGGTAGGCCAACCATGGATAAGTCCAAGAAAAGAAAAGTTTCAGAAGAAAACAGAACGTTTAATTCAACTACATATGCTAGTTTTGTGGCCACTCAGGAAATAGTCAGGGTAGGGTTTTGTGACTCCCGGTGTTTTCTTTTCTGTGGGAAGCAGGTCCAAATGGCTCTTTGAGTGTTTAAGGTTGCAGACCCCTGGCCTAAAGTGACACCGTTTGTCACTCTCCCATAATTTTTCTACCCACCCATCCTTTGCAAGGTCTCCAGGCAACGCGTGCAGGGTCCACCAGGGGGCAGCGTGGGGGAAGCACAGCATTGCAGTACTGGCACTTCCTCAGCTTCAGAATGGGACTGAGCATGCCCAAAACGCCTTGCCAGGGCTTGCTGCATCAAATAAAAGAAATTCTCTAGAAGGGGGGCCGGAAATGGAGACCCCGCTTGCAGTCTGGGCCTCTCTAGCCTGTGAGGACCTCCCAAAAGCAGGGGTGGGCAAATGTGGCTTTTTTACAGCCTGTGGACTTCAACTCCCAGAATTCCTGAGACAGCCAAGCTGTCTCAGGAATTCTGGGAGTTGAAGTCCCCAGGTTGTAAAAGGGCCACAGTTGCCCACCCCTGCAAGGAGCATAGGAAAAAGCTCCTGCATGGTTGCAAAAGGAAATCACAGTCTCGATTCTCTCCAAAATATTTTGGGTAGCTGCTATTTTTTTTTTTAGCAGGGAAAAACCACAGTATGTATCTTGTCGCTTAGATCAGCGTTTCTCAAAAACTGGGCAACTTTTAAGATGTACGGACTTCAACTCCCAGCAACCCTCAACCATCGAGCTAGCCGAGGGATGCTGGGAATTGAAGTCCACCCATCTTAAAAAGCTGCCAAATTCTAGAAAACCCCGATTTAGATGGCTCTAAAGACGGGGATTTCTTCTCTTAGGAGGCTATTTTTTCCCCTCTTACTCCCATCGCCTTTGCACCACTAACCCCGGGCAAAAAAACCTCCTCCGTTCCTCCTTTCTCTTGTAGGGGGCGCCCTCTGTAGACTGCTAAAACACATAGGGAAAACCGCGCATGCGCCTGATAGCTTGGCTGACACTGCTGCCATCTGCAGAATGCAGGTTTTTTTTAAAAATAAAAATAAAAATTGGGGAGGGGGGGAAGAGACAGACAGGAAGTATAGCGAGTGCATGGGCTAGAATCTTCTTCCTGGGCGTCATTGCCCTCCCTTTCTTCTCACCCTCGACCTCCCCAAAGGCAAAGGGGGCTGCAGGAAGATCTTGCAGGAACGGAGGGACACCGAGTGGTGCCCTTTTCCTCTGCAAAGAGAAGGGGGAGCCGCGGAGAAAGGAAACAAAAAAGCAAGGTATTTCCTCTAGATTGCAAAGGTGTCTTGCTAAGGGAGGGAGGGAGGGTCGGTGGGTGGAGGGAGAGAGGACCGGGATCTCTCTCTCTCTCTCTCTTCCTCCATCATCTTTCATCTCTCTCAATCATCTATCTATCTATCTATCTATCTATCTATCTATCTATCTATCTATCTATCTATCTATCCATCCCTCCCTCCCTCCCTCCCTCCCTCCCTCCCTCTATCTTTCACCTTTCATCTCTCAATCAATCATCTCTCTCTCTCTTCCTCCATCCCTCCATCTATCATCATTCATCTCTCTCTCAATCAATCATCTCTCTCTCTCCGTCCCTCCCTCCCTCTATCATCTTTCATCTCTCTCAATCATCTATCTATCTATCCCTCCCTTCCTCCCTCCCTCTATCATCTTTCATCTCTCTCAATCATCTATCTATCCCTCCCTTCCTCCTCCCTCTATCATCTTTCATCTCTCTCAATCATCTATCTATCTATCCTCCCTTCCTCCCTCCCTCCCTCTATCATCTTTCATCTCTCTCAATCATCTATCTATCTATCCCTCCCTTCCTCCCTCCCTCTATCATCTTTCATCTTTCACCTTTCATCTCTCAATCAATCATCTCTCTCTTTCTCCCTCCCTCCTTCTATCATCATTCATCTCTCTCTCAATCAATCATCTCTCTCTCTCCGTCCCTCCCTCCCTCTATCATCTTTCATCTCTCTCAATCAATCATCTATCTATCTATCTATTTATCTATCTATCAATCTCTCCCTCCCTCCCTCTCTCCCTCCCTCCATCATCTTTCCTCTCTCTCTCAATCAATCATCCATCCATCTATCCCTCCCTCCCTCCCTCTATCCTTTCATCTCTCAATCAATCATCTATCTATCTATCTATCTATCTATCTATCTATCTATCTATCTATCT
>NW_026844046.1:2742556-3080086 GCF_029531705.1 Pantherophis guttatus | reverse complement strand
GGGATGATATATACGCTCCAATCGTCCCTTAAAATCACAACGTTACTTTGAAACGGAGAGGAAAAAACTCCCCCCTCCCCTCCCTGTCCGAGCCACCGTCGCGCGCACAGACGGGCACAGACGGGGATGATATATACGCTCCAATCGTCCCTTAAAATCACAACGTTACTTTGAAACGGGAGGAAAAAACTCCCCCCTCCCCCACCCTGTCCGAGCCACCGTCGCGCGCACAGACGGGATGATATATACGCTCCAATCGTCCCTTAAAATCAAAACGTTACTTTATAACGGGAGGAAAAACTCCCCCCTCCCCCACCCTCTCCGAGCCCCGTCGCGCGCACAGACCGGGATGATATATACGCTCCAATCGTCCCTTAAAATCACAACGTTACTTTATAACGGGAGGAAAAACTCCCCCCTCCCCCACCCTCTCCGAGCCACCGTCGCGCGCACAGACCGGGATGATAATTACGCTCCAATCGTCCCTTAAAATCAAACGTTACTTTATAACGGGAGGAAAAACTCCCCCTCCCCCACCCTCTCCGAGCCACCGTCGCGCGCACAGACGGGCACAGACCGGCATGATATATACGCTCCAATCGTCCCTTAAAATCACAACGTTACTTTATAACGGGAGGAAAAACTCCCCCCCCCCCACCCTCTCCGAGCCACCGTCGCGCGCACAGACGGGCACAGACCGGGATGATATATACGCTCCAATCGTCCCTTAAATTCACAACGTTACTTTGAAACGGGAGGAAAAACTCCACCCTCCCCCTCCCTGTCGGAAGCCACCGTCCGTCGCGCGCACAGACCGGGATGATATAATACGCTCCAATCGTCCCTTAAAATCACAACGTTACTTTATAACGGGAGGAAAAACTCCCCCCTCCCCCACCCTGTCCGAGCCACCGTCGCGCTCACAGACGGGGATGATATATACGCTCCAATCGTCCCTTAAAATCACAACGTTTTTTTGAAACGGGAGGAAAAACTCCCCCCTCCCCCTCCCTGTCCGAGCCACCGTCGCGCGCACAGACGGGCACAGACGGGGATGATATATACGCTCCAATCCTCCCTTAAAATCACAACGTTACTTGAAAACGGGAGGAAAAACTCCCCCTCCCCCTCCCTGTCCGAGCCACCGTCGCGCGCACAGACGGGCACAGAAGGGGGATGATATATACGCTCCAATCGTCCCTTAAAATCACAACGTTACTTTATAAAGGGAGGAAAAAACTCCCCCATCCCCCCTCCCTGTCCGAGCCACCGTCGCGCGCACAGACGGGCACAGACCGGGGATGATATATACGCTCCAATCCTCCCTTAAAATCACAACGTTACTTTATACGGGAGGAAAAACTCCCCCTCCCCCTCCCTGTCCGAGCCACCGTCGGGCGCACAGACCGGGGTGATATATACGCTCCAATCGTTCCTTAAAATCACAACGTTACTTTATAACGGGAGGAAAAACTCCCCCCTCCCCCACCTGTCCGAGCCACCTTCGCGCTCACAGACGGGGATGATATATACGCTCCAATCGTCCCTTAAAATCACAACGTTACTTTGAAACGGGAGGAAAAACTCCCCCCTCCCCCACCCTGTCCGAGCCACCGTCGCGCGCACAGACGGGCACAGACGGGGATGATATATACGCTCCAATCGTCCCTTTAAAATCACAACGTTACTTTGAAACGGGAGGAAAAACTCCCCCCTCCCCCACCCTGTCCGAGCCACCGTCGCGCGCACAGACGGGCACAGAGGGGATGATATATACGCTCCAATCGTCCCTTAAAATCACAACGTTACTTTATAACGGGAGGAAAAACTCCCCCCTCCCCCTCCCTGTCCGAGCCACCGTCGCGCGCACAGACGGGCACAGACGGGGATGATATATACGCTCCAATCGTCCCTTAAAATCACAACGTTACTTTATAACGGGAGGAAAAACTCCCCCCTCCCCCTCCCTCTCCGAGCCACCGTCGCGCGCACAGACGGCACAGACGGGGATGATATATACGCTCCAATCGTCCCTTAAAATCACAACGTTACTTTGAAACGGGAGGAATAACTCCCCCTCCCCCACCCTGTCCGAGCCACCGTCGCGCGCACAGACGGGCACAGACGGGGGTGATATATACGCTCCAATCGTCCCTTAAAATCACAACGTTACTTTGAAACGGGAGGAAAAACTCCCCCCTCCCCCACCCTGTCCGAGCCACCGTCGCGCGCACAGACGGGCACAGACGGGGATGATATATACGCTCCAATCGTCCCTTAAAATCACAACGTTACTTTATAACGGAGGAAAAACTCCCCCTCCCCTCCCTGTCCGAGCCACCGTCGCGCGCACAGACGGGCACAGACGGGATGATATATACGCTCCAATCGTCCCTTAAAATCACAACGTTACTTTATAACGGGAGGAAAAACTCCCCCCTCCCCCTCCCCTCCGAGCCACCGTCGCGCGCACAGAGCACAGACGGGGATGATATATACGCTCCAATCGTCCCTTAAAATCACAACGTTACTTTGAAACGGGAGGAAAAACTCCCCCCTCCCCCACCCTGTCCGAGCCACCGTCGCGGGCACAGACGGGGATGATATATACGCTCCAATCGTCCCTTAAAATCACAACGTTACTTTGAAACGGGAGGAAAAACTCCCCCCTCCCCCACCCTGTCCGAGCCACCGTCGCGCGCACAGACGGGCACAGACGGGGATGATATATACGCTCCAATCGTCCCTTAAAATCACAACGTTACTTTGAAACGGGAGGAAAAACTCCCCCCTCCCCCACCCTCTCCGAGCCACCGTCGCGCGCACAGACGGGCACAGACGGGGATGATATATACGCTCCAATCGTCCCTTGAAATCACAACGTTACTTTGAAACGGGAGGAAAAACTCCCCCCTCCCCCACCCTGTCCGAGCCACCGTCGCGCGCACAGACGGGCACAGACGGGATGATATATACGCTCCAATCGTCCCTTAAAATCACAACGTTACTTTATAACGGGAGGAAAAACTCCCCCCTCCCCCACCCTCTCCGAGCCACCGTCGCGCGCACAGACGGGCACAGACCGGCATGATATATACGCTCCAATCGTCCCTTAAAATCACAACGTTACTTTGAAACGGGAGGAAAAACTCCCCCCTCCCCCACCCTGTCCGAGCCACCGTCGCGCGCACAGACGGGCACAGACGGGGATGATATATACGCTCCAATCGTCCCTTAAAATCACAACGTTACTTTGAAACGGGAGGAAAAACTCCCCCCTCCCCCACCCTGTCCGAGCCACCGTCGCGCGCACAACGGGATGATATATACGCTCCAATCGTCCCTTAAAATCACAACGTTACTTTGAAACGGGAGGAAAAACTCCCCCCTCCCCCTCTCTGTCCGAGCCACCGTCGCGCGCACAGACCGGGATGATATATACGCTCCAATCGTCCCTTAAAATCACAACGTTACTTTATAACGGGAGGAAAAACTCCCCCCTCCCCACCCTCTCCGAGCCACCGTCGCGCGCACAGACGGGGATGATATATACGCTCCAATCGTCCCTTAAAATCACAACGTTACTTTATAACGGGAGGAAAAACTCCCCCCTCCCCCACCCTCTCCGAGCCACCGTCGCGCGCACAGACGGGCACAGACGGGGATGATATATACGCTCCAATCGTCCCTTAAAATCACAACGTTACTTTGAAACGGGAGGAAAAACTCCCCCCTCCCCTCCCTGTCCGAGCCACCGTCGCGCGCACAGACGGGCACAGACGGGGATGATATATACGCTCCAATCGTCCCTTAAAATCACAACGTTACTTTATAACGGGAGGAAAAACTCCCCCCTCCCCCACCCTCTCCGAGCCACCGTCGCGCGCACAGACCGGGATGATATATACGCTCCAATCGTCCCTTAAAATCACAACGTTACTTTATAACGGGAGGAAAAACTCCCCCCTCCCCCACCCTGTCCGAGCCACCGTCGCGCGCACAGACGGGATGATATATACGCTCCAATCGTCCCTTAAAATCACAACGTTACTTTATAACGGGAGGAAAAACTCCCCCCTCCCCCACCTGTCCGAGCCACCGTCGCGCGCACAGACGGGCACAGACCGGCATGATATATACGCTCCAATCGTCCCTTAAAATCACAACGTTACTTTATAACGGGAGGAAAAACTCCCCCTCCCCCACCCTCCGAGCCACCGTCGCGCGCACAGACGGGCACAGACCGGGATGATATATACGCTCCAATCGTCCCTTAAAATCACAACGTTACTTTGAAACGGGAGGAAAAACTCCCCCCTCCCCCACCCTGTCCGAGCCACCGTCGCGCGCACAGACCGGGATGATATATACGCTCCAATCGTCCCTTAAAATCACAACGTTACTTTATAACGGGAGGAAAAAACTCCCCCCTCCCCCACCCTCTCCGAGCCACCGTCGCGCGCACAGACGGGGATGATATATACGCTCCAATCGTCCCTTAAAATCACAACGTTATTTTGAAACGGGAGGAAAAACTCCCCCTCCCCCTCCCTGTCCGAGCCACCGTCGCGCGCACAAACGGGGATGATATATACGCTCCAATCGTCCCTTAAAATCACAACGTTACTTTGAAACGGGAGGAAAAACTCCCCCCTCCCCCACCCTGTCCGAGCCACCGTCGCGCGCACAAACGGGATGATATATACGCTCCAATCGTCCCTTAAAATCACAACGTTACTTTATAACGGGAGGAAAAACTCCCCCTCCCCCACCCTGTCCGAGCCACCGTCGCGCGCACAGACGGGCACAGACGGGGATGATATATACGCTCCAATCGTCCCTTAAAATCACAACGTTACTTTATAACGGGAGGAAAAACTCCCCCCTCCCCCACCCTCTCCGAGCCACCGTCGCGCGCACAGACGGGCACAGACGGGATGATATATACGCTCCAATCGTCCCTTAAAATCACAACGTTACTTTATAACGGGAGGAAAAACTCCCCCCTCCCCCACCCTCTCCGAGCCACCGTCGCGCGCACAGACGGGCACAGACGGGGATGATATATACGCTCCAATCGTCCCTTAAAATCACAACGTTACTTTATAACGGGAGGAAAAACTCCCCCCTCCCCCTCCCTGTCCGAGCCACCGTCGCGCGCACAGACGGGCACAGACCGGGATGATATATACGCTCCAATCGTCCCTTAAAATCACAACGTTACTTTATAACGGGAGGAAAAACTCCCCCCTCCCCTCCCTGTCCGAGCCACCGTCGCGCGCACAGACCGGGGTGATATATACGCTCCAATCGTCCCTTAAAATCACAACGTTACTTTATAACGGGAGGAAAAACTCCCCCCTCCCCCACCCTGTCCGAGCCACCGTCGCGCGCACAGACGGGGATGATATATACGCTCCAATCGTCCCTTAAAATCACAACGTTACTTTGAAACGGGAGGAAAAACTCCCCCCTCCCCCACCCTGTCCGAGCCACCGTCGCGCGCACAGACGGGCACAGACGGGGATGATATATACGCTCCAATCGTCCCTTAAAATCACAACGTTACTTTATAACGGGAGGAAAAACTCCCCCCTCCCCCTCCCTCTCCGAGCCACCGTCGCGCGCACAGACGGGCACAGACGGGGATGATATATACGCTCCAATCGTCCCTTAAAATCACAACGTTACTTTGAAACGGGAGGAAAAACTCCCCCCTCCCCCACCCTGTCCGAGCCACCGTCGCGCGCACAGACGGGGATGATATATACGCTCCAATCGTCCCTTAAAATCACAACGTTACTTTGAAACGGGAGGAAAAACTCCCCCCCCCCCCACCCTGTCCGAGCCACCGTCGCGCGCACAGACGGGCACAGACGGGGATGATATATACGCTCCAATCGTCCCTTAAAATCACAACGTTACTTTATAACGGGAGGAAAAACTCCCCCCTCCCCCTCCCTGTCCGAGCCACCGTCGCGCGCACAGACGGGCACAGACGGGGATGATATATACGCTCCAATCGTCCCTTAAAATCACAACGTTACTTTGAAACGGGAGGAAAAACTCCCCCCTCCCCCTCCCTGTCCGAGCCACCGTCGCGCGCACAGACGGGCACAGACGGGGATGATATATACGCTCCAATCGTCCCTTAAAATCACAACGTTACTTTGAAACGGGAGGAAAAACTCCCCCCTCCCCCACCCTGTCCGAGCCACCGTCGCGCGCACAGACGGGCACAGACGGGGATGATATATACGCTCCAATCGTCCCTTAAAATCACAACGTTACTTTGAAACGGGAGGAAAAACTCCCCCCTCCCCCACCCTGTCCGAGCCACCGTCGCGCGCACAGACGGGGATGATATATACGCTCCAATCGTCCCTTAAAATCACAACGTTACTTTGAAACGGGAGGAAAAACTCCCCCCTCGCCCACCCTGTCCGAGCCACCGTCGCGCGCACAGACGGGCACAGACGGGGATGATATATACGCTCCAATCGTCCCTTAAAATCACAACGTTACTTTATAACGGGAGGAAAAACTCCCCCCTCCCCCTCCCTGTCCGAGCCACCGTCGCGCGCACAGACGGGCACAGACGGGGATGATATATACGCTCCAATCGTCCCTTAAAATCACAACGTTACTTTGAAACGGGAGGAAAAACTCCCCCCTCCCCCACCCTGTCCGAGCCACCGTCGCGCGCACAGACGGGCACAGACGGGGATGATATATACGCTCCAATCGTCCCTTAAAATCACAACGTTACTTGATAACGGGAGGAAAAACTCCCCCCTCCCCCTCCCTGTCCGAGCCACCGTCGCGCGCACAGACGGGCACAGACGGGGATGATATATACGCTCCAATCGTCCCTTAAAATCACAACGTTACTTTGAAACGGGAGGAAAAACTCCCCCTCCCCCACCCTGTCCGAGCCACCGTCGCGCGCACAGACGGGGATGATATATACGCTCCAATCGTCCCTTAAAATCACAACGTTACTTTATAACGGGAGGAAAAACTCCCCCCTCCCCCACCCTCTCCGAGCCACCGTCGCGCGCACAGACGGGCACAGACCGGGGATGATATATACGCTCCAATCGTCCCTTAAAATCACAACGTTACTTTGAAACGGGAGGAAAAACTCCCCCCTCCCCCACCCTGTCCGAGCCACCGTCGCGCGCACAGACGGGCACAGACCGGGATGATATATACGCTCCAATCGTCCCTTAAAATCACAACGTTACTTTATAACGGGAGGAAAAACTCCCCCCTCCCCCTCCCTGTCCGAGCCACCGTCGCGCGCACAGACGGGCACAGACCGGGATGATATATACGCTCCAATCGTCCCTTAAAATCACAACGTTACTTTATAACGGGAGGAAAAACTCCCCCCTCCCCCACCCTGTCCGAGCCACCGTCGCGCGCACAGACGGGCACAGACGGGGATGATATATACGCTCCAATCGTCCCTTAAAATCACAACGTTACTTTATAACGGGAGGAAAAACTCCCCCCTCCCCCTCCCTGTCCGAGCCACCGTCGCGCGCACAGACGGGCACAGACGGGGATGATATATACGCTCCAATCGTCCCTTAAAATCACAACGTTACTTTATAACGGGAGGAAAAACTCCCCCCTCCCCCACCCTGTCCGAGCCACCGTCGCGCGCACAGACGGGCACAGACGGGGATGATATATACGCTCCAATCGTCCCTTAAAATCACAACGTTACTTTATAACGGGAGGAAAAACTCCCCCCTCCCCCACCCTGTCCGAGCCACCGTCGCGCGCACAGACGGGCACAGACGGGGATGATATATACGCTCCAATCGTCCCTTAAAATCACAACGTTACTTTGAAACGGGAGGAAAAACTCCCCCCTCCCCCACCCTGTCCGAGCCACCGTCGCGCGCACAGACGGGCACAGACGGGGATGATATATACGCTCCAATCGTCCCTTAAAATCACAACGTTACTTTATAACGGGAGGAAAAACTCCCCCCTCCCCCACCCTGTCCGAGCCACCGTCGCGCGCACAGACGGGCACAGACGGGGATGATATATACGCTCCAATCGTCCCTTAAAATCACAACGTTACTTTGAAACGGGAGGAAAAACTCCCCCCTCCCCCTCCCTGTCCGAGCCACCGTCGCGCGCACAGACGGGCACAGACGGGGATGATATATACGCTCCAATCGTCCCTTAAAATCACAACGTTACTTTGAAACGGGAGGAAAAACTCCCCCCTCCCCCACCCTGTCCGAGCCACCGTCGCGCGCACAGACGGGCACAGACGGGGATGATATATACGCTCCAATCGTCCCTTAAAATCACAACGTTACTTTATAACGGGAGGAAAAACTCCCCCCTCCCCCACCCTGTCCGAGCCACCGTCGCGCGCACAGACGGGCACAGACGGGATGATATATACGCTCCAATCGTCCCTTAAAATCACAACGTTACTTTGAAACGGGAGGAAAAACTCCCCCCTCCCCCACCCTGTCCGAGCCACCGTCGCGCGCACAGACGGGCACAGACGGGATGATATATACGCTCCAATCGTCCCTTAAAATCACAACGTTACTTTATAACGGGAGGAAAAACTCCCCCCTCCCCCTCCCTGTCCGAGCCACCGTCGCGCGCACAGACGGGCACAGACGGGGATGATATATACGCTCCAATCGTCCCTTAAAATCACAACGTTACTTTATAACGGGAGGAAAAACTCCCCCCTCCCCCTCCCTGTCCGAGCCACCGTCGCGCGCACAGACGGGCACAGACGGGGATGATATATACGCTCCAATCGTCCCTTAAAATCACAACGTTACTTTGAAACGGGAGGAAAAACTCCCCCCTCCCCCTCCCTGTCCGAGCCACCGTCGCGCGCACAGACGGGCACAGACGGGGATGATATATACGCTCCAATCGTCCCTTAAAATCACAACGTTACTTTATAACGGGAGGAAAAACTCCCCCCTCCCCCACCCTGTCCGAGCCACCGTCGCGCGCACAGACGGGCACAGACGGGGATGATATATACGCTCCAATCGTCCCTTAAAATCACAACGTTACTTTATAACGGGAGGAAAAACTCCCCCCTCCCCCACCCTGTCCGAGCCACCGTCGCGCGCACAGACGGGCACAGACGGGATGATATATACGCTCCAATCGTCCCTTAAAATCACAACGTTACTTTGAAACGGGAGGAAAAACTCCCCCCTCCCCCACCCTGTCCGAGCCACCGTCGCGCGCACAGACGGGCACAGACGGGGATGATATATACGCTCCAATCGTCCCTTAAAATCACAACGTTACTTTATAACGGGAGGAAAAACTCCCCCCTCCCCCACCCTGTCCGAGCCACCGTCGCGCGCACAGACGGGCACAGACGGGGATGATATATACGCTCCAATCGTCCCTTAAAATCACAACGTTACTTTGAAACGGGAGGAAAAACTCCCCCCTCCCCCACCCTGTCCGAGCCACCGTCGCGCGCACAGACGGGCACAGACCGGGATGATATATACGCTCCAATCGTCCCTTAAAATCACAACGTTACTTTATAACGGGAGGAAAAACTCCCCCCTCCCCCTCCCTGTCCGAGCCACCGTCGCGCGCACAGACGGGCACAGACGGGGATGATATATACGCTCCAATCGTCCCTTAAAATCACAACGTTACTTTATAACGGGAGGAAAAACTCCCCCCTCCCCCTCCCTGTCCGAGCCACCGTCGCGCGCACAGACGGGCACAGACGGGGATGATATATACGCTCCAATCGTCCCTTAAAATCACAACGTTACTTTGAAACGGGAGGAAAAACTCCCCCCTCCCCCACCCTGTCCGAGCCACCGTCGCGCGCACAGACGGGCACAGACGGGGATGATATATACGCTCCAATCGTCCCTTAAAATCACAACGTTACTTTATAACGGGAGGAAAAACTCCCCCCTCCCCCTCCCTGTCCGAGCCACCGTCGCGCGCACAGACGGGCACAGACGGGGATGATATATACGCTCCAATCGTCCCTTAAAATCACAACGTTACTTTGAAACGGGAGGAAAAACTCCCCCCTCCCCCACCCTGTCCGAGCCACCGTCGCGCGCACAGACGGGCACAGACGGGGATGATATATACGCTCCAATCGTCCCTTAAAATCACAACGTTACTTTATAACGGGAGGAAAAACTCCCCCCTCCCCCACCCTGTCCGAGCCACCGTCGCGCGCACAGACGGGCACAGACGGGATGATATATACGCTCCAATCGTCCCTTAAAATCACAACGTTACTTTGAAACGGGAGGAAAAACTCCCCCCTCCCCCACCCTGTCCGAGCCACCGTCGCGCGCACAGACGGGCACAGACGGGATGATATATACGCTCCAATCGTCCCTTAAAATCACAACGTTACTTTATAACGGGAGGAAAAACTCCCCCCTCCCCCTCCCTGTCCGAGCCACCGTCGCGCGCACAGACGGGCACAGACGGGGATGATATATACGCTCCAATCGTCCCTTAAAATCACAACGTTACTTTATAACGGGAGGAAAAACTCCCCCCTCCCCCTCCCTGTCCGAGCCACCGTCGCGCGCACAGACGGGCACAGACGGGGATGATATATACGCTCCAATCGTCCCTTAAAATCACAACGTTACTTTGAAACGGGAGGAAAAACTCCCCCCTCCCCCTCCCTGTCCGAGCCACCGTCGCGCGCACAGACGGGCACAGACGGGGATGATATATACGCTCCAATCGTCCCTTAAAATCACAACGTTACTTTATAACGGGAGGAAAAACTCCCCCCTCCCCCACCCTGTCCGAGCCACCGTCGCGCGCACAGACGGGCACAGACGGGGATGATATATACGCTCCAATCGTCCCTTAAAATCACAACGTTACTTTATAACGGGAGGAAAAACTCCCCCCTCCCCCACCCTGTCCGAGCCACCGTCGCGCGCACAGACGGGCACAGACGGGGATGATATATACGCTCCAATCGTCCCTTAAAATCACAACGTTACTTTGAAACGGGAGGAAAAACTCCCCCCTCCCCCACCCTGTCCGAGCCACCGTCGCGCGCACAGACGGGCACAGACGGGGATGATATATACGCTCCAATCGTCCCTTAAAATCACAACGTTACTTTATAACGGGAGGAAAAACTCCCCCCTCCCCCACCCTGTCCGAGCCACCGTCGCGCGCACAGACGGGCACAGACGGGGATGATATATACGCTCCAATCGTCCCTTAAAATCACAACGTTACTTTGAAACGGGAGGAAAAACTCCCCCCTCCCCCACCCTGTCCGAGCCACCGTCGCGCGCACAGACGGGCACAGACGGGGATGATATATACGCTCCAATCGTCCCTTAAAATCACAACGTTACTTTATAACGGGAGGAAAAACTCCCCCCTCCCCCACCCTGTCCGAGCCACCGTCGCGCGCACAGACGGGCACAGACGGGGATGATATATACGCTCCAATCGTCCCTTAAAATCACAACGTTACTTTATAACGGGAGGAAAAACTCCCCCCTCCCCCACCCTGTCCGAGCCACCGTCGCGCGCACAGACGGGCACAGACGGGGATGATATATACGCTCCAATCGTCCCTTAAAATCACAACGTTACTTTGAAACGGGAGGAAAAACTCCCCCCTCCCCCACCCTCTCCGAGCCACCGTCGCGCGCACAGACGGGCACAGACGGGGATGATATATACGCTCCAATCGTCCCTTAAAATCACAACGTTACTTTATAACGGGAGGAAAAACTCCCCCCTCCCCCTCCCTGTCCGAGCCACCGTCGCGCGCACAGACGGGCACAGACGGGGATGATATATACGCTCCAATCGTCCCTTAAAATCACAACGTTACTTTGAAACGGGAGGAAAAACTCCCCCCTCCCCCTCCCTGTCCGAGCCACCGTCGCGCGCACAGACGGGCACAGACGGGGATGATATATACGCTCCAATCGTCCCTTAAAATCACAACGTTACTTGATAACGGGAGGAAAAACTCCCCCCTCCCCCTCCCTGTCCGAGCCACCGTCGCGCGCACAGACGGGCACAGACCGGGATGATATATACGCTCCAATCGTCCCTTAAAATCACAACGTTACTTTGAAACGGGAGGAAAAACTCCCCCCTCCCCCTCCCTGTCCGAGCCACCGTCGCGCGCACAGACGGGCACAGACGGGGATGATATATACGCTCCAATCGTCCCTTAAAATCACAACGTTACTTTGAAACGGGAGGAAAAACTCCCCCCTCCCCCTCCCTGTCCGAGCCACCGTCGCGCGCACAGACGGGCACAGACGGGGATGATATATACGCTCCAATCGTCCCTTAAAATCACAACGTTACTTTGAAACGGGAGGAAAAACTCCCCCCTCCCCCTCCCTGTCCGAGCCACCGTCGCGCGCACAGACGGGCACAGACGGGGATGATATATACGCTCCAATCGTCCCTTAAAATCACAACGTTACTTTGAAACGGGAGGAAAAACTCCCCCCTCCCCCTCCCTGTCCGAGCCACCGTCGCGCGCACAGACGGGCACAGACGGGGATGATATATACGCTCCAATCGTCCCTTAAAATCACAACGTTACTTTGAAACGGGAGGAAAAACTCCCCCTCCCCCACCCTGTCCGAGCCACCGTCGCGCGCACAGACGGGCACAGACCGGGATGATATATACGCTCCAATCGTCCCTTAAAATCACAACGTTACTTTGAAACGGGAGGAAAAACTCCCCCCTCCCCCACCCTGTCCGAGCCACCGTCGCGCGCACAGACGGGCACAGACCGGGATGATATATACGCTCCAATCGTCCCTTAAAATCACAACGTTACTTTGAAACGGGAGGAAAAACTCCCCCCTCCCCCACCCTGTCCGAGCCACCGTCGCGCGCACAGACGGGCACAGACCGGGATGATATATACGCTCCAATCGTCCCTTAAAATCACAACGTTACTTTATAACGGGAGGAAAAACTCCCCCCTCCCCCTCCCTGTCCGAGCCACCGTCGCGCGCACAGACGGGCACAGACCGGGATGATATATACGCTCCAATCGTCCCTTAAAATCACAACGTTACTTTATAACGGGAGGAAAAACTCCCCCCTCCCCCTCCCTGTCCGAGCCACCGTCGCGCGCACAGACGGGCACAGACGGGGATGATATATACGCTCCAATCGTCCCTTAAAATCACAACGTTACTTTATAACGGGAGGAAAAACTCCCCCCTCCCCCTCCCTGTCCGAGCCACCGTCGCGCGCACAGACGGGCACAGACGGGGATGATATATACGCTCCAATCGTCCCTTAAAATCACAACGTTACTTTATAACGGGAGGAAAAACTCCCCCCTCCCCCTCCCTGTCCGAGCCACCGTCGCGCGCACAGACGGGCACAGACGGGGATGATATATACGCTCCAATCGTCCCTTAAAATCACAACGTTACTTTGAAACGGGAGGAAAAACTCCCCCCTCCCCCTCCCTGTCCGAGCCACCGTCGCGCGCACAGACGGGCACAGACGGGGATGATATATACGCTCCAATCGTCCCTTAAAATCACAACGTTACTTTATAACGGGAGGAAAAACTCCCCCCTCCCCCACCCTGTCCGAGCCACCGTCGCGCGCACAGACGGGCACAGACGGGGATGATATATACGCTCCAATCGTCCCTTAAAATCACAACGTTACTTTGAAACGGGAGGAAAAACTCCCCCCTCCCCCACCCTGTCCGAGCCACCGTCGCGCGCACAGACGGGCACAGACGGGGATGATATATACGCTCCAATCGTCCCTTAAAATCACAACGTTACTTTATAACGGGAGGAAAAACTCCCCCCTCCCCCTCCCTGTCCGAGCCACCGTCGCGCGCACAGACGGGCACAGACGGGGATGATATATACGCTCCAATCGTCCCTTAAAATCACAACGTTACTTTGAAACGGGAGGAAAAACTCCCCCCTCCCCCACCCTGTCCGAGCCACCGTCGCGCGCACAGACGGGCACAGACGGGGATGATATATACGCTCCAATCGTCCCTTAAAATCACAACGTTACTTTATAACGGGAGGAAAAACTCCCCCCTCCCCCTCCCTGTCCGAGCCACCGTCGCGCGCACAGACGGGCACAGACGGGGATGATATATACGCTCCAATCGTCCCTTAAAATCACAACGTTACTTTGAAACGGGAGGAAAAACTCCCCCCTCCCCCACCCTGTCCGAGCCACCGTCGCGCGCACAGACGGGGATGATATATACGCTCCAATCGTCCCTTAAAATCACAACGTTACTTTATAACGGGAGGAAAAACTCCCCCCTCCCCCTCCCTGTCCGAGCCACCGTCGCGCGCACAGACGGGCACAGACGGGATGATATATACGCTCCAATCGTCCCTTAAAATCACAACGTTACTTTGAAACGGGAGGAAAAACTCCCCCCTCCCCCCCCCTGTCCGAGCCACCGTCGCGCGCACAGACGGGCACAGACGGGGATGATATATACGCTCCAATCGTCCCTTAAAATCACAACGTTACTTTGAAACGGGAGGAAAAACTCCCCCCTCCCCCACCCTGTCCGAGCCACCGTCGCGCGCACAGACGGGCACAGACGGGGATGATATATACGCTCCAATCGTCCCTTAAAATCACAACGTTACTTTGAAACGGGAGGAAAAACTCCCCCCTCCCCCACCCTGTCCGAGCCACCGTCGCGCGCACAGACGGGCACAGACGGGATGATATATACGCTCCAATCGTCCCTTAAAATCACAACGTTACTTTGAAACGGGAGGAAAAACTCCCCCCTCCCCCACCCTGTCCGAGCCACCGTCGCGCGCACAGACGGGCACAGACGGGGATGATATATACGCTCCAATCGTCCCTTAAAATCACAACGTTACTTTATAACGGGAGGAAAAACTCCCCCCTCCCCCACCCTGTCCGAGCCACCGTCGCGCGCACAGACGGGCACAGACGGGGATGATATATACGCTCCAATCGTCCCTTAAAATCACAACGTTACTTTATAACGGGAGGAAAAACTCCCCCCTCCCCCTCCCTGTCCGAGCCACCGTCGCGCGCACAGACGGGCACAGACGGGGATGATATATACGCTCCAATCGTCCCTTAAAATCACAACGTTACTTTGAAACGGGAGGAAAAACTCCCCCCTCCCCCACCCTGTCCGAGCCACCGTCGCGCGCACAGACCGGGATGATATATACGCTCCAATCGTCCCTTAAAATCACAACGTTACTTTATAACGGGAGGAAAAACTCCCCCCTCCCCCACCCTGTCCGAGCCACCGTCGCGCGCACAGACGGGGATGATATATACGCTCCAATCGTCCCTTAAAATCACAACGTTACTTTATAACGGGAGGAAAAACTCCCCCCTCCCCCTCCCTGTCCGAGCCACCGTCGCGCGCACAGACGGGCACAGACGGGGATGATATATACGCTCCAATCGTCCCTTAAAATCACAACGTTACTTTATAACGGGAGGAAAAACTCCCCCCTCCCCCTCCCTGTCCGAGCCACCGTCGCGCGCACAGACGGGCACAGACCGGGGATGATATATACGCTCCAATCGTCCCTTAAAATCACAACGTTACTTTATAACGGGAGGAAAAACTCCCCCCTCCCCCTCCCTGTCCGAGCCACCGTCGCGCGCACAGACGGGCACAGACCGGGATGATATATACGCTCCAATCGTCCCTTAAAATCACAACGTTACTTTATAACGGGAGGAAAAACTCCCCCCTCCCCCTCCCTGTCCGAGCCACCGTCGCGCGCACAGACGGGCACAGACGGGGATGATATATACGCTCCAATCGTCCCTTAAAATCACAACGTTACTTTATAACGGGAGGAAAAACTCCCCCCTCCCCCTCCCTGTCCGAGCCACCGTCGCGCGCACAGACGGGCACAGACGGGGATGATATATACGCTCCAATCGTCCCTTAAAATCACAACGTTACTTTGAAACGGGAGGAAAAACTCCCCCCTCCCCCACCCTGTCCGAGCCACCGTCGCGCGCACAGACGGGCACAGACGGGATGATATATACGCTCCAATCGTCCCTTAAAATCACAACGTTACTTTGAAACGGGAGGAAAAACTCCCCCCTCCCCCACCCTGTCCGAGCCACCGTCGCGCGCACAGACGGGCACAGACGGGGATGATATATACGCTCCAATCGTCCCTTAAAATCACAACGTTACTTTATAACGGGAGGAAAAACTCCCCCCTCCCCCTCCCTGTCCGAGCCACCGTCGCGCGCACAGACGGGCACAGACGGGGATGATATATACGCTCCAATCGTCCCTTAAAATCACAACGTTACTTTGAAACGGGAGGAAAAACTCCCCCCTCCCCCACCCTGTCCGAGCCACCGTCGCGCGCACAATCGGCGATGATATATACGCTCCAATCGTCCCTTAAAATCACAACGTTACTTTGAAACGGGAGGAAAAACTCCCCCCTCCCCCACCCTCTCCGAGCCACCGTCGCGCGCACAGACGGGCACAGACCGGGATGATATATACGCTCCAATCGTCCCTTAAAATCACAACGTTACTTTATAACGGGAGGAAAAACTCCCCCCTCCCCCTCCCTGTCCGAGCCACCGTCGCGCGCACAGACGGGCACAGACGGGGATGATATATACGCTCCAATCGTCCCTTAAAATCACAACGTTACTTTATAACGGGAGGAAAAACTCCCCCCTCCCCCTCCCTGTCCGAGCCACCGTCGCGCGCACAGACGGGCACAGACGGGGATGATATATACGCTCCAATCGTCCCTTAAAATCACAACGTTACTTTGAAACGGGAGGAAAAACTCCCCCCTCCCCCACCCTGTCCGAGCCACCGTCGCGCGCACAGACCGGGATGATATATACGCTCCAATCGTCCCTTAAAATCACAACGTTACTTTATAACGGGAGGAAAAACTCCCCCCTCCCCCACCCTCTCCGAGCCACCGTCGCGCGCACAGACGGGGATGATATATACGCTCCAATCGTCCCTTAAAATCACAACGTTACTTTATAACGGGAGGAAAAACTCCCCCCTCCCCCTCCCTGTCCGAGCCACCGTCGCGCGCACAGACGGGGATGATATATACGCTCCAATCGTCCCTTAAAATCACAACGTTACTTTGAAACGGGAGGAAAAACTCCCCCCTCCCCCACCCTCTCCGAGCCACCGTCGCGCGCACAGACGGGCACAGACGGGGATGATATATACGCTCCAATCGTCCCTTAAAATCACAACGTTACTTTATAACGGGAGGAAAAACTCCCCCCTCCCCCTCCCTGTCCGAGCCACCGTCGCGCGCACAGACGGGCACAGACGGGGATGATATATACGCTCCAATCGTCCCTTAAAATCACAACGTTACTTTATAACGGGAGGAAAAACTCCCCCCTCCCCCACCCTGTCCGAGCCACCGTCGCGCGCACAATCGGCGATGATATATACGCTCCAATCGTCCCTTAAAATCACAACGTTACTTTGAAACGGGAGGAAAAACTCCCCCCTCCCCCACCCTCTCCGAGCCACCGTCGCGCGCACAGACGGGCACAGACGGGGATGATATATACGCTCCAATCGTCCCTTAAAATCACAACGTTACTTTGAAACGGGAGGAAAAACTCCCCCCTCCCCCACCCTGTCCGAGCCACCGTCGCGCGCACAGACGGGCACAGACGGGGATGATATATACGCTCCAATCGTCCCTTAAAATCACAACGTTACTTTAAACGGGAGGAAAAACTCCCCCCTCCCCCACCCTCTCCGAGCCACCGTCGCGCGCACAGACGGGGATGATATATACGCTCCAATCGTCCCTTAAAATCACAACGTTACTTTATAACGGGAGGAAAAACTCCCCCCTCCCCCTCCCTGTCCGAGCCACCGTCGCGCGCACAGACGGGGATGATATATACGCTCCAATCGTCCCTTAAAATCACAACGTTACTTTATAACGGGAGGAAAAACTCCCCCCTCCCCCTCCCTGTCCGAGCCACCGTCGCGCGCACAGACGGGCACAGACGGGGATGATATATACGCTCCAATCGTCCCTTAAAATCACAACGTTACTTTGAAACGGGAGGAAAAACTCCCCCCTCCCCCACCCTCTCCGAGCCACCGTCGCGCGCACAGACGGGCACAGACGGGGATGATATATACGCTCCAATCGTCCCTTAAAATCACAACGTTACTTTATACGGGAGGAAAAACTCCCCCCTCCCCCTCCCTGTCCGAGCCACCGTCGCGCGTATAGACGGGCACAGACCGGGGTGATATATACGCTCCAATCGTCCCTTAAAATCACAACGTTACTTTATAACGGGAGGAAAAACTCCCCCCTCCCCCACCCTGTCCGAGCCACCGTCGCGCGCACAATCGGCGATGATATATACGCTCCAATCGTCCCTTAAAATCACAACGTTACTTTGAAACGGGAGGAAAAACTCCCCCCTCCCCCACCCTGTCCGAGCCACCGTCGCGCGCACAGACGGGCACAGACGGAGATGATATATACGCTCCAATCGTCCCTTAAAATCACAACGTTACTTTGAAACGGGAGGAAAAACTCCCCCCTCCCCCACCCTGTCCGAGCCACCGTCGCGCGCACAGACGGGGATGATATATACGCTCCAATCGTCCCTTAAAATCACAACGTTACTTTATAACGGGAGGAAAAACTCCCCCCTCCCCCACCCTGTCCGAGCCACCGTCGCGCGCACAATCGGCGATGATATATACGCTCCAATCGTCCCTTAAAATCACAACGTTACTTTGAAACGGGAGGAAAAACTCCCCCCTCCCCCACCCTGTCCGAGCCACCGTCGCGCGCACAGACGGGCACAGACGGAGATGATATATACGCTCCAATCGTCCCTTAAAATCACAACGTTACTTTGAAACGGGAGGAAAAACTCCCCCCTCCCCCACCCTGTCCGAGCCACCGTCGCGCGCACAGACGGGCACAGACGGGGATGATATATACGCTCCAATCGTCCCTTAAAATCACAACGTTACTTTATAACGGGAGGAAAAACTCCCCCCTCCCCCACCCTGTCCGAGCCACCGTCGCGCGCACAGACGGGCACAGACGGAGATGATATATACGCTCCAATCGTCCCTTAAAATCACAACGTTACTTTGAAACGGGAGGAAAAACTCCCCCCTCCCCCACCCTGTCCGAGCCACGGTCGCGCGCACAGACGGGGATGATATATACGCTCCAATCGTCCCTTAAAATCACAACGTTACTTTATAACGGGAGGAAAAACTCCCCCCTCCCCCACCCTGTCCGAGCCACCGTCGTGCGCACAGACGGGGATGATATATACGCTCCAATCGTCCCTTAAAATCACAACGTTACTTTGAAACGGGAGGAAAAACTCCCCCCTCCCCCACCCTGTCCGAGCCACCGTCGCGCGCACAGACGGGGATGATATATACGCTCCAATCGTCCCTTAAAATCACAACGTTACTTTGAAACGGGAGGAAAAACTCCCCCCTCCCCCACCCTGTCCGAGCCACCGTCGCGCGCACAGACGGGCACAGACGGAGATGATATATACGCTCCAATCGTCCCTTAAAATCACAACGTTACTTTGAAACGGGAGGAAAAACTCCCCCCTCCCCCACCCTGTCCGAGCCACCGTCGCGCGCACAGACGGGGATGATATATACGCTCCAATCGTCCCTTAAAATCACAACGTTACTTTATAACGGGAGGAAAAACTCCCCCCTCCCCCACCCTGTCCGAGCCACCGTCGCGCGCACAATCGGCGATGATATATACGCTCCAATCGTCCCTTAAAATCACAACGTTACTTTGAAACGGGAGGAAAAACTCCCCCCTCCCCCACCCTGTCCGAGCCACCGTCGCGCGCACAGACGGGCACAGACGGAGATGATATATACGCTCCAATCGTCCCTTAAAATCACAACGTTACTTTGAAACGGGAGGAAAAACTCCCCCCTCCCCCACCCTGTCCGAGCCACCGTCGCGCGCACAGACGGGCACAGACGGGGATGATATATACGCTCCAATCGTCCCTTAAAATCACAACGTTACTTTATAACGGGAGGAAAAACTCCCCCCTCCCCCACCCTGTCCGAGCCACCGTCGCGCGCACAGACGGGCACAGACGGAGATGATATATACGCTCCAATCGTCCCTTAAAATCACAACGTTACTTTGAAACGGGAGGAAAAACTCCCCCCTCCCCCACCCTGTCCGAGCCACCGTCGCGCGCACAGACGGGGATGATATATACGCTCCAATCGTCCCTTAAAATCACAACGTTACTTTATAACGGGAGGAAAAACTCCCCCCTCCCCCACACTGTTCGAGCCACCGTCGCGCGCACAGACGGGGATGATATATACGCTCCAATCGTCCCTTAAAATCACAACGTTACTTTGAAACGGGAGGAAAAACTCCCCCCTCCCCCACCCTGTCCGAGCCACCGTCGCGCGCACAGACGGGGATGATATATACGCTCCAATCGTCCCTTAAAATCACAACGTTACTTTGAAACGGGAGGAAAAACTCCCCCCTCCCCCACCCTGTCCGAGCCACCGTCGCGCGCACAGACGGGGATGATATATACGCTCCAATCGTCCCTTAAAATCACAACGTTACTTTGAAACGGGAGGAAAAACTCCCCCCTCCCCCACCCTGTCCGAGCCACCGTCGCGCGCACAGACGGGCACAGACGGGGATGATATATACGCTCCAATCGTCCCTTAAAATCACAACGTTACTTTGAAACGGGAGGAAAAACTCCCCCCTCCCCCACCCTGTCCGAGCCACCGTCGCGCGCACAGACGGGATGATATATACGCTCCAATCGTCCCTTAAAATCACAACGTTACTTTGAAACGGGAGGAAAAACTCCCCCCTCCCCCACCCTGTCCGAGCCACCGTCGCGCGCACAGACGGGCACAGACGGAGATGATATATACGCTCCAATCGTCCCTTAAAATCACAACGTTACTTTATAACGGGAGGAAAAACTCCCCCCTCCCCCACCCTGTCCGAGCCACCGTCGCGCGCACAGACGGGCACAGACGGGGATGATATATACGCTCCAATCGTCCCTTAAAATCACAACGTTACTTTGAAACGGGAGGAAAAACTCCCCCCTCCCCCACCCTGTCCGAGCCACCGTCGCGCGCACAGACGGGGATGATATATACGCTCCAATCGTCCCTTAAAATCACAACGTTACTTTATAACGGGAGGAAAAACTCCCCCCTCCCCCACCCTGTCCGAGCCACCGTCGCGCGCACAGACGGGGATGATATATACGCTCCAATCGTCCCTTAAAATCACAACGTTACTTTGAAACGGGAGGAAAAACTCCCCCCTCCCCCACCCTGTCCGAGCCACCGTCGCGCGCACAGACGGGGATGATATATACGCTCCAATCGTCCCTTAAAATCACAACGTTACTTTATAACGGGAGGAAAAACTCCCCCCTCCCCCTCCCTGTCCGAGCCACCGTCGCGCGCACAGACGGGCACAGACGGGGATGATATATACGCTCCAATCGTCCCTTAAAATCACAACGTTACTTTATAAAGGGAGGAAAAACTCCCCCCTCCCCCTCCCTGTCCGAGCCACCGTCGCGCGCACAGACGGGCACAGACGGGGATGATATATACGCTCCAATCGTCCCTTAAAATCACAACGTTACTTTATAACGGGAGGAAAAACTCCCCCCTCCCCCTCCCTGTCCGAGCCACCGTCGCGCGCACAGACGGGCACAGACGGGGATTATATATATGCTCCAATCGTCCCTTAAAATCACAACGTTACTTTATAACGGGAGGAAAAACTCCCCCCTCCCCCTCCCTGTCCGAGCCACCGTCGCGCGCACAGACGGGCACAGACGGGGATGATATATATGCTCCAATCGTCCCTTAAAATCACAACGTTACTTTATAACGGGAGGAAAAACTCCCCCCTCCCCCTCCCTGTCCGAGCCACCGTCGCGCGCACAGACGGGCACAGACGGGGATGATATATACGCTCCAATCGTCCCTTAAAATCACAACGTTACTTTATAACGGGAGGAAAAACTCCCCCCTCCCCCTCCCTGTCCGAGCCACCGTCGCGCGCACAGACGGGCACAGACGGGGATGATATATACGCTCCAATCGTCCCTTAAAATCACAACGTTACTTTGAAACGGGAGGAAAAACTCCCCCCTCCCCCACCCTCTCCGAGCCACCGTCGCGCGCACAGACCGGGATGATATATACGCTCCAATCGTCCCTTAAAATCACAACGTTACTTTATAACGGGAGGAAAAACTCCCCCCTCCCCCACCCTGTCCGAGCCACCGTCGCGCGCACAGACGGGCACAGACGGGGATGATATATACGCTCCAATCGTCCCTTAAAATCACAACGTTACTTTATAAAGGGAGGAAAAACTCCCCCCTCCCCCTCCCTGTCCGAGCCACCGTCGCGCGCACAGACGGGCACAGACGGGGATGATATATATGCTCCAATCGTCCCTTAAAATCACAACGTTACTTTATAACGGGAGGAAAAACTCCCCCCTCCCCCTCCCTGTCCGAGCCACCGTCGCGCGCACAGACGGGCACAGACGGGGATGATATATACGCTCCAATCGTCCCTTAAAATCACAACGTTACTTTATAACGGGAGGAAAAACTCCCCCCTCCCCCTCCCTGTCCGAGCCACCGTCGCGCGCACAGACGGGCACAGACGGGGATGATATATACGCTCCAATCGTCCCTTAAAATCACAACGTTACTTTATAACGGGAGGAAAAACTCCCCCCTCCCCCACCCTTTCCGAGCCACCGTCGCGCGCACAGACGGGCACAGACGGGGATGATATATACGCTCCAATCGTCCCTTAAAATCACAACGTTACTTTGAAACGGGAGGAAAAACTCCCCCCTCCCCCACCCTGTCCGAGCCACCGTCGCGCGCACAATCGGCGATGATATATACGCTCCAATCGTCCCTTAAAATCACAACGTTACTTTGAAACGGGAGGAAAAACTCCCCCCTCCCCCACCCTCTCCGAGCCACCGTCGCGCGCACAGACGGGCACAGACGGGGATGATATATACGCTCCAATCGTCCCTTAAAATCACAACGTTACTTTATAACGGGAGGAAAAACTCCCCCTTCCCCCTCCCTGTCCGAGCCACCGTCGCGCGCACAGACGGGCACAGACCGGGATGATATATACGCTCCAATCGTCCCTTAAAATCACAACGTTACTTTATAACGGGAGGAAAAACTCCCCCCTCCCCCACCCTGTCCGAGCCACCGTCGCGCGCACAGACGGGCACAGACGGGGATGATATATACGCTCCAATCGTCCCTTAAAATCACAACGTTACTTTGAAACGGGAGGAAAAACTCCCCCCTCCCCCACCCTGTCCGAGCCACCGTCGCGCGCACAATCGGCGATGATATATACGCTCCAATCGTCCCTTAAAATCACAACGTTACTTTGAAACGGGAGGAAAAACTCCCCCCTCCCCCACCCTTTCCGAGCCAACGTCGCGCGCACAGACGGGCACAGACGGGGATGATATATACGCTCCAATCGTCCCTTAAAATCACAACGTTACTTTGAAACGGGAGGAAAAACTCCCCCCTCCCCCACCCTGTCCGAGCCACCGTCGCGCGCACAGACGGGGATGATATATACGCTCCAATCGTCCCTTAAAATCACAACGTTACTTTGAAACGGGAGGAAAAACTCCCCCCTCCCCCACCCTGTCCGAGCCACCGTCGCGCGCACAATCGGCGATGATATATACGCTCCAATCGTCCCTTAAAATCACAACGTTACTTTGAAACGGGAGGAAAAACTCCCCCCTCCCCCACCCTTTCCGAGCCAACGTCGCGCGCACAGACGGGGATGATATATACGCTCCAATCGTCCCTTAAAATCACAACGTTACTTTGAAACGGGAGGAAAAACTCCCCCCTCCCCCACCCTGTCCGAGCCACCGTCGCGCGCACAGACGGGGATGATATATACGCTCCAATCGTCCCTTAAAATCACAACGTTACTTTGAAACGGGAGGAAAAACTCCCCCCTCCCCCACCCTGTCCGAGCCACCGTCGCGCGCACAGACGGGCACAGACGGGGATGATATATACGCTCCAATCGTCCCTTAAAATCACAACGTTACTTTGAAACGGGAGGAAAAACTCCCCCCTCCCCCACCCTGTCGGAGCCACCGTCGCGCGCACAGACGGGCACAGACGGGGATGATATATACGCTCCAATCGTCCCTTAAAATCACAACGTTACTTTGAAACGGGAGGAAAAACTCCCCCCTCCCCCACCCTCTCCGAGCCACCGTCGCGCGCACAGACGGGCACAGACGGGGATGATATATACGCTCCAATCGTCCCTTAAAATCACAACGTTACTTTGAAACGGGAGGAAAAACTCCCCCCTCCCCCTCCCTGTCGGAGCCACCGTCGCGCGCACAGACGGGCACAGACGGGGATGATATATACGCTCCAATCGTCCCTTAAAATCACAACGTTACTTTATAACGGGAGGAAAAACTCCCCCCTCCCCCACCCTGTCCGAGCCACCGTCGCGCGCACAGACGGGCACAGACGGGGATGATATATACGCTCCAATCGTCCCTTAAAATCACAACGTTACTTTGAAACGGGAGGAAAAACTCCCCCCTCCCCCACCCTGTCGGAGCCACCGTCGCGCGCACAGACGGGCACAGACGGGGATGATATATACGCTCCAATCGTCCCTTAAAATCACAACGTTACTTTGAAACGGGAGGAAAAACTCCCCCCTCCCCCACCCTCTCCGAGCCACCGTCGCGCGCACAGACGGGCACAGACGGGGATGATATATACGCTCCAATCGTCCCTTAAAATCACAACGTTACTTTGAAACGGGAGGAAAAACTCCCCCCTCCCCCACCCTGTCGGAGCCACCGTCGCGCGCACAGACGGGCACAGACGGGGATGATATATACGCTCCAATCGTCCCTTAAAATCACAACGTTACTTTGAAACGGGAGGAAAAACTCCCCCCTCCCCCACCCTGTCGGAGCCACCGTCGCGCGCACAGACGGGCACAGACGGGGATGATATATACGCTCCAATCGTCCCTTAAAATCACAACGTTACTTTGAAACGGGAGGAAAAACTCCCCCCTCCCCCACCCTGTCGGAGCCACCGTCGCGCGCACAGACGGGCACAGACGGGGATGATATATACGCTCCAATCGTCCCTTAAAATCACAACGTTACTTTGAAACGGGAGGAAAAACTCCCCCCTCCCCCACCCTGTCGGAGCCACCGTCGCGCGCACAGACGGGCACAGACGGGGATGATATATACGCTCCAATCGTCCCTTAAAATCACAACGTTACTTTATAACGGGAGGAAAAACTCCCCCCTCCCCCACCCTCTCCGAGCCACCGTCGCGCGCACAGACGGGGATGATATATACGCTCCAATCGTCCCTTAAAATCACAACGTTACTTTGAAACGGGAGGAAAAACTCCCCCCTCCCCCACCCTGTCCGAGCCACCGTCGCGCGCACAGACGGGCACAGACGGAGATGATATATACGCTCCAATCGTCCCTTAAAATCACAATCTGCTCTGATACAATCTGCCCCATGAGAATCCTGAGTCTGTTATTTGATGTTTTAAAGTTTCCTTGTTACAAAGAAGCAAATACAAATTTTTTTATTCATCATATTCTGCAAATATAATCAAACATGAATATGAATTTATTATATTTTCTCGTCAAAGTTTTTCCTCGTATATTTCAACTGTCATACATTCATATTTTAGATAAAAGGAAATCTCAATACATTATTCAATTAGTATTTCCTGTGGATGGAAACTCTGAGGTGTGTTAAATTAAAGTAGCAGGACGTTCCATTAGTTCGAGATTTTAAGCAAGGCTGTTGTCGAAGTTTATTCTTGGCAGCCGAAAAAAAATGTCCGGGTCTTACTGCGGGAGCTCTAAGGAAGCGACATTTCTCCGTTTGCTTTTTGCCAGCGAAAACGCCCCCCCCCCAAGCTGGACCGTCCCAAGCTCCATTTTCGTTGGCAGAGGCACCGCGGGCCAGTCATTGGCCGGTTCCATGGCTGCCCCGCGGTCCTTGAGTTTGGCAGCCCTGGTCCAAGGGCTGGAGTCGGAGGAGCCTTCATCGAAGTACCGGAGGTGGAGCCGTTAGACAGAGGAAGGAGGCGTGAGAACCGAATCGCAAGCCGGGTCGGGCGGAGCCTCCGGGCACCTATATAAGCCGGTGCGGGTCGTGGCTGCGAGATCCTTGAGCATTTGCTGTGGATTCGGAGGTTTCGGCCGCGCGGAGAAGAAGACGACATGCAGAACGGTGAGTTCCGAAGCGGAGATGCGGCGCGAGGGGAGGGAAGGAGGCGCCGCTCGGGATTGCAGGGCCGTCCTCTCCCGCCGCTCTCGCCCGGGGCAGAAAGGGCGGTGGGGCAGCGGGAGCCGCTGGGCGCCGAAAACAGGTCGGAGGGCCTCCGACGTGCCTGCGGGCACTCAGGAAGAGGGGAGGAGGAGCCCCGAAGGGATCCTTTTCTCCATGCATCCCAGTTTTACAGGGCTTTCGGTTTTCCTCTTTAAACTACACATCGCCCAGAGCAGTGGTGAAATGTAAAATTTGTTAGTACCGGTTCTGTGGGCGTGGCTTGGTGGGGGATAATGTGACTGAGTCGGAGTGGCCAACTTTTTTTTTTTAACTTTTAAAAACATTTTTTCGGCCAAAGAGGTTGTAGAAAAAATGCTTTTAATTTTTTTTTTTTAAAAAAAGCCTCAGATGATTGCGCGGCTCAGCTGGGCAATGGGGGGGGGGCAGGGATTTCTGCTACCGGTTCTCCACCCGCCTCCATCGCTACCGGATCGGGCGATCTTGTCCGAACCGGTAGCATTCACCTCTGGCCCAGAGTGTCTCGGTGACTCGGGTGCCGGGTATCCAAATTCCACGAAGAAAAATAAAGTGTAAAGCGGCGGGATCCACTCTGTCAAAAACCACCTGAGGAAGGAGCTGCCAGGAGTCCTGGTGCTTGGCGCGCCTAACACCCCCTCCGCTCCTCCATCTTCCTCAAAAAGGGGAAAATGCCACCTCATTCCCCCCACACACGCTCGAGCGATGCCACGACATGCCCAGCCGCCCTAAGGGGGCTTCCGAGAAATCCAGCTGGGGAAAGCGTGATCCTGGACCTCCCTCCGGCCACTGAGGCTTTAGCCTTGGAAGAAGCCGGCTAGTGGGAACCAGCTGGATTCCCTCCTTTCCACCTTCCTCGCTGCAGCTCTTCCCCCATCTGAGATCGCGATCCTTTTGAAAGGGAGAGGAGGATCGGCCCACAGCTAAACCTGTGCGGAGGGACCCAGACTGGCATCTTGGATGAATCTTCCTCTGGGATCAATTGTCTAATAATCCTTCCGCTGTTCCTTGTTGCAGGACCCAGGAGACTGGAGGCGAGCCTCCTTCTGGCTCTCCCACTAGGGCCCGCCAGATTCAGAGGTCAGTTTGGGGAGGACCAGGACTCCTTGGCTCCCTCCCTTGGGGTTTGAAGGGGGGCGTGGACCGTCGTGATGTGTGCGTGCGTCTGTTCGGGTGTCTGTATCTGTGTGTGTTTTCATCTCGGGTCAATTCTCCCCTTGCAGGTGCAAACGAAGCCCCGAGAGGGTTGTCTCTGAAGGTGCAACTGGGCCTTTCCGTAGTCTCAGGTGAGGCTCTGCCGTCCTTGGATTTCTCCGGGCACCCACTGTTCCTGGGAGGCCCTGAGTAAGGACCCCGACAGGGAAACTGGATGGGGACCGAATGCCCAAATCCCCCCCCAAAGAGCCCCGATGGCGACCAACTGTCTGAAATTGACCTCTGCTGCTTCCAGCTCTCGGTGGATTCCAGTGTGCGGCCTGTCTTCAGATCCAGCCTGAGATTTATCGGGTGGGAGGTGAGTGCGAAAGAGAAGCGGGGATCGTCCTCTGACAGCCACCCCTGCAGAGAAATTGCCTGCAGCCTGAACCGCGTGCGTGGGGAAGGGTCTCGGTAGCAGCTCCTTCTTCTTATGCAGAAGCCCCCTGGGATCAGGGGGTGCCAAGAGTGCCTGAAAATACCGAAAAAGCGCTTTATCATCCAAGGGAAGGATCAAGGGGATTCCAAAAGAGATCTGGTTACAGTGAGTCTTTGCAGGATATTGGCTGTCAAGGAAAGATGCTTTGTGGGGCAGCGTTGCTCAAAGTCGTGGGGGGGGGAGCTCAGCTGTCTCACCGCTCTTTCTTCACAGGTCAAGGGGGATCTTTGCTTCCTCGGAATTCCCATGTTCTCTGGCAAGGGTAAGCAAATTTGAGTTTGGGAGATGTAGGTGGGTTGGCGTGAGAATCAGTAAGGTTTCAGGTAAACCTGACTCCTTTCAATGGGTCTACTCGATGTGCCACTCTTTGGAAGTGTAGACCTCCATCCTGAACTGCCCATCTCTGATCTGGGCAGCTGAGGAACCAGGGAGGAGTTGAGGAAAGGCAGCCCATGTGCCTCACCGTAGGGTTGGAAAGGGATCTGTCCCAGATTCCCTCCCAGATCCTGCCTTGGGAGTCCCCACCACCAGGAACCCACCCCCCCCCCATAGAACCCACAGCTCAGCATCTTCTCCCGGTCCTCAGTCACGGAGTACCCAATGCTGTTTGTGCCGATTCATATAAGATTTCATACTTAAAAAGTACAAAGTGACATATCCCAAGCCCTGATATTCCCTCCAATCCATTTCCGTTATGGATTTGGAGGATATTCCCACATCGAGAGACGGGGGCATTTTAAATCCAGTTTCTTCTCGATGTCTCCGAGTGTCTCCAACTCTTTATTGTTTCAGGACAAGATGGATCCAAAGAGGCAGCATATTTTATTATGTTCTTCGGCTGTTCACCGCTTGGTGGTAAGTTCCAGGAAGTGGCCTTTTCAGCCTTGATATAGATCTCACCACCAGCTGGCTGAGCTTGGGCGAGGGCCGCGCATAACATCTCGGTTCACAATGAAAACACACAGAAGCCAGTCAGATTTCTCATTTCTCTGCATTCAAAAAACATATGAATAATATTCGCTGTTAAATGAATGGTGATCGTTTTCCCTTTGGAGTTTAAGATGCGCCTCACGCTGCTTTCTCCTTTTCTTGCCTCCGAAGGAGAATTCCAGGAGGCCTCCCGGTATCTTTTGCCTTCCATAGAAGATGGCCCAACTTTGCTGGTAAGTCCCTTTGACCGCAAAGACTGGCCCTCAGGTGCTTCCCTTCCCATGATGGAAGGATTCAGGGAGAATGAAATCAAGGTCCCCCAATGGTCACCTATTTCTCTCGCTCTTTCATCAATTGCCTGGTGATGGAGGAACAGCCGAACAGCCCTGAGGACTTAGTGTTGAGCAACTGCAAAGCCACTTTTGTACCTTTCGTGGGGAATTGGTCTCTGGTCCAGGGCTGCACCCCCACTCACAACACGAAAGAGGACAAATGACTCCTGGGACCTCCAGCGAAAGCCCTCCCCTTCTAATTAAGCCTCTCCCACATTGAATTCCAGGGAATCTCACAGGTCTGCATGCCCAGATCCAGCTGGTGGCTAACTAGGTTTCTTCAGGACTCTGCCGGACATTCCACGGAACAAAGAGCAACGTCTTTATCAGCAGAGACTCAGCATGTTCCTAACATGACAATGGCAGTGATCCACTTAACAGCCGTGGCAAGATAAAATATCAAAAATTCATATTCATATCCAATACTTTTGTAGAATGTGAAGAATAAATGAATAAATTTGTATATGTTTCTTTATAACTGTTAAATAAATAAATTTATTTTAAAAAAGTTAAACTTGTTAAAATATCGAAGAAGGGACTCCAGATTATCATGGGACAGATTGTATCAGAGCTATTTGGAAAACCCAATTTCCAGCACTTGTTCAATAAAATATGAAAAAATGAAAGGATCCCGATGGAGAAAATCTGCAGTCATTGAGCCACGTTCTTTTCGTGAAAAAGTGTGTGAATTTGTCTTTCTTAAGTTCACCGTTAACAGCATCAACTAAGGTCTGTAAATAATCACAGAACGGGGGTGCACCGAATGAGATGTGTGTGGAAATATACGCCTCTGTGGGTCTGTGTTTGGGAAAGGCTCTCGGTGGGTCCAGAAGCCCCCTTGGCTTCAGGCTAGGCGTGCCCCATCCCTGGTCTGGGAATCCTGATCGGAGGAGACATTGGAGAGCCCTTCAAGGCGGTCCAGACAGCATCAGGAGAATGAATAGGAGCTCCATCTCTCACTGTAAGATGACAATACAGAATCTTTCTCCCTCCTCACCTTTTCCTCTCTGGGAAACAAGGGAGTTCTTTCGGAAACGCTTTCCTTGCACTGCCCCCCCCCACAAAGTCCTCTCGGGGTGAGCAAGGTATCTCTTCCCTGAGGCTGCGGCTCTTCCCCGCCCTCCCCCTCCGGTCATTCCCAGGTCCCATCGCCCGCATCCCATCGCCTGTTTCCTAGACGCCTTTTCTCAGGGACTGTTTGTAAAGAAAAACAGGCGGAACTTGCAGTCAAGAAGATTTGGTCTATTGTCAGTGAGAACGAAAAACATCAGCCGCAATGGAAAGGTCGCTTTCATACACCGGTAGAGGCTTGGCAGCCGAAAAGCCTCGGATCTTCGCGCTCGGAGTCCCAAGGAGGGAACGGCCCCTTGCAAGGGAGAGGAGCGGCACTCTCGCCTCAACACAAAACAACCACCGAGGGAGTCGCAATCGGAGCTTATTTACCAGAAGGATCGTAGCAGCGCCAGTCTCGAGTGTGTGTCTGGAGGGTGTCTATGCAGCAGCGCATGTGGCGCTTAGGCCACTTCCCCTTCTACGCTTGCACCGTTCACAGTGTCGGAGCCGGAGGACGGAGAAGAGAACTCAAGCGACGGCTCCAGGCCACTCGGAAGACACAGACACGCAGAGCGCCTCTTGGGTACCCAAAGCCTGGCCTTGTCCCCCTTTTCCCCCAGGGCCACAGCGATGGCGGGAATCCTTGGGCGCATCCTTCCCAGGGAGAGGCTGGACAGAGGCCCCCCCCCGTCTCCCACGCCAGCCTGCTCTCTTCCCGGCGTGCAGGAGATTTCCGGGAAACTCGCCAAATGCCCCGGTCTCCCGGTCCGGCGCCCGGTCCGCGCGCCGTGGGGTTGGGGTCTGCGCCTCCTTCCGTCGGAGGGGGAAGGGCGGGTGGCGGGAGGGAGCGGCGGTCTTTCGGCTGTGTGCTGCACCCGGGGCGCCTCTTTCTAGACTTTCCTCCGTCGGCGTTGGGACGCAGCGAAGGCAGCAGCGGCCCGGCCGGTCCGCCCTACACAGAAAAAACGCAGAAAGGCCCGGGGCGGAGTTGGAAGAGGAGTAGCGGTAGCCGTGGAGTAAATTAGGAGTAGAGGCAACGGGTGTTCTGGGCCGCCCCCGCTTCTCTCCTCGCACCGCTTCAGGGCTCCCGTGGACGGGCTGGCAGGGCTGCCCAGAGGGCGACCCACCCGGAGCAAAAGCAGAAACAGAAGCCAAAGGCTGCGCCACGTAGAGAAAACTCAGCAGTTCCGTTTTGGGGCTTCCCGTTTTTGCACTTCCTCATCTGCCGCGTGGGACAAGGAGAAACGGAGCTGAGGGCGCTTTTGAAAGTCAGGGTGGAGGCCCTCCGGCCCCTTTGCGCCCCATGGACTCCAAGGCCCAGAAGGAATTAGGGCTGAAGGCAAAGGGGGGCGGGGGGGGGCAACCCTTCCTTGCCCTCTTCCCCCTTTTTAAATTTATCCTTTCTGTTTTTTGTTTGCTGTTTTCTTTGTTTCTGCTAGGCCTCTGTCAGCGCAACCCCCCTCCCCCGCAGGACCCTCCCAAGCGCCATTTTTCGCTGTCAAAGGCACCGAATTATATTTGTAGAACGTGAAGAATAAATAAATAAATGTGTATTTGCTTCTTTCTAACTGTAGGAAATTGGTTCAAATGTCGAAGAAGGAACTCAGTATTATCATGGGGCAGATTGTATCAGAGCTGTTTGGAAAACCCAATTTCCAGCCCTTGTTCAATAAAATATGAAAAAATGAAAGGATCCCGATGGAGAAAATCTGCAGTCATTGAGCCACGTTCTCTTCGTGAAAAAGTGTGTGAATTTGTCTTTCTTAAGTTCACCGTTAACAGCATCAACTAAGGTCTGTAAATAATCACAGAACGGGGGTGCACCGAATGAGATGTGTGTGGAAATATACGCCTCTGTGTGTCTGTGTTTGGGAAAGGCTCTCGGTGGGTCCAAAAGCCCCCTTGGCTTCAGGCTAGGCGTGCCCCATCCCTGGTCTGGGAATCCTGATCGGAGGAGACATTGGAGAGCCCTTCAAGGCGGTCCAGACAACAAACGGGAGAATGAATAGGAGCTCCATCTCTCACTGTAAGATGACAATACAGAATCTTTCTCCCTCCTCACCTTTTCCTCTCTGGGAAACAAGGGAGTTCCTTCGGAAACGCTTTCCTTGCACACACACACACACACCCAAAGTCCTCTGGGGTGAGCAAGGTATCTCTTCCCTGAGGCTGCGCCTCTTCCCCGCCCTCCCCCCCCCGTCATTCCCAGGTCCCATCGCCCGCATCCCATCGCCTTTTCCTAGACGCCTTTTCTCAGGGACTGTTTGTAAAGAAAAAAAGGCGGGACTTGCAGTCAAGAAGATTTGGTCTATTGTCAGTGAGAAGGAACAACATCAGCCGCAATGGAAACGTCGCTTTCATACACCGGTAGAGGCTTGGCAGCCGAAAAGCCTCGGATCTTCTCGCTGGGAGTCCAAAGGAGGGAACGGCCCCTTGCAAGGGAGAGGAGCGGCACTCTCGCCTCAACACAAAACAACCAGCGACCGAGTCGCAATCGGAGCTTTATTTACGAGGAGGATCGTAGCAGCGCCAGTCTCGAGTGTGTGTCTGGAGGGGGTCCATGCAGCAGCGCATGTGGCGCTTAGGCCACTTCCCCTTCTACGCTTGCACCGTTCACAGGGTCGGAGCCGGAGGACGGAGAAGAGAACTCAAACGACGGCTCCACTCCCCTCGGAAGACACAGACACGCAGAGCGCCTCTTGGGCACCCAAAGCCTGGCCTTGTCCCCCAGGGCCACAGCGGGGGCAGGAATCGGCCGGCGCATCCTAAGCCCGTAAACACCAAGGCCGATGCCACTTTTGTAATTTCAAGGGAATTCGCCTCAGGTCCAGGGCTGTACCCCACTCACACCCTAACATGTATGCCAAAGAGGACATATGACACCTGGGACTCACAAACAAACAAACAAACAAACAAACAAACGTGTATTTGCTTCTGGAAACTTGTTAAAATATCGAAGAAGGATTATCTTTTTTTTGTAAAACAAGTTTTATTGGTCCCCCACACACATTTACCCACATCTGTTTTGAACAGAGCATTGGCCATATCTTATCTTATACAATTAATCAAATTCAAATATATTTTACTCAATTACAGTTTTTGCCAAAATCTCCCCCCACTTTTTTTATCTTGTCTCAATATTTCTATGCTTGCTTACATAAACAACATCTTCATTTGCCCTTAAATTCTAATTATTGCTATTTATTCATATTTGTTCTCTTTTATTCTTTAAACAATTCATTCTTTATCTTAATATCTTTATATTTTTCATCTTTTTTATTGTACAGCAATTTTTCTCCTCAAACCTACCACCTCTCTTTTCTTTCCTTCGTACTTTCTCTTCCCCTCCTCTTCTTCTCCTCCCTACTTCCCCTTTCTTTCTCCTTCTCCTCCTCTCTTCCTCCCTCTCTTACCCTCACTCCTACTCTAATTTCCTTTCCCTTCCTTCCTCCCTTCTCTTCCTTCCCTCTCTCTCCTTCCTTCTCTCTTCCATCTCTCTTCTCCTTCCTTCATCCCTCTCTGTTACTGTATTCGTTTTCAATTTTATATTTTCCACTATGGAGTCCAGGCAACCCTGGTCTTTCTTTCATTTATCAAGTATATTTCTCGAAATTTCCCTTCTTCTTTTTAATTATCAGCAGTATATTTCATCTTATTCCATTTTTTCTTTTAAATCTTTACTCAAACAAGACTTTTAACTTTTAACAATATATTTTTCTACTTTACTTCTTACATATATTACTTCTTACGCATATTATTTAAATCATTTTTTGCATTTCAATTTCATTCGATTTTACATTTAATTTCCATTTTCCAACTTAATTTCAATTAATTCTTATATTATAATTTATTCTCTCCTTTTAGTGCTTCTATCAATATTCTTTCTTTCACATTACATTGTTCTATTTTTCATTTAACAGCATTTTCACATACAATTTCTACAACTAGCATCCTTCTCTTTATTGACAAATTTCTCCCATTTCTTTACCTTCTTCTTTTTCCTTATCTTATCTCTCCTTTTCAGCATTTTTCTTTTAATTTTAACTCTATTGCTTTTCATTCTCAATCTTTCCCCATTTATTTCTCTTCTCTTCATATTTGAGATGTATTTTGCCTTATCCATTTTTATTCTATCACTGTTGAACTCAGTGTAATCATCTTTATCTTTTTTCAATTATTTCCTTTTCAATATTACCTCCTTGTTTCTCTTGCTTCTCATTCATCTTTTCTCTTTCTTTTTTTTTGGCCATCTAACCAATCTTCTGCTTCTTTATTTCCCTTAAATGCCTCCCTTATTTTTTGAAACATCTCCCTTAGTGTCTCATATTCATCCTCCCAATTCTCCATATTTTCAATTTTAAAAGGCTAGGAGTTTAAGCTTGTTCTTATACTTCAGGTTTCAAAGTCCATATAATGTCTCTTTTTTTTTTAAAAAAAAAAAGTCCACTTCAAATATTTACTTGAGCCAGCAGAGTTTAGACTTTGTCTCTTTAACCTTGCTTCAGCTGCACAAATATGCACTCCCAGTCTCTCTCTCACGTTCTTTCCGCCAACAAATGTCTTTCTCCAATTCACTAGTCTTCTGCCAACAAAACCTCCATTTTATAATCCACAAGAACCAAATCCAATTATAAATCGAGGTGGAAGATTCCTTTTAGGGCTTTAGGTTTGATTTTAAAGTTCCATTTTTCTCTCTCTCCGCTTAAGTTCCCCAGTGCTAATTAGCCACCAGTTTCCGCTGGGATTTATTTCAAGCTGTTAACAGTTTTTGCCTTTACCTGTGAGTTGGCTGATCACACGCCTGGAACAATACTCCATTCAATTACCGCTCTGACATTCCCTCTTTCTGACAGCTCCTTAATGGCTGCCTTCCTTCCCCAACCGGCACTTCAGGGAACTTGCTCATTCCCTATCCATGCCAGCCAGCGTCTTCTTTCTTCCCTGTCTCCACAAGACAGCTATAATCCCTAGGGATCCCCAAAATCGGCTAGGAGCTCCAGAATCCACACCTTATTGCCTGATGCCGGCCACGCCCCGAAGAAGGAGTCTCATGGGGCAGATTATATCAGAGCTGGTATATTATATTGTCTGTGAGAAGGAACAACATCAGCCCCAATGGAAACCTCACTTTTTTTAAAAAAAATTGATTTATATGCCGCCCTTCTCCGGAGACTCAGGGCGGCTTACAATGCATTAAGCAATAGCCTTCATACTTTTGTATATTTATACAAAGTCAGCTTATTGCCCCCACAATCTGGGTCCTCATTTTACCTACCTTAGAAAGGATGGAAGGCTGAGTCAACCTTGAGCCTGGTGAGCTTCCATCCATCATTAGAGGCTTGGCAGCCGAAAAGCCTCGGATCTTCCCGCTGGGAGTCCAAAGGAGGGATCGGCTCCTTGCAAGGGAGGGTCAGGAGCGGCAGTATCCTCTCAACACAAAACAACCACCGAGGGAGTCGCAATCGGAGCCTTATTTACCAGAACGAATCGTACCAGCGCCAATCTCGTGTGTGTCTGGAGGGTGTCTATGCAGCAGCGCATGTGGCGCTTAGGCCACTTCCCCTTCTACGCTTGCACCGTTCACAGTGTCGGAGCCGGAGGACGGAGAAGAGAACTCAAGCGACGGCTCCAGGCCACTCGGAAGACACAGACACGCAGAGCGCCTCTTGGGCACCCAAAGCCTGGCCTTGTCCCCCTTTTCCCCCAGGGCCACAGCGATGGCGGGAATCCTTGGGCGCATCCTTCCCAGGGAGAGGCTGGACAGAGCCCCCCCCCCCGTCTCCCACGCCAGCCTGCTCTCTTCCCGGCGTGCAGGAGATTTCCGGGAAACTCGCCAAATGCCCCGGTCTCCCGGTCCGGCGCCCGGTCCGCGCGCCGTGGGGTTGGGGTCTGCGCCTCCTTCCGTCGGAGGGGGAAGGGCGGGTGGCGGGAGCGAGCGGCGGTCTTTCGGCTGTGTGCTGCACCCGGGGCGCCTCTTTCTAGACTTTCCTCCGTCGGCGTTGGGACGCAGCGAAGGCAGCAGCGGCCCGGCCGGTCCGCCCTACACAGAAAAAACGCAGAAAGGCCCGGGGCGGAGTTGGAAGAGGAGTAGCGGTAGCCGTGGAGTAAATTAGGAGTAGAGGCAACGGGTGTTCTGGGCCGCCCCCGCTTCTCTCCTCGCACCGCTTCAGGGCTCCCGTGGACGGGCTGGCAGGGCTGCCCAGAGGGCGACCCACCCGGAGCAAAAGCAGAAGCGGGAGCCAAAGGCTGCGCCACCTAGAGAAAACTCAGCAGTTCCGTTTTGGGGCTTCCCGTTTTTGCACTTCCTCATCTGCCGCGTGGGACAAGGAGAAACGGAGCTGAGGGCGCTTTTGAAAGTCAGGGTGGAGGCCCTACGGCCCCTTTGCGCCCCATGGACTCCAAGGCCCAGAAGGAATTAGGGCTGAAGGCAAAGGGGGGCGCGGGGGGGGCCAACCCTTCCTTGCCCTCTTCCCCCTTTTTAAATTTATCCTTTCTGTTTTTTGTTTGCTGTTTTCTTTGTTTCTGCTAGGCCTCTGTCAGCGCAACCCCCCTCCCCCGCAGGACCCTCCCAAGCGCCATTTTTCGCTGTCAAAGGCACCGAATTATATTTGTAGAACGTGAAGAATAAATAAATAAATGTGTATTTGCTTCTTTCTAACTGTAGGAAATTGGTTCAAATGTCGAAGAAGGAACTCAGTATTATCATGGGGCAGATTGTATCAGAGCTGTTTGGAAAACCCAATTTCCAGCCCTTGTTCAATAAAATATGAAAAAATGAAAGGATCCCGATGGAGAAAATCTGCAGTCATTGAGCCACGTTCTCTTCGTGAAAAAGTGTGTGAATTTGTCTTTCTTAAGTTCACCGTTAACAGCATCAACTAAGGTCTGTAAATAATCACAGAACGGGGGTGCACCGAATGAGATGTGTGTGGAAATATACGCCTCTGTGTGTCTGTGTTTGGGAAAGGCTCTCGGTGGGTCCAGAAGCCCCCTTGGCTTCAGGCTAGGCGTGCCCCATCCCTGGTCTGGGAATCCTGATCGGAGGAGACATTGGAGAGCCCTTCAAGGCGGTCCAGACAACAAACGGGAGAATGAATAGGAGCTCCATCTCTCACTGTAAGATGACAATACAGAATCTTTCTCCCTCCTCACCTTTTCCTCTCTGGGAAACAAGGGAGTTCCTTCGGAAACGCTTTCCTTGCACACACACACACACACCCAAAGTCCTCTGGGGTGAGCAAGGTATCTCTTCCCTGAGGCTGCGCCTCTTCCCCGCCCTCCCCCCCCCCGTCATTCCCAGGTCCCATCGCCCGCATCCCATCGCCTTTTCCTAGACGCCTTTTCTCAGGGACTGTTTGTAAAGAAAAAAAGGCGGGACTTGCAGTCAAGAAGATTTGGTCTATTGTCAGTGAGAAGGAACAACATCAGCCGCAATGGAAACGTCGCTTTCATACACCGGTAGAGGCTTGGCAGCCGAAAAGCCTCGGATCTTCTCGCTGGGAGTCCAAAGGAGGGAACGGCCCCTTGCAAGGGAGAGGAGCGGCACTCTCGCCTCAACACAAAACAACCAGCGACCGAGTCGCAATCGGAGCTTTATTTACGAGGAGGATCGTAGCAGCGCCAGTCTCGAGTGTGTGTCTGGAGGGGGTCCATGCAGCAGCGCATGTGGCGCTTAGGCCACTTCCCCTTCTACGCTTGCACCGTTCACAGTGTCGGAGCCGGAGGACTGAGAAGAGAACTCAAGCGACGGCTCCACTCCCCTCGGAAGACACAGACACGCAGAGCGCCTCTTGGGCACCCAAAGCCTGGCCTTGTCCCCCAGGGCCACAGCGGGGGCAGGAATCGGGGGGCGCATCCTAAGCCCGTAAACACCAAGGCCGATGCCACTTTTGTAATTTCAAGGGAATTCGCCTCAGGTCCAGGGCTGTACCCCACTCACACCCTAACATGTATGCCAAAGAGGACATATGACACCTGGGACTCACAAACAAACAAACAAACAAACAAACGTGTATTTGCTTCTGGAAACTTGTTAAAATATCGAAGAAGGATTATCTTTTTTTTGTAAAACAAGTTTTATTGGTCCCCCCCACACATTTACCCACATCTGTTTTGAACAGAGCATTGGCCATATCTTATCTTATACAATTAATCAAATTCAAATATATTTTACTCAATTACAGTTTTTGCCAAAATCTCCCCCCACTTTTTTTATCTTGTCTCAATATTTCTATGCTTGCTTACATAAACAACATCTTCATTTGCCCTTAAATTCTAATTATTGCTATTTATTCATATTTGTTCTCTTTTATTCTTTAAACAATTCATTCTTTATCTTAATATCTTTATATTTTTCATCTTTTTTATTGTACAGCAATTTTTCTCCTCAAACCTACCACCTCTCCTTTCTTTCCTTCGTACTTTCTCTTCCCCTCCTCTTCTTCTCCTCCCTACTTCCCCTTTCTTTCTCCTTCTCCTCCTCTCTTCCTCCCTCTCTTACCCTCACTCCTACTCTAATTTCCCTTCCCTTCCTTCCTCCCTTCTCTTCCTTCCCTCTCTCTCCTTCCTTCTCTCTTCCATCTCTCTTCTCCTTCCTTCATCCCTCTCTGTTACTGTATTCGTTTTCAATTTTATATTTTCCACTATGGAGTCCAGGCAACCCTGGTCTTTCTTTCATTTATCAAGTATATTTCTCGAAATTTCCCTTCTTCTTTTTAATTATCAGCAGTATATTTCATCTTATTCCATTTTTTCTTTTAAATCTTTACTCAAACAAGACTTTTAACTTTTAACAATATATTTTTCTACTTTACTTCTTACATATATTACTTCTTACGTATATTATTTAAATCATTTTTTGCATTTCAATTTCATTCGATTTTACATTTAATTTCCATTTTCCAACTTAATTTCAATTAATTCTTATATTATAATTTATTCTCTCCTTTTAGTGCTTCTATCAATATTCTTTCTTTCACATTACATTGTTCTATTTTTCATTTAACAGCATTTTCACATACAATTTCTACAACTAGCATCCTTGTCTTTATTGACAAATTTCTCCCATTTCTTTACCTTCTTCTTTTTCCTTATCTTATCTCTCCTTTTCAGCATTTTTCTTTTAATTTTAACTCTATTGCTTTTCATTCTCAATCTTTCCCCATTTATTTCTCTTCTCTTCATATTTGAGATGTATTTTGCCTTATCCATTTTTATTCTATCACTGTTGAACTCAGTGTAATCATCTTTATCTTTTTTCAGTTATTTCCTTTTCAATATTACCTCCTTGTTTCTCTTGCTTCTCATTCATCTTTTCTCTTTCTTTTTTTTTGGCCATCTAACCAATCTTCTGCTTCTTTATTTCCCTTAAATGCCTCCCTTATTTTTTGAAACATCTCCCTTAGTGTCTCATATTCATCCTCCCAATTCTCCATATTTTCAATTTTAAAAGGCTAGGAGTTTAAGCTTGTTCTTATACTTCAGGTTTCAAAGTCCATATAATGTCTCTTTTTTTTTTAAAAAAAAAAGTCCACTTCAAATATTTACTTGAGCCAGCAGAGTTTAGACTTTGTCTCTTTAACCTTGCTTCAGCTGCACAAATATGCACTCCCAGTCTCTCTCTCACGTTCTTTCCGCCAACAAATGTCTTTCTCCAATTCACTAGTCTTCTGCCAACAAAACCTCCATTTTATAATCCACAAGAACCAAATCCAATTATAAATCGAGGTGGAAGATTCCTTTTAGGGCTTTAGGTTTGATTTTAAAGTTCCATTTTTCTCTCTCTCCGCTTAAGTTCCCCAGTGCTAATTAGCCACCAGTTTCCGCTGGGATTTATTTCAAGCTGTTAACAGTTTTTGCCTTTACCTGTGAGTTGGCTGATCACACGCCTGGAACAATACTCCATTCAATTACCGCTCTGACATTCCCTCTTTCTGACAGCTCCTTAATGGCTGCCTTCCTTCCCCAACCGGCACTTCAGGGAACTTGCTCATTCCCTATCCATGCCAGCCAGCGTCTTCTTTCTTCCCTGTCTCCACAAGACAGCTATAATCCCTAGGGATCCCCAAAATCGGCTAGGAGCTCCAGAATCCACACCTTATTGCCTGATGCCGGCCACGCCCCGAAGAAGGAGTCTCATGGGGCAGATTATATCAGAGCTGGTATATTATATTGTCTGTGAGAAGGAACAACATCAGCCCCAATGGAAACCTCGCTTTTTTTAAAAAAAATTGATTTATATGCCGCCCTTCTCCGGAGACTCAGGGCGGCTTACAATGCGTTAAGCAATAGCCTTCATACTTTTGTATATTTATACAAAGTCAGCTTATTGCCCCCACAATCTGGGTCCTCATTTTACCTACCTTAGAAAGGATGGAAGGCTGAGTCAACCTTGAGCCTGGTGAGCTTCCATCCATCATTAGAGGCTTGGCAGCCGAAAAGCCTCGGATCTTCCCGCTGGGAGTCCAAAGGAGGGATCGGCTCCTTGCAAGGGAGGGTCAGGAGCGGCAGTATCCTCTCAACACAAAACAACCACCGAGGGAGTCGCAATCGGAGCCTTATTTGCCAGAACGAATCGTAGCAGCGCCAGTCTCGAGTGTGTGTCTGGAGGGTGTCTATGCAGCAGCGCATGTGGCGCTTAGGCCACTTCCCCTTCTACGCTTGCACCGTTCACAGTGTCGGAGCCGGAGGACGGAGAAGAGAACTCAAGCGACGGCTCCAGGCCACTCGGAAGACACAGACACGCAGAGCGCCTCTTGGGCACCCAAAGCCTGGCCTTGTCCCCCTTTTCCCCCAGGGCCACAGCGATGGCGGGAATCCTTGGGCGCATCCTTCCCAGGGAGAGGCTGGACAGAGCCCCCCCCCCCGTCTCCCACGCCAGCCTGCTCTCTTCCCGGCGTGCAGGAGATTACCGGGAAACTCGCCAAATGCCCCGGTCTCCCGGTCCGACGCCCGGTCCGCGCGCCGTGGGGTTGGGGCCTGCGCCTCCTTCCGTCGGAGGGGGAAGGGCGGGTGGCGGGACCGAGCGGCGGTCTTTCGGCTGTGTGCTGCACCCGGGGCGCCTCTTTCTAGACTTTCCTCCGTCGGCGTTGGGACGCAGCGAAGGCAGCAGCGGCCCGGCCGGTCCGCCCCACACAGAAAAAACGCAGAAAGGCCCGGGGCGGAGTTGGAAGAGGAGTAGCGGTAGCCGTGGAGTAAATTAGGAGTAGAGGCAACGGGTGTTCTGGGCCGCCCCCGCTTCTCTCCTCGCACCGCTTCAGGGCTCCCGTGGACGGGCTGGCAGGGCTGCCCAGAGGGCGACCCACCCGGAGCAAAAGCAGAAGCGGGAGCCAAAGGCTGCGCCACCTAGAGAAAACTCAGCAGTTCCGTTTTGGGGCTTCCCGTTTTTGCACTTCCTGTGCGCTCCTAATCCTCCCGCCCAGATGTGCTTCTGCGAGGCAGAACGAAAGCCGTCAAAACCAGGAAATTGGAAGGAAACTTTGGGGAAAAAATGGAGCTGTGGGATCCCTCGAGGTTGCGGCATTCTTAACAACCGTGTCAGTCATTTCACCACTACTTCTCTTCATCAGGGTGACAAGATAGGGGGCAAAACGTAAAATGTGAGGACAGTCGTAAGTTCCAGGACTGGTCAAAAGTGCGAGGACCGGTCAAAAATAACTTTTTCAGCCCTCTGAGTAGTCCATATGCACATAGGGCCTACCCAGAGGGCTGAAAAAAGTCATTTCTGACCGCTCCTCACACTTATGACCATCCTCACATTTATGCCCGTTGCGGCATTCTTAAAAACCATGTCAGTCATTTCACCAGTACTTCTCTTCATCAGGGTGACAAGATAGGGGGCAAAACATAAAATATGAGGACAGTCGTAAGTTCCAGGACTGGTCAAAAGTGCGAGGACCGGTCAAAAATAACTTTTTCAGCCCTCTGAGTAGTCCATATGCACATAGGGCCTACCCAGAGGGCTGAAAAAAGTCATTTCTGACCGGTCCTCGCACTTTTGACTGCTCGTCACACTTATGACCATCCTCACATTTATGCCTGTTGCGGCATTCTTAACAACCGTGTCAGTCATTTCACCACTACTTCTCTTCATCAGGGTGACAAGATAGAGCGCAAAACGTAAAATGTGAGGACAGTCGTAAGTTCAAGGACTGGTCAAAAGTGTGACGACCAGTCAAAAATCACTTTTCCAGACCTCTGAGTAGTCCATACGCACATAGGGACTACCCAGAGGGCTGAAAAAAGTCATTTCTGACCGGTCCTCACACTTTTGACCGCTCCTCACACTTATGACCATCCTCACATTTATGCCCATTGCGGCATTCTTAAAAACCATGTCAGTCATTTCACCACTACTTCTCTTCATCAGGGTGACAAGATAGGGGGCAAAACATAAAATATGAGGACAGTCGTAAGTTCCAGGACTGGTCAAAAGTACGAGGACCGGTCAAAAATAACTTTTTCAGCCCTCTGAGTGGTCCCTATGCACATAGGGACTACCCAGAGGGCTGAAAAAAGTGATTTCTGACCGGTCCTCACACTTTTGACCATCCTCACATTTATGCCCGTTGTGGCATTCTTAACATAATAATTCTTAAAATTCTTAAAATAATCGCGATGCACGTGACCAAGATGGCGCCGCTTCCCTGAGCCCCGATACCGATGGGGGTGATTTCGGGCCATCTAAGGTCTTCGGGGGCTGGATGGATCGTCCTCGCCCCCAACCCGGCTGTCTAAGCTTCCCGCCGGTCAGCTGAGAGCTTTTCCACTCTCCACAGTGCCATGGCTGGGACGGGGCCGGCATTTTTTCTATACCGGTATTTCTCCTGTGTCACGAAGGTGAGGAGGCCAACGGCGGCGAGATTCGGGGCAGCAGCGGCACCCGGATTGTGGCGGACTGCTGTCTTTTCTCCTGTGGGCTGTGGCTGGGTTGCTGCCGGTGCTGTGGCGATGGCGGGGACTGCATCGGTGGCGGGGGGGTCCTTTTCAAGGTGCTGGGGGTCTCCTGGCACATTTGGAGCCTCCATGGCCTCCATTGCGGCGCTCAGGGCAACAGCAGCGGTGGTGGAGATGGAGGCGTCCTGTGCTGGCCATTGGGAAACATTTTGAAATCCAGTAGCAGCCTTGGCAGCCCTGGATAGATGCTGCTGGGATATCTTTCTATCTGTCTTTAATTTTGTTGCATTCATCCTGGTGGGCTCCTCATGAGTAGTCCAGATTAGAGAAAGCACAAGGACAGGTGTTTCTCGGGATGAGAGAGCCTCGAGCTGACTCCAGACCTCGCTTTTATTAAGCAAGGGTATGGGCGTATCAGAAGGCACGATTACAGCTATACATTCTCATATTACATCCGTGATACAAAGGATTTTCTCCATATCTGGACATAACTTTCACATCCTACCATATTACAGTAAATCACGTGAATTCTAGGAAAGCGATACCTAATGTAAAAACAAAACTTAACTCTGCCATGTTATCATATTTGCTGCTAGCCGGGAGGCCCATCTTCCCGGTATCAGATTACCTCAAGCCTCAGGAATGTTCTACAAGGAGATGTCTCTGCTATGCAGGCACAGCCTATGTTATGAACAAAGAGAGAACGAATAGGGCCCTTCAGAGATCATCCAATTGAACCCACTTTTCATAGTCAGGTTATTTCGGTGCTAAGCTCCATACACGTGTCCAACCAGCTAAACTGGTCTATACATGTACTATGGCCACCGCATTCCCACAAATTTACCTTCACTGAACCTCCCGGACTGTCACGGGATACTTGGTTTTACTTGAAGGGGCGGTTCCCATAACGACCTGTGATCCATATAAAGACTAGTTAAAGTTGGGGGGGGAATAAAAAAAAACCCGACCCTGAAAACTTGTAACGGCGAGTGGACGATTATGGAATTGTAATCCCAGCCGCCTCATATCACACACACACCCCTGGTCTGGTCTTAGAAGAGTCATCGATCACTGACCATCTAACTGATTATCCCGCCGCAAATTACATCTTCCTTGTATTCCATTGCTAATCCATCTCATCTTCTCATAACATCACCACCAACAGGATCCTATAGACCGGCCCGAATTATTTAATAATTTTAAATTATTTTAATTGATGTTTGTCTTGTGCTTTTAATAGGCTGTACACCGCCCCGAATCCTTCGGGAGAAGGGCGGTATAGAAATAAAATTATTCTTATTCTTCTTATTCTTCTATACTCCATCAACTCTTTCAGTCGGATGGAGAGTTAACAGCTAGGATACAGATATTGCAGGAGTCGGTACATTGCTCTATTCACCACCAGAAAGATTGGCACATCAGATTCCATGGCCAGTTATACTCTAGCCAGCCTTTTTAAGAGGATGGCCTTGGACATTATTTCCTTGGTGTTCTTAAATAACATAAGACTCCTACTATTATGAAAGGACAATAGAGTTTACTCTACCAACATCTTGATCTACATCTTCCTTCTCTCCAGGACCTCAGAACTTATGTCATCTTCTTGGCCATTCTAAGATCACCCCTGGTCACTGGATGTACTCAGCGGCTGAGCTTCTTGCTCTGCGAGACTCCCCCCTCTCGCAGACCTGGCCCTCCACACTATCGAGGGCCTACCTTGATGACGGATTTTGGAATCCCGAGAGGTGGCATGTTGCAAAGAAGGGGTTGAGGGTCTTTTTATCTAATTTCCTATCCAAAATTTTAAAAATTTCTAAAAGGGGGGTAAGTGGGAGTGGGGTGGGTCATGTGGATTTGGGGGACAACCCACAGAGGGAGGGGTTAGAAGAGGATTTTTTAAAGAGGAGACCAGATCCGGCACAGAGTTATACCATAGGATGTGCGGAGCTGGGAATGGAGGGGCTAAATACTTGTATGGAAAGGGGTTCCTCCATCAAGGTCGTGGTTGGGAGGGGCAGATATTGTGGGAGCAGGGGGCCACATCATGTTAGGGGGGTATGCACCCACTGTCTTCAAGCGGTGGCACGCTCTGACCCCCAAGGCTCTTCTCGTTCCCTGGGTTGCTCAGAATCTCAGGGCCCGAGCTTTAGGCTGATGTTATGCAACGTCAGGTCCGCAGCTAACAAAGCCCCCCTCATTTGTGAACTAATTCAGGAGGGGAAAGTGGACCTGGTGGCTATTACAGAAACCTGGTTGGGCCATGAAGGGGGGGGTCCCACTCGTAGAGATGTGCCCACCAGGTTTCCGCGCATTCCATCAGCCAAGGGCACAGGGTAGGGGTGGAGGGGTGGCGGTTATTATAAAGGAGAGTCTTGATCCTAGGGAAGCCACTGTTCCTCAGACAGCTGGATGTGAGTCCCTCCTCGTGAAATGGGGTCATGGGTTACAGATGGGCCTGCTGATTACGTACCTGGCTCCCTGCCACGTAGCAGCAGCCCTGCCTGAGCTCCTCAACGTAATAGCCAGGGTGGTGGTTGAGACTCCTAGGCTTCTGGTCATGGGAGATTTCAACCTGCCATCCATCGGTGAAACGTCTGAGGTAGCTCGGGAGTTCTTGGCTTCCATGATGGCCATGGACCTGAACTAGTTAGTTCATGGCCCTACTTGCATGGGGGGACACACTCTGGACTTGGTTTTTGTATCTGACCAGTGGTTGAATGGCCTAGATATAGGGGATATAGTCATCGAACCCTTGTCATGGTCAGACTATTCTCTCCTTAGGCTTGACTTTCTGTCCGCTACACCCCACTGCAGGGAGGTGGAACCGATTAAGTGGTTCCGTCCCAGGTGCTTGATGGATCCTGATAGATTCCAGATGGAGCTCGGGCCATTTCCTGAGATTCTAGCTCACAACTCAATTGAAGACCTGGCGGCAACCTGGGATAGGATGGCTGCTGGTGCTTTGGATCGGGTTGTGCCTTTGCGGCCTCTGACTCGGCGTCCAAGTTGCCTGGCTCCTTGGTTTTCCGAGGAGCTGAGGGAAATGAAGCGCCGGAAAAGACACCTGGAGAGTAGTTGGAGAGCCAGTCGTTCCGAATCTGACCGAACACTGGTGAGGTCCTATATTAAGACCTACTTAGTGGCGATAGCAGCGGCAAAATATCACTATTTTTCCTATTACTATTTTATTATTGCATCGGCAGATAATCGCCCAGCCGCCTTGTTTAGGGTGACTCGCTCCCTCCTCCACCTGGGAGCACGGGAAGACCCCTTATATGGTTGAGCTGAGGATTTTGCACAATATCTGCACAATAAAATCGCTCAAATTCTGGAAGGCTTGGACTCTGACTGGGTAGGTTCAGACGGAGTGATGGAGGCGGGTCTTGAGGATATTATTTGGGATGAGTTTGACCCTGTGACCCCTGAAGACGTGGACAGGTTACTGGGGAAGTTGAACGCGACCACATGTTTATTGGACCCGTGTCCCTCCTGGTTGGTACTGGCTTCCCGAGAGGTTACACGAGGCTGGCTCCAGAGGATTATAAATGCTTCTCTGAGTGAGGGTTTCTTGCCTTCCGCCTTGAAAGAGGTGGTGGTGAGGCCCCTCCTCAAGAAGCCCTCTCTGGACCCAGCTGTTCTAGCAAACTACTGTCCTGTCTCCAACCTTCGCTTATGAGCACCCACAGAATCACGAACATATAGTCTCTTCAACTGGGTCCTACACCTAGCAGCAGACTCTTTGCCATGAATATGGACAAGCTGCTGGTCGTCCAGTGTTAGTCCAGTAATGCAAAGAGCTCGTTCATTGTCTCTGTTAAACTTGGCTATTTTCTTCGCATCTTCCTCATCAGCAGGATTTCATGCTGTTACATCCAGTGGATTATTAACTATATCCCACAGTCCTTCTCTACGCAAAAGTAGATTACATTTTGTAGACCAGGATACATAGTTTGTTCCATCCAGCCAGGTTATCATGGCTGCTTGTTCAAGTGCCATCTTCACTTGGATTGTTTATCACAAACACAGTTTGTACTATTCACATTAACTCTCAGTGTAGCTCTTAACAATCCTAGTTAGTTCTGGTTGGCGCTGGGCCCATAACCAATATTAAAGATATTGTTGTTGTGTTACCAACCAGCAGAGTAGGTGCACAGAGAAACGTTGCTGAGAGTGATGAATAAGAGATATACAAACTGGTTTATCAAAAGCTTATTTTATAGTGGAAAAAACAATCTCATAGTCTTTAAACAAATCCAAGTCTTTGCCACTTAAATCAGTCCAAAGTTACAGATATCTTCTTACCAAACAAACAGTAGTTGGTTAGAATAACCAACTTGTTAAATCGTGGGCGATTGAAGGAAGGACTCGACACAATGTAACTGGAAACACTTTATTTAACTCCGAACAGCAATGGCTACTCTAGTCCCGGCAGCCCTTTATATAGTGTGGAGCTGTCCGCGGCTTCAGCCACTGACGTGCCTCTAAATTTCCCGCTCTCAAGACTAATTCCTGATTGGCTTATTTAAACTGTCACTTGATATTCAACACTCCTCCCCCCTAGTTCAGTGTCCACCGGTCCGGTGTCTCCTAGGCTACGTAGTCGCGTAAGTAGGTGGGTCACTTGGAGGCTCGACTGGACCTGCGCAGTTCAGTCGTCCCGGTGTCTTTGGAGTGAGTGGTTGAGGTCCGCTGCTCTCTCTGTGTGGGCTCCAGAACTCTCTCGAACTCGGTTTCCGGCCTGGATTCGCCTCCTTCTCCCGCTTCACTCAGCTGTCCTCTCTGGTTCCCTTCGGCGCTCGTCTCCTCCTCCGGGGTCTCAGGTACGTGCTTGCTGTTGTTTTCTTCTGGGCTGGTGTTTGGCGTCCCCAGTCCTGGCGTTTGTGGACTGGCCCGCTCTGCTGCTACTCGTTTGTCTTTTCCTTCCCCCTGGCTGTTGTGTTGGGGTTCACTCTCGGCCCTCATCAATCTTCCCCTGATCTGGTCTATGTGCCTTTTCCAGTGCTGTCCGTCTGTTGTTTGGACCCAGTAGGACAGGGGTCCCGTCACCTGGGTTATCGTTGCTGGAACCCAGAGTGGGTTTCCGCTCAGGTTTTTTGTGTATATGCTGTCCCCAGGTTGGAACTCTCGGATTCTGCTCGTGGAGTCGGTTGGCTTCTCCGTGCTGTACTGCGGGTGCAGCCTGTCCAGAGGGGATCTCAATTTACAGCCCATTAGTAATTCCGTTGGGCTTCGGTGGGTTGTGGTACTTGGCGTAATGTGCTTGATGGCCAATAGTTTATCCAATTTGGCCTGAATGTCCCCTGGGCCCAGTCTCGTCAGTGTCTCCTTCGTAGATCTCACCATCCATTCTGCAAGACCGTTCGTCGATGTTTTTTTCGGGGCGGATAACGCGTGCCTTATTCCTTGGTCAGTGAGGAACATCTCAAACGCGTTTGACGTAAATGGTGGCCCGTTATCGGAAACTATGAGATCGGGGATTCCGTGTGTGGCGAATAAACGTCTCAAAACTTTAATCACTGCGTCTGCCGTGGTCGTCGTCATGAGCACTACTTCGAGCCACTTCGAATATGCGTCCATGATGACTAGGAACGTTGTCGAGATCCTCTCGACACCGCCAGCTATAGCGGCGACAGTGATCCCTCCCGACCGAGACTCCTGGTGCTCAGCTTCCATCACCGAGAAGATGGGGGGAGGTGGCGGTTTGGATCTGAAGCTCACACGGTGGAGGGGGGTGTTTGTTCCATTAGGCGGGCGGTCACCCAGCGGCCGGGAATAGGCTATCCAGGTTCTCGATGCCCCGCCCGTCCGTCGCAGCGCCGCGCCGCAAGAGGGGCCTTTCTACGCAGGCACTGAGGAGACTGTACCCGGAAGGGTGTTGGCGGGCAGGCGCGAGGATTTAAAAGGCGTTGGGAGGCAGCCGCTCCCAACGCCGACTTTGCATGTGTTTCGCCTGTGTTCACTTGCCGATGATGGGGCTGTTCGAGGGAATAAACATTGAAGCATTTCGAAGCTGCTGGTAGCGTTTTCTTTTCCTTCGACTGCCGACCCGCAGCGGAGGTCTGACAAACGTGTTCCCTTTGCATGGCCCTGCAAAGTTGATATGTAATCTGGCCCATGGTGTTCCCGGGTTCTCCCAATCATGGATGGGGGCTGAGTTCTAGACTCTTGGCAGTTCGCGCAGGAGGACACCCATGTTTCAATTTCTTTATCCATTCCTGGCCACCACACGTAGCTCCTGGCGAGGGTTTTCATCCTCATGATCCCCGGGTGCCCTTCGTGGAGTAATTTGAGTGTATGTTGTCTTAATGTGTTTGGAACAACGACTCTATCTCCCCACAGCACGCACCCCCTTAGTCCTGACAGTTCACTTTGCCTCCGTCTGTATGGAATTCTGGGCTTATGTCCTTTTCTTCCGGCCACCCCTTCCAAATCCAATTTAAAATTCGCGCCAACATTTTGTCCTTCGAGGTGGCCCTTACGATGTCGGCTGCAGATATTCGGGCTTCCTCCATCGTCTCTGTTAGGTTCAGCTTGTAGCTTACTCCTAACTTGTTGGTCAGGCAATATATCTGTCTCTATTAGCAGCGTGGTCATCGCTGGCACTGGATCCTCCTCCGTTTCTGGAAGTGGGCACCTACTGAGGCCGTCTGCATGGTCGATTGATTTCCCAGGGTGATGGCGCAGTGTGTAATTGTAGGCCGCTAGGAATTCCACCCATCTAAGCATTCTGGGAGACAAAACGGGGGTGTTGGTTTGTCCCCCGCTATAATGCCTAACAGCGGCTTGTGGTCGGTTATTAGTTCGAAATTCCGACCGTAGAGATACTCATGGAACCTTTTTATTCCAGCTACTGCGGCTAGCGCTTCTTTGTCCAATTGGCTATAGTTCCGTTCGGGTTTCGACAGAGTTCAGGAGAAGAACGCGATGGGGGCTTCTGTTCCGTTTGGCATTTTATGGCTCAATACAGCTCCGATGCCGAAAGGGGATGCATCGCATGTTAGTCTTATTGGTAATGTCCCGCTGTATTGCACCAAAATTCTGTCCGAAGTTAAGAGGTTCTTTATGTCTTCGAACGCTTTCCTTTCTCGCTCCCCCCATCTCCATTCCGCCTTTCTGTCCAGCAGCCGGTGAAGTGGTTCAGCAGTGGTGACTTTCTGCGACAGGAAGATATTATAAAAGTTAAGCAACCCCAAAAATGCCTGCAGTTCGGTTTTATTTTTTGGGGTGGGTGCTTCTTTGATCGCTCTCAGCTTTCCCGGGGTGGGTCTAATCCCCAACTCGTCTATCAAGTATCCCAGAAACTCGACCTGGGTCTCCGCTAGCTGGCACTTGTCCCTTTTAACTTTGAGTCCCACTTTCTGGAACCTTGTCAACACCTCCCTCAGTCGCTGCTCCAGTTGGGTCGTGTCCCTTGCTGATATCATGACATCGTCGAAGTAAGGGACGACCCCATCAATTCCTTGCAGGAGCCGTTCCATTAGACTTTGGAATAGCCCGGGCGCTACACTCACCCCGAATTGCAGTCTCTTACATTTAAACGCCCCCCTGTGCGTAACGATAGTTTGTGCTTCCACGGTGGCTTCATCTATGGGCAGCTGTTGGTATGCTTGTGCTAGGTCCAACTTTGCGAAGATTCTTCCCCTCCCCAGGAAATGCAAGAGGTGTTGTACTATTGGCACGGGGTATGCGCTTTGTTGGAGCGCCTTATTCAATGTACTTTTATAGTCTCCGCACAAGCGTACTGACCCATCAGGCTTAATGGGTGTCACGATGGGGGTTTCCCATCTCGTGTGGTCTATTGGCTCTAAGACTTCCTGCGCGAACAGCTTATCTATTTGTTCATCTATTTTTGGGGCTACCTGTGATTGGGGACCCTTTGTACTTGCCTAGCTCACCGTTAAACACTTCCGTGAACTCCCTCATCAGGTCTTCCTCCCAGGCGTTGTTTCCGATGTGATCGATGCCGGTGATGGCTAGCCCCAGTGACTCGAACCACTCCATGCCCAGCAGGCTGGGTCTGTCTCTGTCCACTATCATGAGGGGTAGCGTGGCTTTGAATGTCTTGTAGGTGACATTGAACTTGCCGATGCCTACCACAGGAATTCGGTTCCCTTGGTAGTCGATGAGCGTGAGGCGCTGTCATTTGAGGTTGTGGGCTGTGATGTGTGGCAGCAGCTTCTTGATCATCATCCAGGACACCATTGATAGGCTGGATCCTGAGTCCACCTCTATCTTGCAGGGTCTCCCCTCGATCAAGACTGTCGCCACCATCTTGTTCGCTTTCCCTGCACTGGCATGGCCGATCACGATGGTCTGATGGGTCTCACCGCGATCTGCCCGATGGTCATCGTTTCTTTGTCCTCACCCAAACGGTTGTCTCTTCCTGCTGGTCTGGGACTTTCTGCTGTTCGTTGGTGAACGGGGGTGTGTGTCTGGTCCTTCTGGAGGCTGGCTGGGATGCCCTGCAAACCCTCGCTATGTGCCCTTTCTTCTTGCATCTTTGGCAAATAGCATCCCGGAATCTGCATTCGGCTCTTGGGTGGTTTCCTTTGCATCCCGAGCACCAGGCCTCTCTCTTCCCTTGTTGTCTCTCCTTACGATCGGCCCGAAGGTGATGGATTTCATCCTCCTCGTCCTCGTCCTCCGAATCCGATTCTGCCCTTTCGTAGTGCACGGCCGCCTCCTCCTTTACTGGCGGTCCGCTTTTCATCTTCTTCATAGCCGCCACCGATTTCTGGGATGCCTCGGTTGCGGATGCTTCTTCCAAGGCCTCCTTGAATATGATTTGAGGCCGGGCCAGCAACCTACTCTGTAACGTCCCAGCACTAGACGGTCCCTCATGGCCTCTTCCAAGTTTAGGAAGTCGCATGCGGCGGCTATTTCTTGCAAGGTCGCCACGAACGCACTGATCGACTCTCCCTCTCTTTGGTCCCTCCGGTAAAACTCATGCCTTCTTACCAGGGATGATGCCTGTGGTGCGTAGTGTGCCTTGAGTATCTCCTGCAGCGTTGTCCAGGTCATTGTCTTCAGGTCGGCTGGGGCGGCGAGTGCCTTTGCCATCTTAAACACTGCCGGGCTGCAATGGGTGAGAAAAAGGGCCCTCTTCCTCTGCTCTGACAAACTCAACAGATCGTTTGCCTCCATGAACATATAGAATCGCTCCATGTAGGCTTCCCAATCTTCCCCGGTTGGGTTGAATGGAGCGGGTGGTGTGATTGCAGACATCACGGTACCTGATGATCTGACCGGTGTTATACGGTGGATCGGATGGGTGGCTGATGATTGCTTGGAGATCGATGTGCCGTCCTGTTCCTTCAGATCCCACCTTTGTCGCCAATGTTAAATCATGGGCGATTGAAGGAAGGACTCAACACAATGTAACTGGAAACACTTTATTTAACTCCGAACAGCAATGGCTCAGACGAGGGCTCTGCATCGGAGGCAGAGAGGGGGCCAGGGCCATCTGGGTGGTATGTGCTGCCTCCGGAGCCTCCAGAGTCGGACATCAGCGAGGCAGCGCCTGTTCCCAGTGCGCACATGCACAGAGTTGCCAGAAGGCAAGAACAGTTAAGAAAAAATGGACAACTCGTGAATAGGGCTTGGAGATGATTGGCCCGCCCCATCAGACATAAAAGAGGAGCAAAGGCACGTGAGCCTTTGCAGGAAGCAACGTTGTTCATTCTGGTCGGTTTACATTTTGAAGCTCCGTTTTTGTCTTTGTGCTCCATGTGGCCTTGCACCACTAATTGCCAATTAGGTCTTTGGCAGCGGGTCAAGGGAGATGAAGGTGGGTGCTTATCAGCCTTATCCCGAAGGACTGTAGCAGGCTTCTGTTGGATGCTTAACAAACTATTTGTGACTCATTATGGGCTGTGAATGGACATAATTCACAGCCGTTGAAATAAAAAGAGGGTTTGTGGGACTAAGCGTGTGTTTTTATTGTCTCAGGAATCCAGGTCAGAACCTTTCCATGCATCACACACCCCTTTTTCCTGAAGGTTGTCCAGTCTGCAGCTCTTCCCTGCCTCCCAAGATAATTCCCAGGTACCACAGCTCCATCCCAACACCCGTTTCCTAGATGCCTTTTCTCAGAGACTGTTCGCAAAGAAAAACAGAGACATGTAAGCCTGTAAAATCAGGCGTTGCTCTATTGTCACCGAGGACGAAGAGCGTGAATAATATCAGCTGAAAGGGAAAAATGCCCTTAATTCATCCCTGGACTAGAGCAAAGGGAGGTTGGACAAGCAATCCTGTCTGGTCCCTCAAACTCTGGACCCTCTTACATCCCTCAGGGAGGTGGGAGATTGGAACAGGCTGGAATTTACCTTTCCTCCCAGGGAATTCTCCCCAAGGGCAAACAGAAACATTTGCCTCCAGATGAGATCAGTTCTCCAAGTATTAGGAGATCCAGAGATGCTCTGGATAGATGTGATTTCTCACAGACATTACAAGATCCGTGATCCTTCCCCCCCCAGCTCCCAGGATGAAACCCCCTCCTCACCTGATCTTTTCCCAACCCCCGGGGCAGCAGGGACAGCAGATGCTCCAGCCGCAGCCACTGATGTCACAGCTGGTGCAGGCAGCTGCAAAGCTCCTGGGGCCCCTCGGCCTCCTGGCAGCAGCAGAGACCCCAGAAGGAGTGTCGGAGATGAGGGGATTGAAGAGGCACTCATCAAATTTGCAAAGGACACCAACCACTTTAGCCAGCACTTTAGACCCACTCAAGATTCAGAAGGATCTTGACAGAGTCGATCCCTGGGGCCTATGCAGCAAAATGCAATTCTTTGATGAGAAAAGTCAAGTTTTACACTCGGGCAAGAAAAAAACAAATGCACAGGTCTAGAATAGGTGGTGCCTGGCTCAACTGGAGTAACCTTGAAGGGGCTTGGAGTCCTAGTGGACAATCACTTAAATAGGAGACAGCAGTGCATTATATTTATTTATTTATTTATTTATTAATAAAATTTATATGCCGCCCTATCTCCAAAGACTCAGGGCAGCTCACAACAATAAAACAATCAGTTAAAATTATAAAATACATAATGTACACATATGAGTTATATTAAAACCCCCAAACTCTAAAAACCCTCTCAGTCCAGGCTGGGTGATGTAAACAACCACGTCTTTAATTCGCGGCGGAAGGTGCAAAGGTCGGGGGGCCAACCGGAGCCCCAGGGGGAGGTGATTCCAAAGGTGATTATAGCTGCCAAAAAAGCCAGTGGGCTGTAGCAACAGTTGCAAGATCACCTGTAGTGTTAGTACTGCTTTGTACCCTTTGTACTACTTGGTCTTACCAAGAAAGACCACACCTAGAATCAGTGGTGGGCAGGGCCGGATTTTCCTATAGGCTAACTAGGCTTCAGCCTAGGGCCTCAAGATCAAGAGGGGCCTACATTCCCTACATTCAAATTGTTAGCAAAATTAAAATTACACTTTCACTATAGGTGAAAGGGCCTCATAAGTGGCCCTTTCATCTAGGGCCTCTTTTCATCTAAATCCAGCCCTGGTGGTGGGATTCAAGTAATTTCACAACCGGTTCTCTGCCCTAATGATTTCTTCCAACAACCAGTTTGCCAAACTGCTCAGAAAGTTAACAACCGGTTCTCCCGAAGTGGTGCGAAGCGGCTGAATCCCACCACTGCCTAGAATACTGGATCCAGTTTTGGTCCCCAATGCAACAAAGACGTTGAGACTCTGGAAAGAGTGCAGAGAAGAGCAACCAAGAGGTTCCGGGGACTAAAACGGTTGCAGGAATTGGCTGTGTCTAGTCTGACAAAGAGAAGGACTAGCAGCCACATGATAGCTGAGGGGCTGCCATAAAGAAGAGGGGGACAGCCTATTCTCCAAAGCACCTGAAGGGGGACAAGAATTAAGGGATGGAAACTAATCAAGGTAGTTTCCCCCCTGGCTGTTTGAATGGACCTCCAGAAGATGGAGACCGGATTCTCCACTGGCTAGTAGGCTTAGCCAGTTTCTAAGCCTGGGGAAAAAAAAAATGCATCTGGGGAAGGGAAAAGCTTCAAAATCAGCCCCCATGGACGTCTCTGGAGTCTGGGACTTGCAGGAAAGCTTTGGAGCAGAGCAAAGAAGCAGATCAGGTGAGTCTCCAGCAGGGGGCAGGGCAAACAAGAAGGAAATTGGCCCTGGAAGAGTCAGCTATTTCTCAATACTTTGATAAGGGAGAATTAAACATGCCTTCTACTTCTTTGCCACTTAACTTTGTACTCTTACCTTAACAGCTTTAAAGAAGTTTTTTTACGGCCGGCCCGTAGGATGCTTTTTAAATCTTTATAACTTTAAATTAAGGAGGCTCCCTGATTGCCCAAAGGCAAGGAGGGGAATGGATGAAGTCGGAATCAGGAAGTCTGAAATTACTGACTTTGGGAATAGTTTCCTGTTTGACCACCAGAGGGATCCAAAGACCAGAATATTCCTCATTAGTTATCTAGAAAAGAAACCTACTGTTTGATGGTGATTAAACCCGGCAGGGTAAATTACAGAAGAATTTTTAAATATGATGGACAATTTAGTATTGGTAAACTCCTGGAGGAAGAAAAAAAAATGGATGATTTTATTCAATGCAACTATTTAGAAAGAAGAAAACGGAAGAAAAGATGCAAAAGTTCTTGGATCAATTTAGAAATACAGAGATGGAATTGCAAAAAACACAAATGGAGTCTAAAATTCTACCACAAGATAAATTGCTACACCAGCAACTCTCTCTGTTAACAACCTGAGCAATAGAAACTAAACTGACCCATGTGGAAGGGAGGCATTTTGAATTTGCAAATAAACCAGGAAGGTGGCTGGCATGTAAACTGAGAAGGGAAAGGAAAAAGAAAAGGGTGGAGAAAAACCGAGAAGGTGACCCAGTAATAACAAATAATGATCTCATCAAAGAGTCATTTTTATAACTTTTAGACGTTGAACACATAGAAGGCTCCCTACAGAAATAAGACGCCCCAAAGCTCTCATCAGCTCAAAGACAGAAAGCTCTGTTCCCTCCTGGCAATTTTTGGCTGTAATGGGCACAAACATCCCAGAAAGCAACACTATACAGGACAATGCATTGTTAAATCACAATCTGAATATAAGCGCCTCTTTGGTACTTTTCTCAGTTTCAGCACAGTACATACAGTAATTCAGATGAATATACAGGTGGTCCTCGCTTAACGACCACTCCTTCAGCAACAAAAATACGAGGAAGAGAATTACAACAAGTCCACAAAGTGATGGCTGTGCACGGGATTGCAATCGGGATGCTTGGCAACCCATCCGCACTTACCACCTATTGCCAATCACCCTACAACTATGGGATCACAAGAGGCAAACTTTCCTGCTGGTTCCCCTGAAGGCCAAGGACAAAGCCAGGAAGCCAGCAGGGAAGGCCTCAAGCCTTTGCCGCCTGACTGGTTCCTGAGGGCTGCCTGGAAAAGGCCCACCCCAAAATCCAGAGTGGCCTTTTCCAGCCAGCTCCTGGGAGAGCAAAACTGCTGCTCTTGACAGAGAGAGTTTGTCCCACATAAGGCTCAACTTTTCAGGCAGGCAGCTCTTCGCTCTCTGGCTGAAAAACTCCTCCAGTGGACAAGTGTTTGTGGGGGCAAATGGTGGTCTGGGCTGGCTGAAGGAAGCTTGGACTCCAGAGACCCCAGCCCTCTTCAGCCTGCAGAGTGAAGGAGCTCTCTCTCTCTCTCTCTCTCTCTCACACACACACACACACACAGAGTTAAAGGCCCTGAATCTGGGCTTTTAGAGAGAGACTCAAAACCTTGAGCCTTTTCTCTCGGGAGAGGGAAGGGCTGAGGAGAAGATGCTGAGGCTCTGAGGCTGATCCAAAGCTGATGCAATTAATAGACACCTGTAACAAAATAGCAGGCTGCCCCGTTAACTGGTCCAAATCAGGATTGATCCCAGAAGGTGAAAGTCCCTGAAAGGCAAGTGGGAAAAGGACCTTCCCAGGGACAGGATCTGCATGTTCCTGAGGCCTCCAGGGAGAGATCCAGGACCCCACCTGCCTTGAGGACTACCTGTACTCCGTATCCGGAAAACCACAGCCGACTCCAGAAGATTGCAAAACCACGTGGTTTCTTCATCCACGACACTCCCCCAACCCCATCCCCCAATTCTACACCCAGGAGACCAAGGCAGGGCAAACTTTGGTACAGGAAATATAACTTTATTCTTTTTTACTCACACCTGGTCTCAAATACATCTCCAGCTAAGTATTTTGTATATCAAAAACAGTCATGAAGGTTTATTTAGGTTTTTAATGGAACAATGACTGAATATTTGTTCTTTGAAAGAGCTCTGATATCCCATCTTAATCCTGAATCTATTTTTTGTTATTTTGTACAAGTTTCCTACACTTTAAAAAAAGCAACTACAAATTCATTTATTTATTCTTCCCATTCAAGAAATATCCGGCTTTATAGTGAATATGGTTTTCACCTGGATTGGTGATATTTTATGCTTACTCTTTTTATCTCTATCAAAATACTTTAATATTCATATTTCAAGTAAAAGAAATCTGAGTATAAAAATAAATACATGATTCAATTCATATTTTCTATGGGTGGAATCCCTGAGGTCAGTTAAATTTCCAGAAAAAATGACATATAAAAAGAACCCCAATTTTCAGACAAAAAGTATTTCCAATCGCAGAATAAAAGGGGACTCCAGCTTAAAGTGCTTTGAATGATAAGAGTGCAAATTCAAATAGCCCTATAGAACTCGGGGGGAGGGGGTTAATTTTGGGGGTATAAACCCATCAGAATGAAAAGGCAGCTGAACTTCTTGAGTATATGATATTTTTCATAGAGGAAAGTATTAACGTGGGCTTCCTTTCGCAGAGTCCCTGCTGATAAAAGAGCAGGAGCTGTTGTCTTTTCTTCTAATGTTGGTCCAGGAGATCCTGAAGAAACCTAGTTAGCCACCAGCTGAATCTGGGCACGCCGAAGTGTGAGATTCCCTAGAATTCAATATGGGAGAGGTTTAATTAGGTGGTGTCCTTTTGTGTCCCAGGTCCTCCTCTTTGGCATATAGGTTAGGTTCTGAGTGATGTATAGAGCTGGGCCTGGGATGAACTCCCCATGAAAGCTACAAAAGATGCTTTGGATTTGTTCATTTTGACCTGCAAGATGAGAATTGACTTGAAATGACAGAAAAACACAGACAGAGCTGATATTTTTCCATTCTCACTGGCAATATAATATATCAGCTCTGATATAATCTGCCCCATGAGAATCCTTCTTTGATATTTTAACAAGTTTCCAACGGTTATAAAGAAGCAAATACACCTTTCTTTCTTTCTTTCTTTCTTTCTTTCTTTCTTTCTTTCTTTCTTTCTTTCTTTCTTTCTTTTTCTTCTTTCTTCTTTCTTTCTTGTTTGTCCCAGGTGTCATATGTCCTCTTTGGCATACATATTAGGGTGTGAGTGGGATACAGCCCTGGACCTGAGACGAATGCCCTTGAAAATTAGAATAGTGGCATTGGCGTTGTTTACGGGCTCAGCATGTGCTCGCCGATTCCCGCCACCGCTGTGGCCCTGGGGAAAAAGGGGGGCAACACCAGTCTTTGGGTGCTGAAGACACGCTCTGCGCAGGCGATGGGACCATGGGAGGCGGGAAAGAGCCGCAGCCTCAGGGAAGAGATACCTTGGTCACCCCAGAGGACTTTTGGGGGGGGGGTGCAAGGAAAGCGTTTCCGAAGGAACTCCCTTGTTTCCCAGAGAGGAAGAGGTGAGGAGGGAGAAAGATTCTGTATTGTCATCTTACAGTGAGAGATGGAGCTCCTATTCATTCTCCCGTTTGTTGTCTGGACCGCCTTGAAGGGCTCTCCAATGTCTCCTCGGATCAGGATTCCCAGACGGGGAAGATCCGCAGCCTCAGGGAAGAGATACCTTGGTCACCCCGAGAGGACTTTGTGGGGGGGGGGCAGTGCAAGGAAAGAGTTTCCAAAAGAACTCCCTTGTTTCCCAGATAGGAAAAGGTGAGGAAGGAGAAATGCTTGCAAGATTCTGTATTGTCATCTTACAGTGAGAGATGGAGCTCCTATTCATTCTCCTGATGCTGTCTGGACCGCCTTGAAGGGCTCTCCAATGTCTCCTCTGATCAGGATTCCCAGACCAGGGATGGAGCCTGCCTAGCCTGAATCCAAGGGGGCTTCTGTACCCACCGACAGCCTTTCCCAAACACAGACACACATGTATCTGACCACACACACCTGATTCGGAGGACCCCAGTTCTGTGATTATTTAGAAACGTTAGTTGCTGCTGTTAATGGTGAACTTAAGAAAGATAATTAACACACATGTTCATGGACAGAACGTGGCTCAATGACTGCAGATTTTCTCCATCGGGATCTATTAATTTTTTAAAAATATTTAATTGAACTATTGCTGAAAATTTGTTCCCCCAAAGAGTCTGCCCCATACAATCTGCCCCATGATAATCCTGAGTCTGTGATTTGATATTTTAAAAAGTTTCCTACAGTTATAAAGGAGTAAATACAAATTTATTCATTCATCATATTCTACAAGTATAATCAAATATGAATATAAATTTATTATATTTTGTAGTCAATGTCTTTCTTCGTATACTTCAATTGTCATACATTCATATTTGAAGTAAAAGGAAATCTCAATATGAAAATATACTCAATTAGTATTTCCTGCGGATGGAAGCCCTGAGCTCAGTTAAATCCTAAGCAACTCAACTGACTTATAAAAAGAATCCCATTTTTCAGGTGAAAAGAATTTCCAATAGCAAAATCAAAGCCGAGGGGACTCCAGTTATAAATGCTCTGGACTTTTACAGTGCAAAATCAGGCAGCCCTGAGCATCGCTGCATGGCTCATTTTGGGAGGCTATAAAAACCCATTGGAGTAAATGCATGTCAATTTCTTGTGTCCAAGTAGTCCTCCACGTATGACCAAAACTGAGCCCAAAATTTTGTTGCTAAATGAGTTTTACTCTTTCTTGCCACGGTTGTTAAGTGAATCACTGCCGTTGTCAGGATAGGAACATGGTTCAGTGTCTCCAGAGACTCCCAGCCATCCAGGTGAGGGTTGTCCCAAAGGTGCTTTTTCAAGAGGCAACTGGGCTTTTCTTGCTTCTCATCCAAGAGGTCCCCTCAGTAACATGGTTGTTCAGTGAATCTGCCTCCCGCATTTCCTTGGCTCCTGGAAACCACAGGGTGCCCCAACCGTCATAAATTTGAGTCCATTTTCAAGCATCTGAATTTTCATCAGGAGACCACGAGGACCCTGCAACTGCTGTAAGTCGTAATTCCCTTTTTTCAGTGCCATTGAAACTTTGAATGGTCACTAAGGCAGTCATTGACTTAGTCCTTATTCAAGGACGACCTGTATATGAAACTGCTCAGAGAGGAAAGTATGAAGGTGGCCGGCCTTTTGCTGAGTCTCTGCTGATAAAGACTCTTTGCTCTTTGTTCCGTGGAGGGTCCGGGAGAGTCCTGAAGAAACCTCCTCAGGCACCAGCTGGATCTGGGCATGAAGACCTGTGAGAAGCCAGAAGGACGGGGTGGAGAGACGGAGGGGTGGGCGATGGTGGATCATTCTGCTGCAAACAGACATCAAGGCTGGAGAGGGCCACTTCCTGGAACTACCTTAACCACCAAGCGGTGAGCAGTTCAAGAGCAGAATAAAATATGCTGCCTCTCTGGATCCACCTGAAACAACAAATAGGAGACAAACATAAGACAAATTGGAGACATAAAGAACACATTGGATTTAAAATGTCCCCATCTCTTGATGTGGGAATATCCTTAGAATTTGTTCAGAAGGAATATCGGCTCTTGGATTGGATCGTTTTGTCAATTTTCCCTCTGAAATCTCATATCAGTTGGCACAGGGCAGCATTGGGTACTCCCAAACTCAAAATTGAGGAGGAGGAGAGGATGCTGAGCTCTGGGTCCTAGAGATGGGATACCCAGGGAATCCCAGCATTGACCAATTCTCACTGGAACCCACATATATCCCCCAAAGTCAGATTTGCTAACCATGGACAGAGAAAGAGAACACGGAAGTTCCAAGGAAGCAAAGCTCCCTCTTGATCTGTGAAGGAACAGACAGGAGACAGTTTTGACAGCTGAACCCCAGAGAGTTCCAGCAAAGCTGCCCTACAAAGAACCTTTCAAGAGCCAATAGACTCCCAAGACTCCCTGTTCCCAGATCTCTTTGCAAAGTAACGATGGGATCTTAACGGATGATTAGAGCGTATATATGATACCCGTATATGTGGCCCATTGATTGTCGTCGGACCAGGAAACCGGGGTATTTGGCCAGTTATCCCATGCGGTGGCCCAACCGCAGATCTCCTGCACGCCGGGAAGAGAGCAACCACTAGAGGCGACGACCGATGTGAAAAACACACGGCAAGGATATATTCTTAAATATCTGTACGTTTGTCTGGTTCGTTATTTTGCATACCATAGAAAACCCTCCCCCCCCCAACCGCTAGACGGCGAAGTTCCATGTGAGACATACACGGTAAGGATATACAGTGCGAGGGATATAAGCAGAAGTTCCCAAAATCCTCATTACTACCGTCTGGGCAGCCCTATCTGGTGAACTGCCCTACAGTATATTCTGGGCCGCTCCTGCTTCTCTCCTCGCACCGCTTCAGGGCTCCCGTGGACGGGCTGGCAGAGCTGCCCAGAGGGCGACCATCCCGGAGCAAAAGCAGAAGCTGAAGCCAAAGGCTGTGCCGCGTAGATGCCCTTCTCTTCTGGGACTTCCCGTTTTTTCCCTTCCTCCTCTGCCACTCGGGACCAGGAGAAACGGAGCTGAGGGCGCTTTTGCAAGTCAGGGTGGGGGACCTCCGTCCCCTTTGCGCCCCATGGACTCCAAGGCGCAGAAGTCGCAGAAGTAGGAAGGACTGAGGCTGAAGGCAAAGGGGGGCGCGTGGGGGGGCAACCCTTCCTTGCTCTCTTCCTCTCTTTCCTTCTTTTAATTTTTCTTTCCTCCTCCCCTTTTCTCCTTTTCTGGCCCTTCTTGGATGCTCAAATGCAAAGAAATATTTCTCCTTTTTGCTTTTTCTTTGCTTTTTGCTTTGTTTTTGCTCGCCCTCCCTCTGCCAGAGAAAACGGCCTCTCCGAGTGCCACCCTCCCAAGCTCCGTTTGCGCCGGCAGAGGCCTCGGGGGCCGCTCATTCGCCGTTTCACATGGGGGCCCCCGCGGGTCTTCAGTTTGACAGCCCTGGGCGAAGGACTGGAGTCGGCGGAGCCTTGGTCGCTGTCCCGGAGGAGGAGCCGTGAGAGAGGAAGGAGGCGTGACGAAGGAATCGCAGCCCGAGGCGGAGCTCCGGCCACCAATTTAAGCCGGTGAGGGTCGTGAGTTGCGCGGAGGAGAAGACATGAATAACGGCGAGTCTGCAGGTGGGGATGCGGCGCCACTCGGGATGGGGGAGGGGCGGTCCACTCCCGCCGCTCTCGCCCGTGGTTTCATGTGTCTTCGTGTGATACACAGGAAAAAAAAGATACGTTTTTTCACCGTCTTTCCTGTCCAACCCGATAGAAAACTCTCCCCCGGACAACCACCAGACAGCGAAAATCCATTTCAGAAATTCACGGTAACGATACACGAAAAGCGTTTTTGTACTTCCCTTCCTGCCCAACCCGATAGAAAACTCTCCCCCCCGACAACCACCAGACAGCGAAAATCCATTTCAGAAATTCACGGTAACGATACACGAAAAGCGTTTTTGTACTTCCCTTCCTGCCCAACCCGATAGAAAACTCTCCCCCGGACAACCACCAGACAGCGAAAATCCATTTCAGAAATTCACGGTAACGATACACGAAAAGCGTTTTTGTACTTCCCTTCCTGCCCAACCCGATAGAAAACTCTCCCCCCGACAACCACCAGACGGCGAAAATCCATTTCAGAAATTCACGGTAACGATACACGAAAAGCGTTTTTGTACTTCCCTTCCTGCCCAACCCGATAGAAAACTCTCCCCCCCGACAACCACCAGACAGCGAAAATCCATTTCAGAAATTCACGGTAACGATACACGAAAAGCGTTTTTGTACTTCCCTTCCTGCCCAACCCGATAGAAAACTCTCCCCCGACAACCACCAGACGGCGAAAATCCATTTCAGAAATTCACGGTAACGATACACGAAAAGCGTTTTTGTACTTCCCTTCCTGCCCAACCCGATAGAAAACTCTCCCCCCGACAACCACCAGACGGCGAAAATCCATTTCAGAAATTCACGGTAACCATACACGAAAAGCGTTTTTGTACTTCCCTTCCTGCCCAACCCGATAGAAAACTCTCCCCCCGACAACCACCAGACGGCGAAAATCCATTTCAGAAATTCAGGGTAACGATACACGAAAAGCGTTTTTGTACTTCGGTTCCTGTCCAACCCGATAGAAAACTCTCTCCCCGACAACCACCAGACGGCGAAAATCCATTTCAGAAATTCAAGGTAACCATACACGAAAAGCGTTTTTGTACTTCGGTTCCTGTCCAACCCGATAGAAAACTCTCCCCCCGACAACCACCAGACGGCGAAAATCCATTTCAGAAATTCACGGTAACGATACACGAAAAGCGTTTTTGTAGTTTCGTTCCTGTCCAACCCGATAGAAAACTCTCCCCCCGACAACCACCAGACGGCGAAAATCCATTTCAGAAATTCAAGGTAAGGATACACGAAAAGCGTTTTTGTAGTTTCGTTCCTGTCCAACCCGATAGAAAACTCTCCCCCCGACAACCACCAGACAGCGAAAATCCATTTCAGAAATTCACGGTAACGATACACGAAAAGCGTTTTTGTACTTCCCTTCCTGCCCAACCCGATAGAAAACTCTCCCCCGGACAACCACCAGACAGCGAAAATCCATTTCAGAAATTCACGGTAACGATACACGAAAAGCGTTTTTGTACTTCCCTTCCTGCCCAACCCGATAGAAAACTCTCCCCCCGACAACCACCAGACGGCGAAAATCCATTTCAGAAATTCAAGGTAAGGATACACGAAAAGCGTTTTTGTAGTTTCGTTCCTGCCCAACCCGATAGAAAACTCTCCCCCCCCGACAACCACCAGACAGCGAAAATCCATTTCAGAAATTCACGGTAACGATACACGAAAAGCGTTTTTGTACTTCCCTTCCTGCCCAACCCGATAGAAAACTCTCCCCGGACAACCACCAGACAGCGAAAATCCATTTCAGAAATTCACGGTAACGATACACGAAAAGCGTTTTTGTACTTCCCTTCCTGCCCAACCCGATAGAAAACTCTCCCCCCCGACAACCACCAGACAGCGAAAATCCATTTCAGAAATTCACGGTAACGATACACGAAAAGCGTTTTTGTACTTCCCTTCCTGCCCAACCCGATAGAAAACTCTCCCCCCCGACAACCACCAGACAGCGAAAATCCATTTCAGAAATTCACGGTAACGATACACGAAAAGCGTTTTTGTACTTCCCTTCCTGCCCAACCCGATAGAAAACTCTCCCCCCGACAACCACCAGACGGCGAAAATCCATTTCAGAAATTCACGGTAACGATACACGAAAAGCGTTTTTGTACTTCCCTTCCTGCCCAACCCGATAGAAAACTCTCCCCCCGACAACCACCAGACAGCGAAAATCCATTTCAGAAATTCACGGTAACGATACACGAAAAGCGTTTTTGTACTTCCCTTCCTGCCCAACCCGATAGAAAACTCTCCCCCGACAACCACCAGACGGCGAAAATCCATTTCAGAAATTCACGGTAACGATACACGAAAAGCGTTTTTGTACTTCCCTTCCTGCCCAACCCGATAGAAAACTCTCCCCCCGACAACCACCAGACGGCGAAAATCCATTTCAGAAATTCACGGTAACGATACACGAAAAGCGTTTTTGTACTTCCCTTCCTGCCCAACCCGATAGAAAACTCTCCCCCCGACAACCACCAGACAGCGAAAATCCATTTCAGAAATTCACGGTAACGATACACGAAAAGCGTTTTTGTACTTCCCTTCCTGCCCAACCCGATAGAAAACTCTCCCCCGGACAACCACCAGACAGCGAAAATCCATTTCAGAAATTCACGGTAACGATACACGAAAAGCGTTTTTGTACTTCCCTTCCTGCCCAACCCGATAGAAAACTCTCCCCCCGACAACCACCAGACAGCGAAAATCCATTTCAGAAATTCACGGTAACGATACACGAAAAGCGTTTTTGTACTTCCCTTCCTGCCCAACCCGATAGAAAACTCTCCCCCCGACAACCACCAGACAGCGAAAATCCATTTCAGAAATTCACGGTAACGATACACGAAAAGCGTTTTTGTACTTCCCTTCCTGCCCAACCCGATAGAAAACTCTCCCCCCGACAACCACCAGACGGCGAAAATCCATTTCAGAAATTCACGGTAACGATACACGAAAAGCGTTTTTGTACTTCCCTTCCTGCCCAACCCGATAGAAAACTCTCCCCCCCGACAACCACCAGACAGCGAAAATCCATTTCAGAAATTCACGGTAACGATACACGAAAAGCGTTTTTGTACTTCCCTTCCTGCCCAACCCGATAGAAAACTCTCCCCCGACAACCACCAGACGGCGAAAATCCATTTCAGAAATTCACGGTAACGATACACGAAAAGCGTTTTTGTACTTCCCTTCCTGCCCAACCCGATAGAAAACTCTCCCCCCCGACAACCACCAGACAGCGAAAATCCATTTCAGAAATTCACGGTAACGATACACGAAAAGCGTTTTTGTACTTCCCTTCCTGCCCAACCCGATAGAAAACTCTCCCCCGACAACCACCAGACGGCGAAAATCCATTTCAGAAATTCACGGTAACGATACACGAAAAGCGTTTTTGTACTTCCCTTCCTGCCCAACCCGATAGAAAACTCTCCCCCCGACAACCACCAGACGGCGAAAATCCATTTCAGAAATTCACGGTAACGATACACGAAAAGCGTTTTTGTACTTCCCTTCCTGCCCAACCCGATAGAAAACTCTCCCCCCGACAACCACCAGACAGCGAAAATCCATTTCAGAAATTCACGGTAACGATACACGAAAAGCGTTTTTGTACTTCCCTTCCTGCCCAACCCGATAGAAAACTCTCCCCCGGACAACCACCAGACAGCGAAAATCCATTTCAGAAATTCACGGTAACGATACACGAAAAGCGTTTTTGTACTTCCCTTCCTGCCCAACCCGATAGAAAACTCTCCCCCCCGACAACCACCAGACAGCGAAAATCCATTTCAGAAATTCACGGTAACGATACACGAAAAGCGTTTTTGTACTTCCCTTCCTGCCCAACCCGATAGAAAACTCTCCCCCCCGACAACCACCAGACAGCGAAAATCCATTTCAGAAATTCACGGTAACGATACACGAAAAGCGTTTTTGTACTTCCCTTCCTGCCCAACCCGATAGAAAACTCTCCCCCCGACAACCACCAGACGGCGAAAATCCATTTCAGAAATTCACGGTAACGATACACGAAAAGCGTTTTTGTACTTCCCTTCCTGCCCAACCCGATAGAAAACTCTCCCCCCCGACAACCACCAGACAGCGAAAATCCATTTCAGAAATTCACGGTAACGATACACGAAAAGCGTTTTTGTACTTCCCTTCCTGCCCAACCCGATAGAAAACTCTCCCCCGACAACCACCAGACGGCGAAAATCCATTTCAGAAATTCACGGTAACGATACACGAAAAGCGTTTTTGTACTTCCCTTCCTGCCCAACCCGATAGAAAACTCTCCCCCCGACAACCACCAGACGGCGAAAATCCATTTCAGAAATTCACGGTAACGATACACGAAAAGCGTTTTTGTACTTCCCTTCCTGCCCAACCCGATAGAAAACTCTCCCCCCGACAACCACCAGACGGCGAAAATCCATTTCAGAAATTCAGGGTAACGATACACGAAAAGCGTTTTTGTACTTCGGTTCCTGTCCAACCCGATAGAAAACTCTCTCCCCGACAACCACCAGACGGCGAAAATCCATTTCAGAAATTCAAGGTAACCATACACGAAAAGCGTTTTTGTACTTCGGTTCCTGTCCAACCCGATAGAAAACTCTCCCCCCGACAACCACCAGACGGCGAAAATCCATTTCAGAAATTCACGGTAACGATACACGAAAAGCGTTTTTGTAGTTTCGTTCCTGTCCAACCCGATAGAAAACTCTCCCCCCGACAACCACCAGACGGCGAAAATCCATTTCAGAAATTCAAGGTAAGGATACACGAAAAGCGTTTTTGTACTTCGGTTCCTGTCCAACCCGATAGAAAACTCTCCCCCCGACAACCACCAGACGGCGAAAATCCATTTCAGAAATTCACGGTAACGATACATGAAAAGCGTTTTTGTAGTTTCGTTCCTGTCCAACCCGATAGAAAACTCTCCCCCCGACAACCACCAGACGGCGAAAATCCATTTCAGAAATTCAGGGTAACGATACACGAAAAGCGTTTTTGTACTTCGGTTCCTGTCCAACCCGATAGAAAACTCTCTCCCCGACAACCACCAGACGGCGAAAATCCATTTCAGAAATTCAAGGTAACGATACACGAAAAGCGTTTTTGTACTTCGGTTCCTGTCCAACCCGATAGAAAACTCTCCCCCCGACAACCACCAGACGGCGAAAATCCATTTCAGAAATTCAAGGTAACGATACACGAAAAGCGTTTTTGTACTTCGGTTCCTGTCCAACCCGATAGAAAACTCTCTCCCCGACAACCACCAGACGGCGAAAATCCATTTCAGAAATTCAAGGTAACGATACACGAAAAGCGTTTTTGTACTTCGGTTCCTGTCCAACCCGATAGAAAACTCTCCCCCCGACAACCACCAGACGGCGAAAATCCATTTCAGAAATTCACGGTAACGATACACGAAAAGCGTTTTTGTAGTTTCGTTCCTGTCCAACCCGATAGAAAACTCTCCCCCCCGACAACCACCAGACGGCGAAAATCCATTTCAGAAATTCAGGGTAACGATACACGAAAAGCGTTTTTGTACTTCGGTTCCTGTCCAACCCGATAGAAAACTCTCCCCCGACAACCACCAGACGGCGAAAATCCATTTCAGAAATTCAGGGTAACGATACACGAAAAGCGTTTTTGTACTTCGGTTCCTGTCCAACCCGATAGAAAACTCTCCCCCGACAACCACCAGACGGCGAAAATCCATTTCAGAAATTCACGGTAAGGATATACAGTGTGGAGGATATAAGCAGAAGTTCCCCAAAATCCTCTTTGCTTCGACTACTACCGTCTGGGCAGCCCTATCTGGTGAACTGCCCTACCGTATATTCTGGGCCGCTCCCGCTTGTCTCCTCGCACTGCTTCAGGGCTGGCAGGGCTGGCAAAGGGGGGCGCGGGGGGGGCAGCCCTTCGTTGCTCTCTTCCTCTCTTTCCAGCTCTTAATTTGCCTTTCCTCCTCCCCTTTTCTCCTTTCCTGGCCCTTCTTGGATGCTCAAATGCAAAGAAACATTTCTCCTTTTTGCTTTTTGTTTGCTTTTTGCTTTGGTTTTGCTCGCCCTCCCTCTGCCAGCGAAAACCGCCACCCCCGAGCACCCCCCTCCCAAGCTCCATTTGCGCCGGCAGAGGCCCCGGGGGCCACTCAGTCGCCGCTTCCCATCGGGGCCCCGCGGGCCAGGAGTTTGAAGCCCTGGGCGAAGGGCTGGTGGCGCCGGAGCCTTGGTGGCGGTCCCGGAGGAGCAGCCGTGAGAGAGGAAGGAGGCGTGACGAAGGAATCGCAGCCCGAGGCGGAGGTCCGGCCACCAATTTAAGCCGCTGAGGGTCGTGAGTTGCGCGGAGAAGAGAAGGAGCCATGAACAACGGCGAGTCTGCAGGTGGGGATGCGGCGCCGCTCGGGATGGGGAGCCGTCCACTCCCGCCGCTCTCGCCCGGGGCAGAAAGAGGGGCAGCGGGAGCCTCTGGACAGGTCGGAGGGCTCGAGGGGCTCCTTTCCTCAATGCAGCCTCCTTTTCCTCGGCTTTGGGTTTTCCTCTTGAAATTATACACCGCCCAGAGTCTCTCGATGCGGAGTAGCTAAATTCCAGGGAGAAAATGAAATGTAACCGGCAGGATCCACTCCGTCAAAACCCACCTGCGGAAGGAGCTGCCACCAGCCGTGGGGCAAGGAGCACCTAAACCCCTCCTCCCTCCTCCTCCTCCACCTTGCCCAAATTCGGGAAAATGCCCCTCATTCTCCCGCCTTCCAAACACACGCACAGTCCAGGGATGGCCTGATTTACTATCCAAGAGAACCAGCTGGGAAAGTGCGATCCTAGAGCTCCCTTCGGCCACTGATGGGATCTCGGGAAGAAGCGGGCCAGTGGGAACCGGCTGGATCCCCTCCTTTCCACCTTCCTCGCTTCAGCTCTTCCCCCCATCTGAGACGGAGACCCTTTGAAAGAAAGGGAGAGGAGGATCCGTGTCCTGCAGGACCCCTGGGATTATGGATGACTCTTCCTCTGGGATCACCGGTGTAACTCTTACTTTCCTTGTTGCAGGACCAAGGAGCCTGGAGGTGTCCCTCCAGCTGGCCCTCCGACCAGGGCCCCTCAGATTCAGAGGTCAGTTTGTGGAGGGGCTGGAATCTCCTTGGGCCTTTCGCCTCTGCCTCTCTTGTCCCCCTCAGGGGCTGAAGGGGGACGTGGGAGGGGAAGATCCGCCTGGGAGAGGGAGGGAGACTCCTTTGCTGCCAAGGGAGCCCCAAAGCCCCTTCCTTTCTTTTCCTGCCTTCACCTATTCTAGCATAAAGAGGTCAAAGAAAAGCTCTTGACAAACGTTGAGGCATCTTCATTTTGTGTGTCTGTCTGTATCTGTCTCTGTTTTCATCTCTGGTCAATTGTCCCCTTGCAGGTCAAAACGAAGCCCAGAGAAGTTTGTGTCTGAAGGTGGAACTGGGCCTTTCTCTAGTCTCAGGTGAGGCTCTGCCTTCCTTGCATTTCTCTGGGCACCCACCGTTCCTGGGAGGCCCTGAGTTAGGACCCTGGCAGGGAAACTGGATGGGGACCCAATGTCTCAACTCCCCCCCCCCACAAAAGAGCCCCGATGGTGACCAATAGTCTGAATTTGACCTCTGTTGCTCTTTCAGGTCCGGATGGATTCAAGTGTGGGACCAGTCTTCAGATCCAGACTGAGAATCCTCCAGTGGGAGGTGAGAGGAAAGAAGCGGGGATCCTGCTCTGACAGCCAGCCCCGCAGAGGAATTGCCTGCATCATGAAAGGCGGATGTGGGGGAGGGTCTCGGTGGCAGCTCCTTCTCCTTTTACAGAAGCCCCCTGGGATCCTGGGAAAAGGGGGTGACAGAAAGTATCATCCATTGCCAAGGGAACAATGCAGGGGATTCCCAAAGAGATACAGCGGGTACAGCGAGTCTTTGGAGTCTATTGGCTCTAGAAAGGTTCTTTGTAGGGCAGCTTTGCTGAAACTCTCTGGGGTTCAGCTGTCAAAACTGTCTCCTGTCTGTTCCTTCACAGATCAAGAGGGAGCTTTGCTTCCTTGGAACTTCCATTTTCTCTTTCTCTGGCCATGGTAAGGAAATCTGAGTTTGGGGGATATATGTGGGTTCCAGTGAGAATTGATCAATGCATGGATTCCCTGGGCATCCCATCTCTAGGACCCAGAGCTCAGCATCCTCTTCTCCTAATCAATTTTGAGTTCGGGAGTACCCAATGCTGCCCTGTGCCAACTGAAATGAGATTTCAGAGGGAAAATTGACAAAACGATCCAATCCAAGAGCCGATATTCCTTCTGAACAAATTCTAAGGATATTCCCATATCAAGAGATGGGGACATTTTAAATCCAATGTGTTCTTTATGTCTCCAATTTGTCTTATGTTTGTCTCCTATTTGTTGTTTCAGGTGGATCCAGAGAGGCAGCATATTTTATTCTGCTCTTGAACTGTTCACCGCTTGGTGGTTACGGTAGTTCCAGGAAGTGGCCCTGATGTCTGTTTGCAGCAGAATGATCCACCATCGCCCACCCCTCCGTCTCTCCACCCCGTCCTTCTGGCTTCTCACAGGTCTTCATGCCCAGATCCAGCTGGTGCCTGAGGAGGTTTCTTCAGGACTCTCCCGGACCCTCCACGGAACAAAGAGCAAAGAGTCTTTATCAGCAGAGACTCAGCAAAAGGCCGGCCACCTTCATACGTTCCTCTCTGAGCAGTTTCATATACAGGTCGTCCTTGAATAATTCCTATCCTGACAATGGCAGTGATTCACTTTACAACCGTGGCAAGAAAGAGTAAAACTCATTTAGGAACAAAATTTGGGGCTCAGTTGTGGTCATACGTGGAGGACTACTTGTACACAAGGAATTTACATGCCTTTTTACTTCGATGGGTTTTTATAGCCTCCCAAAATGAGCCATGCAGCGATGCTCAGGGCTGCCTGATTTTGCACAGTAAAAGTCCAGAGCATTTAAAACTGGAGTGTCCTCGGCTTTGATTTTGCTATTGGAAATACTTTTCCCCTGAAAAATGGGACTCTTTTTCTAAGTCAGTTGAGTTGCTTAGGATTTAACTGACCTGAGGGCTTCCATCCGCAGGAAATTCTAATTGAGTATATTTTCATCTTGAGATTTCCTTTTACTTCAAATATGAATGTATGAATGTATGACAATTGAAGTATACGAAGAAAGACATTGACTACAAAATATAATAAATTCATATTCGTATTTGATTATACTTGTAGAATATGATGAATGAATAAATTTGTATTTACTCCTTTGTAACTGTAGGAAACTTGTTAGAATATCAAACGAGGGACTCAGGATTATCATGGGGCAGATTGTATGGGGCAGACTCTTTGGGGGAACAAATTTTCAGCAGTTGTTTAATGAAATACTAAAAAAAAAAAAAGAAAAAGATCCCGATGGAGAAAATCTGCAGTCATTGAGCCACGTTCTGTCCATGAAAATGTGTGTTAATTATCTTTCTTAAGTTCACCATTAACAGCAGCAACTAACGTTTCTAAATAATCACAGAATTGGGGTCCTCCGAATCAGGTGTGTGTGGTCAGATACATGTGTGTCTGTGTGTGTCTGTGTGTTTGGGAAAGGCTGTGGGTGGGTCCAGAAGCCCCCTTGGATTCAGGCTAGGCAGGCTCCATCCCTGGTCTGGGAATCCTGATCGGAGGAGACATTGGAGAGCCCTTCAAGGTGGTCCAGACAACAAACGGGAGAATGAATAGGAGCTCCATCTCTCACTGTAAGATGACAATACAGAATCTTGCAAGCATTTCTCCCTCCTCACCTTTTCCTCCCTGGGAGACAAGGGAGTTCTTTCGGAAACGCTTTCCTTGCACCCCCCCCAAAAGTCCTCTCGGGGTGACCAAGGTATCTCTTCCCTGAGGCTGCGGCTCTTTCCCGCCCTCACCCCCCTCCGGTCATTCCCAGGTCCCATCGCCCGCATCCCATCGCCTGTTTTCTAGACGCCTTTTCACAGGGACTGTTTGTAAAGAAAAAAAGGCGGAACTTGCAGTCAAGAAGATTTGGTTTATATTGTCGGTGGGAAGGAACAAGAACAGCCCCAATGGAAACGTCGCTTTCATCCATCATTAGAGGCTTGGCAGCCGAAAAACCTCGGATCTTCTCGCTGGGAGTCCAAAGGAGGGATCGGCCCCTTGCAAGGGAGAGTCACGAGCTGCAGTATCGTCTCAACGCAAAAGAACCAGCGACCGAGTGGCAATCGGAGCCTTATTGACCAGAACGGATCCTAGCAGCGCCAATCTCGTGTGTGTGTGGAGGGGTATATGCAGCGCTCCCGTTCTACGCTTGCGCCCTTCACAGTATCGGAGCCGGAGGACGGAGAAGAGAACTGAAGCGGCGGCTCCACTCCCCTCGGAAGAGCGCGTCTTGGGCACCCAGAGCCTGGCCTTGTCCCCCAGGGCCACAGCGGTGGCGGGAATCGGAGGGCGTTGGAGGAGGAGGAGCGGTAGCCGTGGAGTAAGTTAGGAGTAGAGGCAACGAGTGTTCTGGGCTGCCCTCGCTTCTCGCCTCGCACCGCTTCAGGGCTCCCGTGGACGGGCTGGCAGGGCTGCCCAGAGGGCGACCCACCCGGAGCAGAAGCAGAAGCGGGAGCCAAAGGCTGTGCCGCGTAGTGGACACTCAGCAGTTCTGTTTTGGGGCTTCCCGTTTTTGCACTTCCTCATCTGGCGCGGAGGACCAGGAGAAACGGAGCTGCGGGCGCTTTTGCAAGTCAGGCTCGAGGCCCTCCGGCCCCTTTGCGCCCCATGGACTCCAAAGCCCCGAAGTCTCCGAGGTAGGAAGGAATGAGGGCTGAAGGCAAGGCGGGGAGGGGGGGGCAACCCTTCCTTGCTCTCTTCCTCTCTTTCCTTCTCTTAATTTGTCTTTCCTCCTCCCCTTTTCTCCTTTCCTGGCCCTTCTTGGCTGCTCAGATGCAAAGAAACATCTCTCCTTTTTTATTTTTGTTTGCTTTTTTGTTTTTTTTTGCTAGCCCTCCCTCTGCCAGCGAAAACCGCCCCCCCGAGCGCCCCCCTCCCAAGCTCCATTTTGGCTGGCAGAGGCAGTCTCGCCCGGGGCAGAAAGAGGAGCAGCGGGAGCCTCTGGACAGGTCGGAGGGGCTCCGAGGGGCTCCTTTCCTCCATGCAGCCTCCTTTTCCTCGGCTTTGGGTTTTCCTCTTGAAATGATACACCGCCCAGAGTCTCTCCATGCGGGGTGTCTAAATTCCAGGAAGAAAATGAAATGTAAGCGGCGGGATCCACTCCGTCAAAACCCACCTGCGGAAGGAGCTGCCACCAGCCGTGGGGCAGGGAGCCCCTAAACCCCTCCTCCCTCCTCCTCCTCCAACTTCCCCAAATTCGGGAAAATGCCACCACACTTCCCCGCCTTCCAAACATAAACACACACACAGTCCAGCGATGGCCTGTCTTGCCATCCAAGAAAACCAGCTGGGGAGGCGCGATCCTAGAGCTCCCTTCGGCCACTGATGGGATCTCGGGAAGAAGCGGGCCAGTGGGAACCGGCTGGATCCCCTCCTTTCCACCTTCCTCGCTTCAGCTCTTCCCCCCATCTGAGACGGAGACCCTTGAAAGAAAGGGTGAGGAGTATTAGCCCTCAGATAAACGTGTCCTGCCGGACCCCTGGGATTTTGGATGACTCTTCCTCTGGGATCATCGGTGTAACTCTGACTCTTACTTGCCTTTTTGCAGGACGAAGGAGCCTGGAGGTGTCCCTCCCTCCGGCCCTCCGACCAGGGGCCCCCAGATTCAGAGGTCAGTTTGTGGAGGGGCTGGAATCTCCTTGGGCCTTTCACCTCCGGCTCTCTTGTCCCCCTCAGGGGCTGAAGGGGGACGTGGGAGGGGAAGAACCGCCTGGGAGAGGGAGGGAGACTCCTTTGCTGCCAAGGGAGCCCCAAAGCCCCTTTCTTTCTTTACCTGCCTTCACCTATTTTAGCATAAAGAGGTCAAAGAAAAGCTCTTGACAAATGTTGAGGCATCTTCAGTCTGTGTGTCTGTGTGTCTGTCTGTATCTGTGTGTGTTTTCATCTCTGGTCAATTGTCCCCTTGCAGGTCAAAACAAAGCCCAGAGAGGATTGTGTCTGAAGGTGGAACTGGGCCTTTCTCTAGTCTCAGGTGAGGCTCTGCCTTCCTTGCGTTTCTCTGGGCACCCACCGTTCCTGGGAGGCCCTGAGTAAGGACCCTGGGAGGGAAACTGGATGGGGGCCGAATGTCTCAACTCCCCCCCCAAAAGAGCCCCGATGGCGACCAATAGTTTGAATTTGACCTCTGTTGCTCTTTCAGGTCCGGATGGATTCAAGTGTGGGACCAGATCCAGAGTGAGAATCCTCCAGTGGGAGGTGAGAGGAAAGAAGCGGGGATCCTGCTCTGACAGCCAGCCCTGCAGAGGAATTGCCTGCATCATGAAAGGCGGATGTGGGGGAGGGTCTCGGTGGCAGCTCCTTCTCCTTTTACAGAAGCCCCCTGGGATCCTGGGAAAAGGGGGTGACAGAAAGTATCATCCATTGCCAAGGGAACAATGCAGGGGATTCCCAAAGAGATACAGCGGGTACAGCGAGTCTTTGGAGTCTATTGGCTCTAGAAAGGTTCTTTGTAGGGCAGCTTTGCTGAAACTCTCTGGGGTTCAGCTGTCAAAACTGTCTCCTGTCTGTTCCTTCACAGATCAAGAGGGAGCTTTGCTTCCTTGGAACTTCCGTGTTCTCTTTCTCTGGCCATGGTAAGGAAATCTGAGTTTTGGGGGATATATGTGGGTTCCAGTGAGAATTGGTCAATGCTGGGATTCCCTGGGCATCCCATCTCTAGGACCCAGAGCTCAGCATCCTCTTCTCCTAATCAATTTTGAGTTCGGGAGTACCCAATGCTGCCCTGTGCCAACTGAAATGAGATTTCAGAGGGAAAATTGACAAAACGATCCAATCCAAGAGCCGATATTCCTTCTGAACAAATTCTAAGGATATTCCCATATCAAGAGATGGGGACATTTTAAATCCAATGTGTTCTTTATGTCTCCAATTTGTCTTATGTTAGTCTCCTATTTGTTGTTTCAGGTGGATCCAGAGAGGCAGCATATTTTATTCTGCTCTTGAACTGTTCACCGCTTGGTGGTTACGGTAGTTCCAGGAAGTGGCCCTGATGTCTGTTTGCAGCAGAATGATCCACCATCGCCCACCCCTCCGTCTATCTATCCACCCACCCACGCATCCACCCCGTCCTTCTGGCTCGTGCTGGAGAATCTCACAGGTCTGCATGCCCAGATCCAGCTGGTGCCTGAGGAGGTTTCTTCAGGACTCTCCCGGACACTCCAAGGAACAAAGAGCAACGTCTTTATCAGCAGAGACTCAGCAAAAGGCCGGCCACCTTCATACTTTCCTCTCTGAGAAGTTTCATACACAGGTCGTCCTTGAATAAGGACTAAGTCAATGACTGCCTTAGTGACCATTCAAAGTTTCAATGGCACTGAAGAAAGGGAATTACGACTTACAGCAGTTGCAGGATCCTCAGGATCTCCTGATGAAAATTCAGATGCTTGAAAATGGACTCGAATTTATGACGGTTGTGGCACCCTGGGATTACAAGATGCCCTTTTGTGACAAGTGGGTGTATTTGTCCTTATTACGTTCACTGGGAACAGCTCCAACTAAGATTTCTAAATGATCACAAAACTAGGGTCCAACAAATGAGATGTGGACACAGACATTTGTGTGTGTGTGTGTGTGTGTGTGTGTGTGTGTGTGTGTGTGTGTTCGAGAAAGGCTGTTGTTGGGGACAGAAGCCCCTTTGGATTCAGGCTAGGTCTGTACATCCCTGGTCTGGGAATCCTGATTGGAGGAGACATTGCTCAGCCCTTCAAGGTAGTCCAGACTACAAACATAAAAATTAGTACTAGCTCTATCTCTCAATGTAAGGTTACAATACAGAATCTTGCAACTGTGAAAGTATTTGTCGCGCCTTCTCCTTTTACTCTCTGGGAAGCTAGAGAATTCTTTCTGAAACACTTTCCTGTTGTGATCCGCAGGCGGCCTGTGGACCTGGTAGCAGAGTCGGACAGTGAGGAGGTTGGGGAGGAACATGGGGCAATCCTGGAGTCTGGGGAAGGCTCGGACAAGGGCTCTGCATCTGAGGCAGAGAGGGGGCCAGGGCCATCTGGGTGGTATGTGCTGCCTCCGGAGCTTCCAGGCTCTGACATCAGCGAGGCAGTGCCTGTTCCCAGTGCGCGCATGCGCAGAGTTGCCAGAAGGCAAGAACAGTTAAGAAAAAATGGACAACTCGTGAATAGGGCTTGGAGATGATTGGCCCGCCCCATCAGACATAAAAGAGGAGCAAAGGCACGTGAGCCTTTGCAGGAAGCAACGTTGTTCATTCTGGTCGGTTTACATTTTGAAGCTCCGTTTTTGTCTCTGTGCTCCGTGTGGCCTTGCACCGCTTATTGCCAGTTAGGTCTTTGGCAGCGGGTCAAGGGAGATGAAGGTGGGTGCTTATCAGCCTTATCCCGAAGGACTGTGAGACTTCTGTCGGACGCTTAACAAACTATTTGTGACTCATTATGGGCTGTGAATGGACATAATTCACAGCCGTTGAAATAAAAAGAGGGTTTGTGGGACTAAGCGTGTGTTTTTATTGTCTCAGGAATCCAGGTCAGAACCTTTCCATGCATCACACACCCCATTTTCCTGAAGGTTGTCCAGTCTGCAGCTCTTCCCTGCCTCCCAAGATAATTCCCAGGTACCACAGCTCCATCCCAACACCCGTTTCCTAGATGCCTTTTCTCAGAGACTGTTTGCAAAGAAAAACAGAGAGATGTAAGCCTGTAAAATCAGGTTTTGCTCTATTGTCACTGAGGACGAAGAGCATGAATAATATCAGCTGAAAGGGAAAAATGCCCTTAATTCATCCCTGGACTAGAGGAAAGGGAGGTTGGACAAGCAATCCTGTCTGGTCCCTCAAACTCTGGACCCTCTTACATCCCTCAGGGAGATTGAAACAGGATGGAATTTATCTTTCCTCCCAGGGAATTCTCCCCAAGGGCAAACAGAAACATTTGCCTCCAGATGAGATCAGTTCTCCAAATATTAGGAGATCCAGAGATGTTCTGGATTGATGTGATTTCTCACACACATTACAAGATCCCTGATCCTTCCACCCCCAGCTCCCAGGATGAGATCCCCTCCTCACCTGATCTTTTCCCAACCCCCAGGGCAGCAGGGACAGCAGATGCTCCAGCCGCAGCCACTGATGAGAGCACAGCTGGTGCAGGCAGCTGCAAAGCTCCTGGGGCCCCTCGGCCTCCTGGCAGCAGCAGAGACCCCAGAAGGAGTGTCGGAGATGAGGGGATTGAAGAGGCACTCATCAAATTTGCAAAGGACACCAACCACTTTAGCCAGCACTTTAGACCCACTCAAGATTCAGAAGGATCTTGACAGAGTCGATCCCTGGGGCCTATGCAGCAAAATGCAATTCTTTGATGAGAAAAGTCAAGTTTTACACTCGGGCAAGAAAAAAACCAATGCACAGGTCTAGAATAGGTGGTGCCTGGCTCAACTGGAGTAACCGTGAAAGGAGCTTGGAGTCCTAGTGGACAATCACTTAAATAGGAGCCAGCAGTGCATTATAGCTGCCAAAAAAGCCAGTGGGCTGTAGCAACAGTTGCAAGATCGCCTGTAGTGTTAGTACTGCTTTGTACTCTTTGTACTACTTGGTCTTACCAAGAAAGACCACGCCTAGAATCAGTGGTGGGATTCAAGTAATTTACCAACCGGTTCTCTGCCCTAATGATTTCTTCCAACAACCACTTTGCCAAACTGCTCAGAAAGTTAACAACCGGTTCTCCCGAAGTGGTGCGAACCGGCTGAATCCCACCACTGTCTAGAATACTGGATCCAGTTTTGGTCCCCAATGCAACAAAGACGTTGAGACTCTGGAAAGAGTGCAGAGAAGAGCAACCAAGAGGTTCTAGGGACTAAAACGGTTGCAGGAATTGGCTGTGTCTAGTCTGACAAAGAGAAGGACTAGCAGCCACATGATAGCTGAGGGGCTGCCATAAAGAAGAGGGGGACAGCCTATTCTCCAAAGCACCTGAAGGGGGACAAGAATTAAGGGATGGAAACTAATCAAGGTAGTTTCCCCCCTGGCTGTTTGAATGGACCTCCAGAAGATGGAGACCGGATTCTCCACTGGCTAGTAGGCTTAGCCAGTTTCTAAGCCTGGGGAAAAAAAAAATGCATCTGGGGAAGGGAAAAGCTTCAAAATCAGCCCCCATGGACGTCTCTGGAGTCTGGGACTTGCAGGAAAGCTTTGGAGCAGAGCAAAGAAGCAGATCAGGTGAGTCTCCAGCAGGGGGCAGGGCAAACAAGAAGGAAATTGGCCCTGGAAGAGTCAGCTATTTCTCAATACTTTGATAAGGGAGAATTAAACATGCCTTCTACTTCTTTGCCACTTAACTTTGTACTCTTACCCTAACAGCTTTAAAGAAGTTTTTTTACGGCCGGCCCGTAGGATGCTTTTTAAATCTTTATAACTTTAAATTAAGGAGGCTCCCTGATTGCCCAAAGGCAAGGAGGGGAATGGATGAAGTCGGAATCAGGAAGTCTGAAATTACTGACTTTGGGAATAGTTTCCTGTTTGACCACCAGAGGGATCCAAAGGCCAGAATATTCCTCATTAGTTATCTAGAAAAGAAACCTACTGTTTGATGGTGATTAAACCCGGCAGGGTAAATTACAGAAGAATTTTTAAATATGATGGACAATTTAGTATTTGTAAACTCCTGGAGGAAGAAAAAAAATTGGATTATTTTATTCAATGCAACTATTTAGAAAGAAGAAAACTGAAGAAAAGATGCTAAAGTTCTTGGATCACTTTAGAAATACAGAGATGGAATTGCAAAAAACACAAATGGATTCTAAAATTCTACCACAAGATAAATTGCTACACCAGCAACTCTCTCTGTTAACAGTCTGAGCAATAGAATCTAAACTGACCCATGTGGAAGGGAGGCATTTTGAATTTGCAAATAAACCAGGAAGGCGGCTGGCATGTAAACTGAGAAAGGAAAGGAAAAAGAAAAGGATGGAGAAAAAGCAAGAAGATGATCCAGCAATAACAAATAATGATCTCATCAAAGAGTCATTTTTCTAACTTTTAGACGTTGAACACATAGAAGGCTCCCTACAGAAATAAGACGTCTCAAAGCTCTCATCAGCTCAAAGACGGAAAGCTCTTTTCCCTCCTGGCAATTTTTGGCTGTAATGGGCACAAACATCCCAGAAAGCAACACTATACAGGACAATACATTGTCAAATCACAATCTGAATATAAGCACCTCTTTGGGACGTTTCTCAGTTTCAGCACAGTAGATAATTCAGATGAATATACAGGTGGTCCTCACTTAACGACCACTCCTTCAGCAACAAAAATACGAGGAAGAGACTTACAACAGGTCCTCAAAGTGATGGCTGTGCACGGGATTGCAATCGGGATGCTTGGCAAGCCATCCGCACTTACTACCTATTGCCAATCGCCCCACAACCATGGGATCAGCCTACACAGCGAAGGAGCTCTCTTACAGGGGAGGGCTGAGGAGAAGACGCTGAGGCTCTGAGGCTGATCCAAAGCTGATGCAATTAATAGATGCCTGTAGCAAAATAGCAGGCTGCCCTGTTAACTGGTCCAAATCAGGGTTGATCCCAGAAGGTGAAAGTCCCTGAAAGGCAAGTGGGAAAAGGACTTTCCCAGGGACGGGATCTGCATGTTCCTGAGGCCTCCAGGGAGAGATCCAGGACCCCACCTGCCTTGAGGACTACCTGTACTCCATATCTAGTAAACCACAGCTGACTCCAGAAGATTGCAAAACCATGTGGTTTCTTCATCCACAACACTCCCCCAAATTCTACACCCAGGAGACAAAAGCAGAGCAAACTTTGGTACAAGAAGTATGATTTTATTCTTTTTTACTCACACCTGGTCTCAAATACATCTCCAGGTAAGTATTTTGTATATCAAAAACAGTTATTCAGTTTTTGTAGGTTTTAATGGAACAATGACTAAAAATTTGTTCCTTGAAAGAGCTCTGATATCCCATCCTAATTCCAAATCTATTTTTTGTTATTTTGTACAAGTTTCCTATACTTAAAAAAAAGCAACTACAAATTTATTTATTTATTCTTCCCATTCAAGAAATATCCGGCTTTATAGTGAATATGGTTTTCACCTGGATTTGTGATATTTTATGCTTACTCTTTTTATCTCTATCAAAATACTTTAATATTCATATTTCAAGTAAAAGAAATCTGAGTATAAAAATAAATACGTGATTCAATTCATATTTTCTATGGGTGGAATCCCTGAGGTCAGTTAAATTTCCAGCAAAAATGACGTATAAAAAGAACCCCAATTTTCAGACGCAAAGTATTTCCAATCGCAGAATAAAAGGGGACTCCAGCTTAAAGTGCTTTGAATGATAAGAGTGCAAATTCGAATAGCCCTGTAGAACTCAGGGGGGGGGTTAAATTTTGGGGGTATAAACCCATCAGAGTGAAAAGGCAGCTGAACTTCTTGAGTATATGATGTTTTTCAGAGAGAAAAGTATTAATGTGGCCTTCCTTTCGCAAAGTCCCTGCCGATAAAAGAGCAGGAGCTGTTGTCCTTTCTTCTAATGTTGGTCCAGGAGATCCTGAAGAAACCTAGTTAGCCACCAGCTGAATCTGGGCACACAGAAGTGTGAGATTCCCTAGAATTCAATGTGGGAGAGGTTTAATTAGAAGGAGGTGCTGTCCTTTTGTGTCCCAGGTCCTGCTCTTTGCAATATATAGTAGGTTCTGAGTGAGGTATAGACCTGGGCCTGGGATGAATTCCCCATGAAAGCTACAAAAGATGCTTTGGATTTGTTCAACACTCAGTCTTCACGGCTATTTGTCCAACTAGGCCATTTATGAGTAGCTGGAAGAGCAGAGAGAAATATGTGGCTGTTGGGAATCTTTTTTTTTTATTGCAAAAGTTTTACAATTACATTTTCACCCCATTTTTTTCCCCCCAACCCACCCCACACTCCCCACCCTAACCCCCCCAAACCCCCCTAATCCTCCCCCCCTGACTTCCACAGAGTATAATCCCATCAAAATCCCCTTTTTATAAAACTTGAACCCCTCAAACCCCCTTATAATTTTTTATCTTCACAAAATTCATACATTTCTATTTTTATATAATACTTTCAATGAAAAGCTATTTGATACTTCCTAATTTGATATTTGTTCTGCACATAATCTATCCATTTTTTCCATTCCCATTCATAAGTCTCTTGTGAGCAATCTTTTAAATATGCTGAAATCTTCGCCATCTCGGCAAAACTGGCCATCTTCAAAGTCCATTCTTCAATAGTGGGTAAAGCTTCATTTTTCCAGTATTTACCTATCAATAATCTCGCTGCTGTTATCATATACAATATCAACTTAGTTTCATCCAATGTAAAACCCTTTACTATACCCAATAAAAACAATTGTGGAGAAAATTGAATTTTTTTCTTCAAAACATTCTGCATAACCCACCATATTTTTATCCAAAAAGCCTTAACTTTCTTACAATTCCACCAAACATGGTAATATGTAGCATCTAAACAATCACATCTCCAACATTTTGGCTGAACATTAGGGTACATACATGACAATTTCTTGGGATCTAAATGCCATCTGTAAAACATTTTATAAAAATTTTCCCTCAAATTCTGCGATTGTGTAAATTTAACATTCTGAACCCATATTTTCTCCCATGTTTCCAACATCACTGGTTCTGCAAAACTCTGTGCCCATTTAATCATACAATCTTTAACCAATTCAGGCTGTTGGGAATCTTGATCTCATTCTCCCTAAATCCTGGAATCCTGTGGAAGAGAATGAACTGAGGCCCAATCTTTGTGGGTCCAAAGGACTTACCAGAAAAGTTGGGGAATCTTCCTTGGAAGGCAGAAAATACCTGGAGACCTCCTGGAATTCTGCTTCAGAGGCAACAAAAGGAGAAAGCAGCGTGAGTCACATCTTGAACTCCAATTGCTGAGCAGCCTAAGAGCAGAATAAAATACGGTATGCTGTGTCTCTGGAGCCGCCTTGTCCTGAAACGATAAAAATGAGACACTTGAGAAAAATTGGATTTAAATACTGGATCGCACTTTGACTACGACAGAAAGGAGTGAGGTTTACTTAAATCCTGACTGATTCTCAAACCAACCCAGGAATATCTCCTAAAATCTGCTTACCTTTTCCAGAGAAAATGGAAGTTCCAAGGAAGCAAAGCTCCCCCTGGGCCTGTGAAGAAATAGCCATGAGATACTTGAGAGAGCTGAACCCCCCAGAGTTTGAGCAAAGCTGCCCCACAAAACATCCTCCCTCAATGGGGATTGTGAATTTTCCCCCGGGACCCAACTGTTCCCCAGAGCTCTCTTTGAATCCTCTGGACCTGTGGCTCCCCCTGATCCCAAGATCCAAGGGGGCTTCCATGAAAGGAGAAGGAGGTGGCACTAAGTTAACCCCCCCACAGTGGTGGGATTCTGCCGGTTCTAGAGGGTCGGCCGAACCCTTTGTTAAATTGGTGGTTCGCCCCTCCCCTCCGCACCACTATTTATTGCCAATAAATAGTGGTGGGCGAGGGGTGGGCGAACCACCAATTTAACAAAGGGTTCGGTGTTTTTTTGTAATTTTATTGGCCCGCGGAGCTTCAGCATAGGCTAATTAGCCCTTGCTTAGATCGGCTCCCGACTCTCAGCTGATTTGCTCTCAGCTGTTTTGCTCAGGGCTCTGCTGCTTGCTTGCAAAGAGTGCTGATTTTTTTCCCCCTAGCTATGCTGAAAAACGAAACAGAAAGTAAAGCAGGCTGTTGGCTTTGCTGTTGTTGCAAGGTGGCAAAATGAGGCAGAGAGAGATTTCTTTTTCTTTTTCCTCACCAAAAGAGGTAGGTGCAAACAATGGGAAATTTAGGGGAAAAGAGGAGAGTTCAAGATTTTAAAACACAAAAGAAAAAAAGCTCTATTTAACTAGGGAATTGTAATAATTGAGATACTATTAATTGCATATTGTGTTGAAAGCAGAAATGGTTAAGTTGTGGTTTGGAGGAATATATGGGGGAAATTATTTGGTTTATTATTATTGGTAAATATAATTAATTGATTTGTAAGAAATTGGATTGCATGGAAATAATTGGAATATTCATGTTCATATTGATTAATATACGAAAAAGATAGTTATATAACTAATTGATTTATATTAAAATGTTGAATTTGTATTAAACAACTGTATTACATAATTAACCAATGTGAGGATGGATATAAAAATAGATGACAATGGGAAGGGGTATAATATAGAATAGAAGGGAAAAATTGAATTTGATTAAGATTAGAGATGAGGATGAAGGGTAATATTGGTTTTTTACAAAAATAGATGAGGAATAAATATGGCAAAAAGGAAATATAGAAATTGTAAATTTAATTGAAATGACTAAACACTGTTTAAATTTGTGAACCGGCCAAATACTCTGTTCAAAGAAAATACATTGTATGTTTGTATGTGTGTTTCTAATTATTGTTATTTATTCATATTTGTTCTCTTTTATTCTTTAAAGTTTAACAATTCATTCTTTATCTTAATATCTTTATATTTGTTTGGGGTTGGCTTTCTTCCCTTTCATCTTTTTTATTGTACAGCAATCTTTCTCCTCAAACCTACCACCTCTCTTTTCTTTCCTTCTTACTTTCTCTTCCTCCCCCTCTTCTTCTCCTCCCTACTTCCTCTTCCTTTCTCCTTCTCCTCCTCTCTTCCTCCCTCTCTTACCCTCACTCCTACTCTAATTTCCCTTCCTTTCCTTCATCCCTCTCTATTGCTGTATCCTTTTGTGCATATGGACTACTCAGAGGGCTGAAAAAGTTATTTTTGACTGGTCCTCACACTTTTGACCAGTCCTCGAACTTACGACTGTCCTCACATTTTACGTTTTTGCCCTATCTTGTCACCATGGTGAAGAGAAGCAGTTGTGAAATGAGTGACACGGTTGTTAAGAATGCCGCAACGGGCATAAATGTGAGGATGGTCATAAGTGCGAGGACCGGTCAAAAGTGTGAGGACCAGTCAGAAATGATTTTTTTCAGCCCTCTGTAGTCCCTATGCAGATAGCCACGCCCACTGGTCACATGACCGGCTAGCCACGCCCACCCAGTCACATGACCACATAGCCACACCCCCAACTAAGCGACGCCCACAGAACCGGTTGTTAAAAAAATTGAATCCCACCACTGCCCCACCCCAATTCATGCTGCCAACAATTCCTCTGCAGGGCAAGATTCCCACTTCTCTCCCACACTCACCTCTGATCCCAGGATTCCCAGCCTGGATTTGAAGATGGGCTGCACTTCGGAATCCATCCTGATCTAGAAGAACAACAAAGAAGCCCCTTCAGAGAGTTGGTCGCCATCAGCACTCACTGAACAGCAGTGCAACATGGGCTACACGAGGGACTCCAAACACCGCATTCTGCACCAGTTTAGCTTCTGAACAGTCTTCAAGGGTGGGCCCAAGGAGAGCCCACTGCAATAGTCCAAGCATCAGATGGCCACATCTGATGCTTGGGGAGGAGGGAAAGGAGGCTGCATCGAGGAAAGGAGCCCCTCGGAGCCCCTCCGACCTGTCCGGAGGCTCCCGCTGCCCCTCTTTCTGCCCCGGGCGAGAGCGGCGGGAGCGGACGGCCCCCCATCCCGAGCGGCGCCGCATCCCCACCTGCAGACTCGCCGTTGTTCATCTCTTCTCTTCTCCGCGCAACTCAGGACCCTCAGCGGCTTAAATTGGTGGCCTCACGCCTCCTTTCTCTCTCACGGCTCCTCCTCCGGGACCGCCACCAAGGCTCCGCCGCCTCCAGCCCTTCGCCCAGGGCTGTGAAACCAAAGGCCCGCGGGGCCCCCATGGGAAGCGGCGACTGAGTGGCCCCCGGGGCCTCTGCCGGCGCAAATGGAGCTTGGGAGGGGGGCGCTCGGGGGGGGCAGAGGGAGGGCGAGCAAAACCAAAGCAAAAAGCAAAGAAAGAAGAAAAAGGAGAAAGGTTTCTTTGCATCTGAGCAGCCAAGAAGGGCCAGGAAAGGAGAAAAGGGGAGGAGGAAAGAAAAATTAAGAGAAGGAAAGAGAGGAAGAGAGCAGGGCAGGGTTGCCCCCCCCCGCACCCGTCTTTGCCTTCCGCCCTCATTCCTTCCTACCTCTGAGCCTTCTGGGCCTTGGAGTCCATGGGGCGCAAAGGGGCCGGAGGGCCTCCACCCTCACTCCCCAAAGCGCCCGCAGCTCCGTTTCTCCTGGTCCCGCGCGGCGGATGAGGAAGTGCAAAAAGCCCCAGAAGGGAGCGGCATCTGCGCGCCGAGTTTCCTCTACGCGGCGGAGCCTTTGGCTTCTGCTTCTGCTCCGGGTGGGTCGCCCTCTGGGCAGCCCTGCCAGCCCGTCCACGGGAGCCCTGAAGCGGTGCGAGGAGAGAAGCGGGGGCGGCCCAGAACACCCGTTGCCTCTACTCCTAACTTACTCCACGGCTACCGCTCCTCCTCCTCCAACGCCCTCCGATTCCCGCCACCGCTGTGGCCCTGGGGGACAAGGCCAGGCTCTGGGTGCCCAAGACGCGCTCTGCGGGTCTCTGTCTTCCGAGGGGAGTGGAGCCGCCGCTTCAGTTCTCTTCTCCGTCCTCCGGCTCCGACACTGTGAACGGTGCAAGCGTAGAAGGGGAAGCGGCCTCAGCGCCACATGCGCTGCTGCATAGACACCCTCCAGACACACACACGAGATTGGCGCTGCTACGATCCTTCTGGTAAATAAGGCTCCGATTGCGACTCCCTCGGTGGTTGTTTTGTGTTGAGAGGATACTGCCGCTCGTGACTCTCCCTTGCAAGGGGCCGTTCCCTCCTTTGGACTCCCAGCGAGAAGATCCGAGGCTTTTCGGCTGCCAAGTGTCAAATGATGGATGAAAGCGACGTTTCCATTGCGGCTGTTCTTGTTCCTTCCCACCGACAATATAAACCAAATCTTCTTGACTGCAAGTCTGGCGTGTTTCTCAGTCCCTGAGAAAAGGCGTCTAGGAAACAGGCGTTGGGATGCGGGCGATGGGACCTGGGAATGACGGGGGGGGGGCGGGGCGGGGAAGAGCCGCAGCCTCAGGGAAGAGATACCTTGGTCACCCCGAGAGGACTTTGGGGGCTGCAAGGAAAGCGTTTCCGAAAGAACTCCCTTGTCTCCCAGGGAGGAAAAGGTGAGGAGGGAGAAAGATTCTGTATTGTCATCTTACAGTGAGAGATGGAGCTCCTATTCATTCTCCTGATGCTGTCTGGACCGCCTTGAAGGGCTCTCCAATGTCTCCTCCGATCAGGATTCCCAGACCAGGGATGGAGCCCGCCTAGCCTGAATCCAAGGGGGCTTCTGGACCCACCCACAGCCTTTGCCAAACACAGACACACACAGACACACACGTATGTGTCCACACACACCTGATTCGGAGGACCCCAATTCTGTGATTATTTAGAAACGTTAGTTGCTGCTGTTAACGGTGAGAAGTGAAAGGTCTTCCAGGAAAAGCTATAAAAGTCCAATTGCCTCTTGAAAAAAGCACCTTTGGGACAACCCTCACCTGGAGGGCTGCCTGAATTTGCACTGTAAAAGTCCAGAGCATTTAAAACTGGAGTCCCCTCGGCTTTGATTTTGCTATGGGACTCTTTTTCTAAGTCAGTTGAGTTGCTTAGGATTTAACTGACCTCAGGGCTTCCATCCGCAGGAAATACTAATTGAGTATATTTTTATTTTGAGATTTCCTTTTACTTCAAATATGAATGTATGACAGTTGAAGCATCCGAAGAAAAACATTGATTACAAAATATAATAAATTCATATTCATATTTGATTAAATTTGTAGAATATGATAATAAAGAAATTTGTATTTGCTTCTTTGTAACTGTAGGAAACTTTTTAAAATATCAAATCACAGACTCGGGATTATCATGGGGCAGATTGTATGGGGCAGACTCTTTGGGGAAACAAACTTTCAGCAGTTCTTCAATTAAATATTAAAAAAAAATTAAAAGATCCCGATGGAGAAAAGCTGCAGTCATTGAGCCACGTTCTGTCCATGAAAGTGTGTGTTAATTTGTCTTTCTTAAGTTCACTGTTAACAGCAGCAATTAATGTCTCTTCCCTGAGGCTGCGGCTCTTCCCCGCCCTGCCCCCCCGTCATTCCCAGGTCCCATCGCCCGCATCCCAACGCCTGTTTCCTACACGCCTTTTCTCAGGGACTGAGAAACACGCCAGACTTGCAGTCAAGAAGATTTGGTCTATTGTCAGTGAGAAAGAACAACATCAGACACAATGGAAACGTTGCTTTCATCTATTAGTAAAGGATTGGCAGCCGAAAAGCCTCGGATCTTCGCGCTAGAGTCCCAAGGAGGGAACGGCCCCTTGCAAGGGAGAGTCTGGAGCGGCACTATCGCCTCAACACAAAACAACCAGCGACGGAGTCGGAATCGGAGCCTTATTTACCTGAAGGATCATAGCAGCGCCAGTCTCGTGTGTGTCTGTGGGGTGTCTCTGCATCGCATGTGCTGCTTAGGCCACTTCCCGTTCTATGCTTGCACCGTTCACATGATCGGAGTCTGAGGACGGAGAAGAGAACTCAAGCGGCAGCTCCACTCCACTCGCAAGACACAGGCAGAGCGCGTCTTCGGCACCCAAAGACTGGCGAAAATAATGGTACGTTTTTTTTCACCGGAGTTACTTTCCAAACCGTGAGAAAAATTTCTCCCCAACAACCACTAGATGGCGAAGTTCCATGTGAGAAATACACGGTAAGGATATATACGAAATAATGGTACGTTTTTTCACTGTCCTTAGTTTCCAAACCGTGAGAAAAAATTCCCCCCACAACCACTAGATGGCGAAGTTCTATGTGAGAAATGCACGGTAAGGATATATACGAAATAATGGTATGTTTTTTCACCGTCCTTAGTTTCCAAACTGTGAGAAAATATTCCCCCCACAACCACTAGATGGCGAAGTTCTATGTGAGAAATACACGGTAAGGATATATACGAAATAATGGTATGTTTTTTCACCGTCCTTAGTTTCCAAACCGTGAGAAAAAATTCCCCCCACAACCACTAGATGGCGAAGTTCTATGTGAGAAATACACGGTAAGGATATATACGAAATAATGGTACGTTTTTTCACCGTCCTTAGTTTCCAAACCGTGAGAAAAAATTCCCCCCACAACCACTAGATGGCGAAGTTCTATGTGAGAAATACACGGTAAGGATATATACGAAATAATGGTACGTTTTTTCACCGTCCTTAGTTTCCAAACCGTGAGAAAAAATTCCCCCCACAACCACTAGATGGCGAAGTTCTATGTGAGAAATGCACGGTAAGGATATATACGAAATAATGGTATGTTTTTTCACCGTCCTTAGTTTCCAAACCGTGAGAAAAAATTCCCCCCACAACCACTAGATGGCGAAGTTCTATGTGAGAAATACACGGTAAGGATATATACGAAATAATGGTACGTTTTTTCACCGTCCTTAGTTTCCAAACCGTGAGAAAAAATTCCCCCCACAACCACTAGATGGCGAAGTTCTATGTGAGAAATACACGGTAAGGATATATACGAAATAATGGTACGTTTTTTCACCGTCCTTAGTTTCCAAACCGTGAGAAAAAATTCCCCCCACAACCACTAGATGGCGAAGTTCTATGTGAGAAATACACGGTAAGGATATATACGAAATAATGGTACGTTTTATCACCGTCCTTAGTTTCCAAACCGTGAGAAAAAATTACCCCCACAACCACTAGCTGGCGAAGGTCTATGTGAGAAATGCACGGTAAGGATATATACGAAATAATGGTACGTTTTTTCACCGTCCTTAGTTTCCAAACCGTGAGAAAAAAATTCCCCCCACAACCACTAGATGGCGAAGTTCTATGTGAGAAATACACGGTAAGGATATATACGAAATAATGGTACGTTTTATCACCGTCCTTAGTTTCCAAACCGTGAGAAAAAATTCCCCCCACAACCACTAACTAGATGGCGAAGGTCTATGTGAGAAATGCACGGTAAGGATATATACGAAATAATGGTACGTTTTTTCACCGTCCTTAGTTTCCAAACCGTGAGAAAAAATTCCCCCCACAACCACTAGATGGCGAAGTTCTATGTGAGAAATACACGGTAAGGATATATACGAAATAATGGTACGTTTTTTCACCGTCCTTAGTTTCCAAACCGTGAGAAAAAATTCCCCCCACAACCACTAGATGGCGAAGTTCTATGTGAGAAATACACGGTAAGGATATATACGAAATAATGGTACGTTTTTTCACCGTCCTTAGTTTCCAAACCGTGAGAAAAAATTCCCCCCACAACCACTAGATGGCGAAGTTCTATGTGAGAAATACACGGTAAGGATATATACGAAATAATGGTACGTTTTTTCACCGTCCTTAGTTTCCAAACCGTGAGAAAAAATTCCCCCCACAACCACTAGATGGCGAAGTTCTATGTGAGAAATACACGGTAAGGATATATACGAAATAATGGTACGTTTTATCACCGTCCTTAGTTTCCAAACCGTGAGAAAAAATTACCCCCACAACCACTAACTAGATGGCGAAGGTCTATGTGAGAAATGCACGGTAAGGATATATACGAAATAATGGTACGTTTTTTCACCGTCCTTAGTTTCCAAACCGTGAGAAAAAATTCCCCCCACAACCACTAGATGGCGAAGTTCTATGTGAGAAATGCACGGTAAGGATATATACGAAATAATGGTACGTTTTATCACCGTCCTTAGTTTCCAAACCGTGAGAAAAAATTACCCCCACAACCACTAGCTGGCGAAGGTCTATGTGAGAAATGCACGGTAAGGATATATACGAAATAATGGTACGTTTTTTTCACCGTCCTTAGTTTCCAAACTGTGAGAAAATATTCCCCCCACAACCACTAGATGGCGAAGTTCCATGTGAGAAATACACGGTAAGGATATATACGAAATAATGGTACGTTTTATCACCGTCCTTAGTTTCCAAACCGTGAGAAAAAATTACCCCCACAACCACTAGCTGGCGAAGGTCTATGTGAGAAATGCACGGTAAGGATATATACGAAATAATGGTACGTTTTTTCACCGTCCTTAGTTTCCAAACCGTGAGAAAAAATTCCCCCCACAACCACTAGATGGCGAAGGTCTATGTGAGAAATGCACGGTAAGGATATATACGAAATAATGGTACGTTTTTTCACCGTCCTTAGTTTCCAAACCGTGAGAAAAAATTCCCCCCACAACCACTAGATGGCGAAGGTCTATGTGAGAAATGCACGGTAAGGATATATACAAAATAATGGTAAGTTTTATCACCGTCCTTAGTTTCCAAACCGTGAGAAAAAATTCACCCCACAACCACTAGATGGCGAAGTTGTCTGTGAGAAATACACGGTAAGGATATATACGACATAATGGTACGTTTTATCACCGTCCTTAGTTTCCAAACCGTGAGAAAATATTCCCCCCACAACCACTAGATGGCGAACTTCTATGTGAGAAATACAGGGTAAGGATATATACGAAATAATGGTACGTTTTATCACCGTCCTTAGTTTCCAAACCGTGAGAAAAAATTACCCCCACAACCACTAGATGGCGAAGGTCTATGTGAGAAATGCACGGTAAGGATATATACGAAATAATGGTACGTTTTTTCACCGTCCTTAGTTTCCAAACTGTGAGAAAATATTCCCCCCACAACCACTAGATGGCGAAGTTCCATGTGAGAAATACACGGTAAGGATATATACGAAATAATGGTACGTTTTATCACCGTCCTTAGTTTCCAAACCGTGAGAAAAAATTACCCCCACAACCACTAGATGGCGAAGTTCTATGTGAGAAATACATGGTAAGGATATATACGAAATAATGGTATGGAGCCTTGGTGGCGGTCCCGGAGGAGGAGCCGTGAGAGAGGAAGGAGGTGTGACTAAGGAATCGCAGCCCCGAGGCGGAGCTCCGGCCACCAATTTAAGCTGCTGAGGGTCGTGAGTTGCGCGGAGAAGAGAAGGAGACATGAACAACGGCGGGTTTGCAGGTAGGGATGCGTCGCCGATCAGGATGGGGGGCTGTCCACTCCCGCCGCTCTCGCCCGGGGTTTCTTCGTGTGATACACACGAAAAGAACGATACATTTTTGTATCTTCGTTCCTTTCCAACCCGATAGAAAACTCTCCCCCCCCCACTAGACGGCGAAAATCCAGGACGGTAACGATAAATGAGAACGATACCCTTCGTTCCTTTCCAACCCGATAGAAAACTCTCCCCCCCCCACTAGACGGCGAAAATCCAGGACGGTAACGATAAATGAGAACGATACCCTTCGTTCCTTTCCAACCCGATAGAAAACTCTCCCCCCCCCCACTAGACGGCGAAAATCCAGGACGGTAACGATAAATGAGAACGATACCCTTCGTTCCTTTCCAACCCGATAGAAAACTCTCCCCCCCCGCACTAGACGGCGAAAATCCAGGACGGTAACGATAAATGAGAACGATACCCTTCGTTCCTTTCCAACCCGATAGAAAACTCTCCCCCCCGCACTAGACGGCGAAAATCCAGGACGGTAACGATAAATGAGAACGATACCCTTCGTTCCTTTCCACCCGATAGAAAACTCTCCCCCCTCCCCACAACCACTAGACGGCGAAAATCCTGGACGGTAAGGATAAACAGGAATGATACCCTTCGTTCCTTTCCACCCGATTGAAAACTCTACCCCCCCCTGCCCAACCACTAGACGGCGAAAATCCTGGACGGTAAGGATAAACAGGAATGATACCCTTCGTTCCTTTCCACCCGACAGAAAACTCTCCCCCCTCCCCACAACCACTAGACGGCGAAAATCCTGGACGGTAAGGATAAACAGGAATGATACCCTTCGTTCCTTTCCACCCGACAGAAAACTCTCCCCCCCCCGCCCAACCACTAGACGGCGAAAATCCTGGACGGTAAGGATAAACAGGAATGATACCCTTCGTTCCTTTCCACCCGATTGAAAACTCTACCCCCCCCTGCCCAACCACTAGACGGCGAAAATCCTGGACGGTAAGGATAAACAGGAATGATACCCTTCGTTCCTTTCCACCCGACAGAAAACTCTCCCCCCCCCGCCCAACCACTAGACGGCGAAAATCCTGGACGGTAAGGATAAACAGGAATGATACCCTTCGTTCCTTTCCACCCGATTGAAAACTCTCCCCCCCCCCGCCCAACCACTAGACGGCGAAAATCCTGGACGGTAAGGATAAACAGGAATGATACCCTTCGTTCCTTTCCACCCGACAGAAAACTCTCCCCCCCCCCCCGCGCCCAACCACTAGACGGCGAAAATCCTGGACGGTAAGGATAAACAGGAATGATACCCTTCGTTCCTTTCCACCCGACAGAAAACTCTCCCCCCCCCGCCCAACCACTAGACGGCGAAAATCCTGGACGGTAAGGATAAACAGGAATGATACCCTTCGTTCCTTTCCACCCGATTGAAAACTCTCCCCCCCCCCGCCCAACCACTAGACGGCGAAAATCCTGGACGGTAACGATAAACAGGAATGATACCCTTCGTTCCTTTCCACCCGATTGAAAACTCTCGCCCCCCCCCCGCCCAACCACTAGACGGCGAAAATCCTGGACGGTAAGGATAAACAGGAATGATACCCTTCGTTCCTTTCCACCCGATTGAAAACTCTCCCCCCCCCGCCCAACCACTAGACGGCGAAAATCCTGGACGGTAACGATAAACAGGAATGATACCCTTCGTTCCTTTCCACCCGATTGAAAACTCTCCCCCCCCCCGCCCAACCACTAGACGGCGAAAATCCTGGACGGTAAGGATAAACAGGAATGATACCCTTCGTTCCTTTCCACCCGACAGAAAACTCTCCCCCCCCCGCCCAACCACTAGACGGCGAAAATCCTGGACGGTAAGGATAAACAGGAATGATACCCTTCGTTCCTTTCCACCCGATTGAAAACTCTCCCCCCCCCCCGCCCAACCACTAGACGGCGAAAATCCTGGACGGTAAGGATAAACAGGAATGATACCCTTCGTTCCTTTCCACCCGACAGAAAACTCTCCCCCCCCCGCCCAACCACTAGACGGCGAAAATCCTGGACGGTAAGGATAAACAGGAATGATACCCTTCGTTCCTTTCCACCCGATTGAAAACTCTCCCCCCCCCGCTCAACCACTAGACGGCGAAAATCCTGGACGGTAAGGATAAACAGGAATGATACCCTTCGTTCCTTTCCACCCGATTGAAAACTCTCCCCCCCCCCGCCCAACCACTAGACGGCGAAAATCCTGGACGGTAAGGATAAACAGGAATGATACCCTTCGTTCCTTTCCACCCGATTGAAAACTCTCCCCCCCCCGCCCAACCACTAGACGGCGAAAATCCTGGACGGTAAGGATAAACAGGAATGATACCCTTCGTTCCTTTCCACCTGACAGAAAACTCTCCCCCCCCCCCGCCCAACCACTAGACGGCGAAAACTCTCCCCCCCCTGCCCAACCACTAGACGGCGAAAATCCTGGACGGTAAGGATAAACAGGAATGATACCCTTCGTTCCTTTCCACCCGACAGAAAACTCTCCCCCCCCCCCCGCCCAACCACTAGACGGCGAAAATCCTGGACGGTAAGGATAAACAGGAATGATACCCTTCGTTCCTTTCCACCCGATTGAAAACTCTCCCCCCCCCCGCCCAACCACTAGACGGCGAAAATCCTGGACGGTAAGGATAAACAGGAATGATACCCTTCGTTCCTTTCCACCCGATTGAAAACTCTCCCCCCCCCCGCCCAACCACTAGACGGCGAAAATCCTGGACGGTAAGGATAAACAGGAATGATACCCTTCGTTCCTTTCCACCCGATTGAAAACTCTCCCCCCCCCCCCGCCCAACCACTAGACGGCGAAAATCCTGGACGGTAAGGATAAACAGGAATGATACCCTTCGTTCCTTTCCACCCGATTGAAAACTCTCCCCCCCCCCGCCCAACCACTAGACGGCGAAAATCCTGGACGGTAAGGATAAACAGGAATGATACCCTTCGTTCCTTTCCACCTGACAGAAAACTCTCCCCCCCCCCCGCCCAACCACTAGACGGCGAAAACTCTCCCCCCCCTGCCCAACCACTAGACGGCGAAAATCCTGGACGGTAAGGATAAACAGGAATGATACCCTTCGTTCCTTTCCACCCGATTGAAAACTCTCCCCCCCCCCCCCCCCCCCAACCACTAGACGGCGAAAATCCTGGACGGTAAGGATAAACAGGAATGATACCCTTCGTTCCTTTCCACCTGACAGAAAACTCTCCCCCCCCCCCGCCCAACCACTAGACGGCGAAAACTCTCCCCCCCCTGCCCAACCACTAGACGGCGAAAATCCTGGACGGTAAGGATAAACAGGAATGATACCCTTCGTTCCTTTCCACCCGATTGAAAACTCTCCCCCCCCCCCGCCCAACCACTAGACGGCGAAAATCCTGGACGGTAAGGATAAACAGGAATGATACCCTTCGTTCCTTTCCACCCGATTGAAAACTCTCCCCCCCCCGCCCAACCACTAGACGGCGAAAATCCTGGACGGTAAGGATAAACAGGAATGATACCCTTCGTTCCTTTCCACCTGACAGAAAACTCTCCCCCCCCCCCGCCCAACCACTAGACGGCGAAAACTCTCCCCCCCCTGCCCAACCACTAGACGGCGAAAATCCTGGACGGTAAGGATAAACAGGAATGATACCCTTCGTTCCTTTCCACCCGATTGAAAACTCTCCCCCCCCCCCCGCCCAACCACTAGACGGCGAAAATCCTGGACGGTAAGGATAAACAGGAATGATACCCTTCGTTCCTTTCCACCCGACAGAAAACTCTCCCCCCCCCCGCCCAACCACTAGACGGCGAAAATCCTGGACGGTAAGGATAAACAGGAATGATACCCTTCGTTCCTTTCCACCCGACAGAAAACTCTCCCCCCTCCCCACAACCACTAGATGGCGAAAATCCTGGACGGTAAGGATAAACAGGAATGATACCCTTCGTTCCTTTCCACCCGACAGAAAACTCTCCCCCCCCCCGCCCAACCACTAGACGGCGAAAATCCTGGACGGTAAGGATAAACAGGAATGATACCCTTCGTTCCTTTCCACCCGATTGAAAACTCTCCCCCCCCCCCCCCGCCCAACCACTAGACGGCGAAAATCCTGGACGGTAAGGATAAACAGGAATGATACCCTTCGTTCCTTTCCACCCGATTGAAAACTCTCCCCCCCCCGCCCAACCACTAGACGGCGAAAATCCTGGACGGTAAGGATAAACAGGAATGATACCCTTCGTTCCTTTCCACCCGACAGAAAACTCTCCCCCCCCCCGCCCAACCACTAGACGGCGAAAATCCTGGACGGTAAGGATAAACAGGAATGATACCCTTCGTTCCTTTCCACCCGATTGAAAACTCTCCCCCCCCCCGCCCAACCACTAGACGGCGAAAATCCTGGACGGTAAGGATAAACAGGAATGATACCCTTCGTTCCTTTCCACCCGACAGAAAACTCTCCCCCCTCCCCACAACCACTAGACGGCGAAAATCCTGGACGGTAAGGATAAACAGGAATGATACCCTTCGTTCCTTTCCACCCGACAGAAAACTCTCCCCCCCCCCCGCCCAACCACTAGACGGCGAAAATCCTGGACGGTAAGGATAAACAGGAATGATACCCTTCGTTCCTTTCCACCCGATTGAAAACTCTCCCCCCCCCCGCCCAACCACTAGACGGCGAAAATCCTGGACGGTAAGGATAAACAGGAATGATACCCTTCGTTCCTTTCCACCCGATTGAAAACTCCCCCCCCCCCGCCCAACCACTAGACGGCGAAAATCCTGGACGGTAAGGATAAACAGGAATGATACCCTTCGTTCCTTTCCACCCGACAGAAAACTCTCCCCCCCCCGCCCAACCACTAGACGGCGAAAATCCTGGACGGTAAGGATAAACAGGAATGATACCCTTCGTTCCTTTCCACCCGATTGAAAACTCTCCCCCCCCCCGCTCAACCACTAGACGGCGAAAATCCTGGACGGTAAGGATAAACAGGAATGATACCCTTCGTTCCTTTCCACCCGATTGAAAACTCTCCCCCCCCCGCCCAACCACTAGACGGCGAAAATCCTGGACGGTAAGGATAAACAGGAATGATACCCTTCGTTCCTTTCCACCCGATTGAAAACTCTCCCCCCCCCCGCCCAACCACTAGACGGCGAAAATCCTGGACGGTAAGGATAAACAGGAATGATACCCTTCGTTCCTTTCCACCCAACAGAAAACTGTCCCCCCCCCCCGCCCAACCACTAGACGGCGAAAACTCTCCCCCCCCTGCCCAACCACTAGACGGCGAAAATCCTGGACGGTAAGGATAAACAGGAATGATACCCTTCGTTCCTTTCCACCCGATTGAAAACTCTCCCCCCCCGCCCAACCACTAGACGGCGAAAACTCTCCCCCCCCCCGCCCAACCACTAGACGGCGAAAATCCTGGACGGTAAGGATAAACAGGAATGATACCCTTCGTTCCTTTCCACCCGACAGAAAACTCTCCCCCCCCCCCCCGCCCAACCACTAGACGGCGAAAATCCTGGACGGTAAGGATAAACAGGAATGATACCCTTCGTTCCTTTCCACCCGACAGAAAACTCTCCCCCCCCCGCCCAACCACTAGACGGCGAAAATCCTGGACGGTAAGGATAAACAGGAATGATACCCTTTGTTCCTTTCCACCCGACAGAAAACTCTCCCCCCCCCCGCCCAACCACTAGACGGCGAAAATCCTGGACGGTAAGGATAAACAGGAATGATACCCTTCGTTCCTTTCCACCCGACAGAAAACTCTCTCCCCCCCCCCGCCCAACCACTAGATGGCGAAAATCCTGGACGGTAAGGATAAACAGGAATGATACCCTTCGTTCCTTACCACCCAATTGAAAACTCTCCCCCCCCCCCGCCCAACCACTAGACGGCGAAAATCCTGGACGGTAAGGATAAACAGGAATGATACCCTTCGTTCCTTTCCACCCGATTGAAAACTCTCCCCCCCCCCCCGCCCAACCACTAGACGGCGAAAATCCTGGACGGTAAGGATAAACAGGAATGATACCCTTCGTTCCTTTCCACCCGATTGAAAACTCTCCCCCCCCCCCGCCCAACCACTAGACGGCGAAAATCCTGGACGGTAAGGATAAACAGGAATGATACCCTTCGTTCCTTTCCACCCGATTGAAAACTCTCCCCCCCCCCCCCGCCCAACCACTAGACGGCGAAAATCCTGGACGGTAAGGATAAACAGGAATGATACCCTTCGTTCCTTTCCACCCGATTGAAAACTCTACCCCCCCCTGCCCAACCACTAGACGGCGAAAACTCTCCCCCCCCCCCGCCCAACCACTAGACGGCGAAAATCCTGGACGGTAAGGATAAACAGGAATGATACCCTTCGTTCCTTTCCACCCGACAGAAAACTCTCCCCCCCGCCCAACCACTAGACGGCGAAAATCCTGGACGGTAAGGATAAACAGGAATGATACCCTTCGTTCCTTTCCACCCGACAGATAACTCTCCCCCCCCGCCCAACCACTAGACGGCGAAAATCCTGGACGGTAAGGATAAACAGGAATGATACCCTTCGTTCCTTTCCACCCGACAGATAACTCTCCCCCCCCGCCCAACCACTAGACGGCGAAAATCCTGGACGGTAACAATAAACAGGAATGATACCCTTCGTTCCTTTCCACCCGACAGATAACTCCCCCCCCCCCCGCCCAACCACTAGACGGCGAAAATCCTGGACGGTAAGGATAAACAGGAATGATACCCTTCGTTCCTTTCCACCCGACAGAAAACTCTCCCCCCCGCCCAACCACTAGACGGCGAAAATCCTGGACGGTAAGGATAAACAGGAATGATACCCTTCGTTCCTTTCCACCCGACAGATAACTCTCCCCCCCCGCCCAACCACTAGACGGCGAAAATCCTGGACGGTAACAATAAACAGGAATGATACCCTTCGTTCCTTTCCACCCGACAGATAACTCTCCCCCCCCCCCGCCCAACCACTAGACGGCGAAAATCCTGGACGGTAAGGATAAACAGGAATGATACCCTTCGTTCCTTTCCACCCGATTGAAAACTCTCCCCCCCCCCCGCCCAACCACTAGACGGCGAAAATCCTGGACGGTAAGGATAAACAGGAATGATACCCTTCGTTCCTTTCCACCCGATTGAAAACTCTCCCCCCCCCCCGCCCAACCACTAGACGGCGAAAATCCTGGACGGTAAGGATAAACAGGAATGATACCCTTCGTTCCTTTCCACCCGACAGATAACTCTCCCCCCCCCCCGCCCAACCACTAGACGGCGAAAATCCTGGACGGTAAGGATAAACAGGAATGATACCCTTCGTTCCTTTCCACCCGACAGAAAACTCTCCCCCCCCCCCCCGCCCAACCACTAGACGGCGAAAATCCTGGACGGTAAGGATAAACAGGAATGATACCCTTCGTTCCTTTCCACCCGATTGAAAACTCCCCCCCCCCCGCCCAACCACTAGACGGCGAGAACTCCCCCCCCCCCGCCCAACCACTAGACGGCGAAAATCCTGGACGGTAAGGATAAACAGGAATGATACCCTTCGTTCCTTTCCACCCGATTGAAAACTCTCCCCCCCCCCAACCACTAGACGGCGAAAATCCTGGACGGTAACGGCAGCCCTAGCTGGTGAATTGCCCTACCCCTACCGTATATTCTGGGCCGGTCCCGCTTGTCTCCTCGCACCGCTTCAGGGCTCCCGTGGACGGGCTGGCAGCGCTGCCCTGAGGGCGACCGTCCAGGAGCAAAAGCAGAAGCGGAAGGCAAAGGCTCCGCCGCGTAGAGGAAACTCAGCGCGCAGATGCAGTTTTGTTTCGGGACTTCCCGTTTTTGCACTTCCTCCTCTGCCGCTCGGGACGAGGAGAAACGGAACTGAGTCAGGGTGGAGGCCCTCCGGCCCCTTTGCGCCCCATGGACTCCAAGGCCCAGAAGTCGCAGAAATAGGAAGGAATGAGGGCTGCAGGCAAAGGGGGGCGCCTGGGGGGGCAACCCTTCCTTGCTCTCTTCCTCTCTTTCCTTCTTTTAATTTTTCTTTTCTCATCCCCTTTTCTCCTTTTCTGGCCCTTCTTGGATGCTCAAATGCCAAGAAACCTTTCTCCTTTTTGTTCTTTCTTTGCTTTTTTCTTTGTTTTTGCTAGCCCTCCCTCTGCCAGCGAAAACGATACGTTTTTGTACCTTCCTTCCTTTCCAATCCGATAGAAAACTCTCCCCCCACAATCCCCCCCCCTTCCAAACACATACACAGTCCAGCGATGGCCTGACTTGCTATCCAAGAAAACCAGCTGGGAAAGTGGGATCCTAGACCTCCCTTCGGCCACTGATGGGAACTCGGGAAGTAGCAGGCCAGTGGGAACTATCTGGATCCCCTCCTTTACACCTTCCTCGCTTCAGCTCTTCCCCCCATCTGAGACGGAGACCCCTTGAAAGAAAGGGAGAGGAGGATCAGCCCTCAGATAAACTTTCCTGCGGGACCCCTGGGATTATGAATGAATCTTCCTCTGGGATCAATGATGTAACTCTGACTCTTACTTGCCTTTTTGCAGGACGAAGGAGCCTGGAGGTGTCCCTCCCTCTGGCCCTACAACTATGGCCCCTCAGATTCAGAGGTCAGTTTGTGGAGGGGCTGGAATCTCCTTGGGCCTTTCACCTCTGGCTCTCTTGGCCCCCTCAGGGGCTGAAGGGGGACGTGGGAGGGGAAGAACTGCCTGGGAGAGGGAGGGAGACTCCTTGGCGGCAAAGGGGGCCTCAAAGCCCCTTCCTTTCTTTTCCTGCCTTCACCTATTTTAGCATAAAGAGGTCAAAGTTAAGCTCTTGACAAATGTTGAGGCATCTTCATTTTGTGTGTCTGTGTGTCTGTCTGTATCTGTCTGTGTTTTCATCTCTGGTCAATTGTCCCCTTGCAGGTCCAAACGAAGCCCAGAGAGGATTGTGTCTGAAGGCGCAACTGGGCCTTTCTGTAGTCTCAGGTGAGGCTCTGCCTTCCTTGCATTTCTCTGGGCACCCACCGTTCCTGGGAGGCCCTGAGTAAGAACCCTGAGAGGGAAACTCGATGGGGACCGAATGTCCCAAACCCTCCCTCCCCAAAGAGCCCCGATGGCGACCAAGAGTCTGAATTTGACCTCTGTTGCTCTTGCAGGTCTGGATGGATTCAAGTGTGCTATCAGTCTTCAGATCCAGCCTGAGAATCCTCCGGTGGGAGGTGAGAGGAAAGAAGCGGGGATCCTGCTCTGACAGCCACCCCTGCAGAGGAATTGCCTGCAGCGTGAAAGGCGGGTGTGGGGGAGGTTTTTGGTGGCAGCTCCTTCTCCTTGTACAGAAGCCCCCTGGGATCCTCTGGAAAAGGAAAGTATCTTCCATTGCCAAGGGAACAATGCAGAGGATTCCCAAAGAGATCTGGGTACAGTGAGTCTTGGGAGTTTATTGGCTCTTGAAAGGTACTTTGTGGGGCAGATTTCCTGAAACTCTTTGGGGTTCAGCTGTCAAAACTGTCTCCTGTCTGTTTCTTCACAGGTCAAGAGGGAGCTTTGCTTCCTTGGAACTTCCGTGTTCTCTTTCTTAGGCAGTGGTAAGCAAATCTGAGAATTGGTCAATGCTGGGATTCCCTGGGTATCCCATGTCTAGGACCCAGAGCTCAGCATCCTCCCCTCCTCAATTTTGAGTTTGGGAGTACCCAATGCTGCCCTGTGCCAACTGATATAAGATTTCAGAGGGAAAATTTACAAAATGATCCAATCCAAGAGCCGATATTCCTTCTGAACAAATTCTAAAGATATTCCCATATCAAGAGATGGTGACAATTTAAATCCAAAGTGTTCTTTATGTCCCCAATTTGTCTTATATTTGTCTCCTATTTGTTTTTTCAGGTGGATCCAGAGAGGCAGCATATTTTATTCTGCTCTTGAACTGTTCACCGCTTGTCGGTTAAGGTAGTTCCAGGAAGTGGCCCTGATGTCTGTTTGCAGCAGAATGATCCACCATCGTCCACCCCTCTGTCTACACACACACACACACACACACACACACACACACACACACACACACACACAGTCCTTCTGGCTTGTGCTGGAGAATCTCACAGGTCTGCATGCCCAGATCCAGCTGGTGCCTGAGGAGGTTTCTTCAGGACTCTCCCGGACACTCCACAGAACAAAGAACAAAGAGTCTTTATCAGCAGAGACTCAGCAAAAGGCTGGCCACTTTCATACTTTCCTCTCTGAGAAGCTTCATATACAGGTCGTCCTTGAATAAGGACTAAGTCAATGACAGCCTTAGTGACCATTCAAAGTTTCAATGGCACTGAAAAAAGGGAATTACAACTTACAGCAGTTGCAGGATCCTCAGGATCTCCTGATGAAAATTCAGATGCTTGAAAATGGACTCAAATTTATGAAGGTTGGGGCACCCTGGGGTTCCCAGGTGCCAAGGAAATGCGGGAGGCAGATTCACTGAACAACCATGTTACTGAGGGGACCTCTTGGATGAGAAGCAAGAAAAGTCTTCCAGGAAAAGCAAGAAAAGTCCAGTTGCCTCTTGAAAAAAGCACCTTGGGGACAACCCTGACCTGGAGGGCTGCCTGAATTTGCACTGTAAAAGTCCAGAGCATTTAAAACTGGAGTCCCCTCGGCTTTGATTTTGCTATGGGACTCTTTTTCTAAGTCAGTTGAGTTGCTTAGAATTTAACTGAGCTCAGGGCTTCCATCCGCAGGAAATTCTAATTGAGTATATTTTCAACTTGAGTTTTCCTTTTACTTCAAATATGAATGTATGACAGTTGAAGTATACGAAGAAAAACATTGACTACAAAATATAATAAATTCATATTCGTATTTGATTAAATTTGTAGAATATGATAATAAAGAAATTTGTATCTGCTTCTTTGTAACTGTAGGAAACTTTTTAAAATATCAAATGACAGACTCAGGATTATCATGGGGCAGATTGTATGGGGCAGACTCTTTGGGGGAACTAATTTTCAGCAGTTCTTCAATTAAATATTAAAAAAAAATAAAAGATCCCGATGGAGAAAATCTGCAGTCATTGAGCCACGTTCTGTCCATGAAAGTGTGTGTTAATTTGTCTTTCTTAAGTTCACCCTTAATAGCAGGAACTAACATTTCTAAATAATCACAGAATTGGGGTCCTCCGAATAAGGTGTGTGTGGACACATACGTGTGTGTGTGTGTGTGTGTGTGTGTGTGTGTGTGTGTGTTTGGCAAAGGCTGTGGGTGGGTCCAGAAGCCCCCTTGGATTCAGGCTAGGCGTGCCCCATCCCTGGTCTGGGAATCCTGATCGGAGGAGACATTGGAGAGCCCTTCAAGGCGGTCCAGACAGCATCAGGAGAATGAATAGCAGCTCCATCTCTCACTGTAAGATGACAATACAGAATCTTTCTCCCTCCTCACCTTTTCCTCCCTGGGAAACAAGGGAGTTCTTTCGGAAACGCTTTCCTTGCACCCCCCCCAAAAGTCCTCTCGGGGTGACCAAGGTATCTCTTCCCTGAGGCTGCGGCTCTTCCCCGCCCTCCCCCCCCCGTCATTCCCAGGTCCCATCGCCCGCATCCCATCGCCTGTTTCCTAGACGCCTTTTCTCAGGGACTGTTTGTAAAGAAAAAAAGGCGGAACTTGCAGTCAAGAAGATTTGGTCTATATTGTCGGTGGGAAGGAACAAGAACAGCCGCAATGGAAACGTCGCTTTCATCCATCATTTGACACTTGGCAGCCGAAAAGCCTCGGATCTTCTCGTTGGGAGTCCAAACGACGGAACGGCCCAATGCAAGCGAGAGTCTCGTCTCAACGCAAAACAACCAGCGAGGGAGTCGCAATCGGAGCCTTATTTACCAGAAGGATCGTAGCAGCGCCAGTCTCGTGTGTGTGTCTGGAGGGGGTCTATGCAGCGGTCCCGTCCTACGCTTGCACCGTTCACAGTATCGGAGCCGGAGGACGGAGAAGGGAACTCAAGCGGCGGCTCCACTCCCCTCTTGGGCACCCAGAGCCTGGCCTTCCTTGCCCTCTTCCCAGTGGTGGGATTCAAGTAATTTAACAACCGGTTCTCTGCCCTAATGATTTCTTCCAACAGCCAGTTTGCCAAACTGCTCAGAAAGTTAACAACCGGTTCTCCCGAAGTGGTGCGAACTGGCTGAATCCCACCACTGCCTCTTCCTCTCTTTCCTCCTTTTAATTAATCCCAAGATCCAAGGGGGCTTCTATGCAAGGAGAAGGAGCTGCCATGAAGCCCTCCCCCCTTAATGCGGCAACCAATTCCTTATTGACAACTTCCCAGGAAAGATTCCTGGGAGAAAAGGCAAAGGATATTAAGGCAACAAGAAACAAGAAAACCACAAATACAGGAATGGCAGAGGCTGACCTGAGACTAGAGAAAGGCCCAGTTGTGTGTTCAAATACCATCCTCTCTGGGCTTCATTTTGACCTGCAAGGGGAGAATTGACTTCAAAAGAATTCATTCATTCATTCCCTCCCTCTCCCTCCCTCTGTCTGTCTGTCTCACTCACTCACTCACTCACTCACTCACTCACTCATTCACACATGCACACAGAGTTATCAAGGGGCATTTTTCAAAAGGTTCCCTTTTACTTCTGCATGATAAAGAAAGTAGTTGAAAGCAAGGAAAGAAAGGATGGTGGTTTTGGAGTAAATGTGGGAATGACTGGAGGAACCGCCCTTCAAACCATAATCAAATTTTTCCCTCTCCCCCAGCTCCCTCTTCAGCAGGAGGGCTTCCTTGCCATCTCCCAGGAGGTTTTCCTCCTCCCGCCTCCAGCTTCAAACCCCGAGGGAGGCAGGCAGGCAGGCAGGCAGGCAGGCAGCAGGGAAAGGCCTCCGGACACTGACCTCCGAATCCGGGGTGGGGGGGTGGGTCCTGGTTGGAGAGACAGAAGCAGGGACACCTCCAGTCTCCTGGCTCCTGCAACAAGGAACAGAGGCAGAATTACTCACCGGCCTGTGCTGGTCACAGCTGGTCTTCACAAATTTGGGAGCCGATGGTCCCTTTTTCTCACTCTGTGCAGGAGGGGCTGATTGGCAGAAATGGGCAGACCGAGGCTTCCTTGCTCGGCAGCATCGTCGCTATTGCAACTGGTGGCCGCCTGGGCTAGCGCGGCACCGGGGAGTATCTGGTGGGAAAGGTGCGATCCTCCCCTCCCGCCCCCCTCGTTCCCTAACTCAGACGGCTAAGAAGCGGGCACTTTCTTCTGCGCTCCCCCTTCCCTTCTGGAAGCAACTGCGGGGAAAGTGGCGAGAGCAGTGAAGGAAAAGGAGAGAAGCGAGGAGGCTGGGAGACCACGGAGCAATAGCAACAGGACTTCGACTTATATACCGCTTCACAGCCCTCGCTAAGCGGTTGCCAGAGTCAGCCTCTTGCCCCCAACAATCTGGCTCCTCACTTTACCCACCTCGGAAGGAGGGAAGCCTGAGTCAGCCTTGCAACTAAAAGTTGACACTAAACCAAAGGAAGTAACTAAACTTCCTCTTGTTGAGTCTTTAGAAATGGCCCCGCCCCAAACCAGCTCCTTTTTCCAGCGGCCTCGAAGGTTGTGGTACCTCAATACCCCGCCACCATTGCTCCCTGCGCAGTGTAAATACCATTTACAAAAGAAGAACAAAAAAAGAAAAGCAATCAAAAGTATTTACACATATGCTGGTAATAGTAATAGTAATAGTAGTAATAAGAATAATTCTTCCAAACAGTTTTAGCTAAATTTTCTTTTATATTAGCTTATTTATACTTTTGTTAAGTATATAATTATCAACCATCTTTGTATTTAATTTATACATCCATAATCTTCCTTCATCTAATTTCTACCTCTTATCTCTAACCCCTCATAAAATGTATTCCATATCAAGTAATATCTTCTTTTATTTTTAAAGTTAGTCTGTCCATCTCAGCACAATCTAAGATTTTCCGAATTACATCCTTATCTGGTGGGGTGTTCTCATTTTTCCAGTATTTTGCAAATATAACCCTTGCTGCTGTCAATATACGCAAAACTAAATATGTGGTCCCTTTATCATAACCCTCCGGCATTATGCCCAACAGAAATACTTTTTGTTTCAGATCTATACTTTGTTTAATAATCTTTTCCAACCAGATATGTATTTTCTTCCAATAGTTTTTTGCTTTCATACAAGTCCACCACATATGATATAGTAGGGACCCCATAAGTTTATTCTTTGTGGAAGTTAGATAGCCCGCCCCTCAATTTACAGAGGGACTCTGGGCGATGTATTATTAAAACTTTCTAAAAGTCCAATATATCCATAAAAAGGATCCACTCAGGGGATGCTTCCTCCTCCGAAGATTACCCTCCCCTTCCCTGACTGCCCTCCCCCCTCCCACCGTACATTGGAGCCCCTCTAACCTATTTGGGCACCCGGAGCCTCGCTCTGCCCTCCTTCTCCAGGCTTACCACGCTCCATGGTTCTTTCTGTGAAGTCAACCTCTGCCGATTGAGCGTTGAGTGATGCCAAACCCTCAATCAAACCCCGGAATCCTCTGTGGTTGGTAGGAGGTGGTCTATTATCGAAGCTTCCCCATTGGCTCCAAATTATTTGGCAGAGATAAGAAAGACTATGCGAATATTTCGGAGCTTACACGCCCTCGCACTATAGAGCTTCCTTGGCAGCGTTCCTCTTCCTCCCGGCTGATTTGTCAGAGAGACCGGCCCGGTGGGGGTGGGGAGGGGCAGGGATTTGCCGCGGCGGCTGCTCCAGCTCTTAGCTGATCCCGGAACTTCCCCGCCGTCCTCTGCAGCGCCTGCGAAAGCTGCGGCCAGCGCCACTGAAGGAGGCGGAGGAATCCAAGTGTTTCCGAGATCCCAATTCCAGGGCTGCAAGTGCTTTTCCTGTGTGCCTTTTTTTCTGAGAGGAGAGTTTATTATTCCCAGGGAAGCGTTTTCTCACATCTCCCAGTGTGGATCCCACTAGGACAAGTCTGACTTTCCACTGATTTATTATTCAGTCCACCGCCTGCAAAAATGGATCCTTTCCTGAGAATTCAGTTATCCTTTCCCAGTGAAGCTCTTTCCACGCCTTGTGCGTTTCTAGGGTCTCCCCTCTATTGAAAATTCCTGTCTGAACTACAAGTGGTCCTCATTTAGCAACTGCCTTGTTTAGCAACCGTTTGCAGTTAGGACAGTAATGGAAAAGTAACTATACCGACGGATCCTTGCAAGACTGTAATGCAGCGGAGTAAGATGATTAGCACAGCAGCAGTTTTATTTGGCGACCTCTTCATTTAACAACCCAGTTGCTGATCCCAATTGTGGTCACTAAATGAGGATTCCCTGCATTTCCGTGCCTGCCTTCCAAACCTTGGGCTGTCTTTGAAATACACCTGAAATTGAGGTCCCATAACTCTCAGCCAGCGTTGCCTTTGTGATTTGAGATCCAGCACATGGAGCAAATCTTGTAACCAGAGTTCAGTCCAGCCTCCCCACACACAAAAAGGGCTGCAGGTTACCCATCAGAGCCTTGACGTGGCCCTCTCCATCATGCCTCTCTCATCAAAACACGAGAGTGGTTGATGATAAACCCCTCCTGCACCCCAAATACCCATCTTCCCCTTTTGCCCATCCTCTGAGTACAGTCCACAGAAGGAAGTCCTTACAGTGGAGGGAAGTCGATCTCAGAACCGAAGCTGCAGGGTTCCATCTAGATCCAACAGAGGGAGCCACAGGATCGCTAAAGCTCTCTGTTACAGCTGAAATGGCCCTTCTACAATTTCTCTAAATTCAGAATAACAGAGTTGGAAAGGACCTTGGAGATCATCTAGTCCAACCCCCTGCTCAAGCGGGAGACCTGATACCTTTTTGGCTGTCCAAAAACTTTTCAGAACTGCTCAAAAACTTCCAGCGATGGAACACCCACAGCTTCTGAAGGCAATTCGCTCCATTGATCTCCTTAGTTCTAGGTTGCTTTTCTCCTTGATACGTTTCCATCCGCTGCTTCTTGTCCTGCCTTCTGGCGCTTTGGAGAATAGCTGGACTTCCTCTTCTTTGTGGCAACCCCTTTGATATTGGAACACTGCTATCCTGTCTCCCCTGGTCCTTCTTTTCATCAGACTAGACATATCCAATTCCTGCAACCGTTCTTCAAACAGTTTTGCCTCTTCTAGTCCCCTAATCATCTTGGTTGCTCTTCTCTGCCCTTTTTCTGGACTCTCCACATCCTTTTTATATCGTGGTGACCAAAACTAGATGCAAAATCCCAGTTTCATACTCATATAATGTCTTGTCTCTGGAATCTGAGATTTCTCAGCAGTTTCTCTAATTGGTAGATTTGTGCAGACTTCATATTGCCAATAGTGTTACTGTTATTCCAAAGGATGTACAGCTGACCTTCATCACACACGTAATCTCCTGTGGGATGGTATTCCCCAGGCTAGGCTACCTATTGTATGTTACTCACAGTCTCAGTGTAATTCCACACTTGGGAAACTAATCACATGCTTCTATCCAAGGCTTTCACCGTTTGTCCATTGGAAGCAATGGAAGCTTCTTAAACTACTATAAACGTCTGCAGATTCCTTATCTGTCCAGCAGGGGGAGCTAGCATCTTCTGTAATTAAGAGCAATCTGGTTTGACCTTCAGAGCAGAACAAGATGACTTCTCTCTAGTCCCCAATTCCAAGACAAAACAGAAGTTCAATAAAAAGGAAGTGATGGCTTTTGCTATTGAACCAAATACACTTTAAAAAACCCAAACAAATCCTAGAGTGGTCATGCTGAGGGTCAGACAAGGTCACTGATTCAAGGCTTCAGGTTGGCAGTGCAGAAAAATGGGATGACACCATCACAATTTACAACAAAGGTTGTTTCTGAATCAGTGCCAGAACTGAGATGCTCCTTATTCTGGCTCTCAATTCTAAATTCAGTCCATTCTGAAACATTTCAAGCTGCTCAGCATTGAATCTGGTTGGCACACAGGTAGCTCCTTGACTTATGACCATAATCAAGCCCAAGCTTTCTGCTGCTGAGACAGTTGTTACGTTTTACCCCATTTTATGACCTTTCTTGCCCCAGTTGTTAAGGTCACAATGTGGTTCTTAAGTAAATCTGGCTTCCCCCTTGACTTTGCTTGTCAGAAGGGCCCAAAATGTGATCACATGACCCAGGGACACTGCAGCCGTGATAAATGCAACCCAATTGCCAAGCATCCCAATTTTGGTCACGTGACTTTGAGCAATAGAAACTAAAGTGAACCATGTGAAACGGAGGTATTTTGAATTTGGAAACGAACGAGGAAGACGGCTGGCATGTAAACTGAGAAAGGAAAGGAAAAAGAAAAGGGTGGAGAAAAACCGAGAAGGTGACCCAGTAATAACAAATAATGATCTCATTAAAGAGTCATTTTATAACTGTTAGACATTGAACACATAGAAGGCTCCCTACAGAAATAAGACGTCCCAAAGTTCTCACCAGCTCAAAGACATAAAACCCTTCGCCCTTCTGGCAATTTTTGGCTGTAGTGAACACAAACACCCCAGAAAGCAACACTATACAGGACAATGCATTGTCAAATCACAATCTGAATATAAGCGCCTCTTTGGGACTTTTCTCAGTTTCAGCACAGTAGATAATTCAATTGAATGTACAGGTGGTCCTCACTTAACGACCACTCAATGACCAACAAAAATATGATGGTGCAGAAGGAAGAGACTTACAACAGGTCCTCAAAGAGATGGCTGTGCAGCCCCCTCAGGAACACAGGATTGCAATCGGGATGCTTGGCAACTCAGCCGCACTTACCACCTATTGCCAATCGCCCCACAACCATGGGATCGCGAGAGGCAAACTTTCCTGCTGGTTCCCCTGAAGGCCAAGGACGAAGCCAGGAAGCCAGCAGGGAAGGCCTCAAGCCTTTGCCGCCCGACTGGTTCCTGAGGGCTGCCTGGGTATCCAGGGTGGCCTTTTCCAGCCAGCCTCTGGGAGAGCAAAACTGCTGCTCTTGGCGGAGGGAGTTTGTCCAGCACAAGGCTGAACTTTTCAGGCTCTTCGCTCTCTGGCTGAAGAACTCCTCCAGTGGACAGGTGTTTGTGGGCCCCAAAGACCCCAGCCCTCTTCAGCCTACACAAGAGCTCAGTTAGTGACCGTTCCAAGTTACAACGGCCCTGAAATGTGACTTATGACCATTTTCCACGCTTATGACCATTGCAGCATCCCCACGGTCACAGGATTTACATTCAGATGCTTGAGAAGAGACTCATATTTATGATGGTTGTGGTATCCCAGGGTCATGTGATCACCTTTTACGACCTTCTGACGAGCAAAGTCCACGGGGAAGCCAGATTCACTTAACAACCGTGTTACCAATCTAACCACTGCAGCAATTCACTTAAGAAATGTGGCAAGGAAAGTCATAAAACGGGGCAAAACTCTCTTAACAAATTTCTCACTTAGAAACATAAATTTGGGCTCAATTGTGGTCATGTTGAGGACTGCCTGTACTCCGTGTCCAGTAAACCACAGCCGATTCCAGAAGATTGCAAAACCTCATGGTTTCTTCATCCAGGACTCTCCCCCCACATCCTATCCCCGAATTCTACACCTAGATTTATCTCCAGGTAAACATTTTCTATATCAAAAACAGTCATGCAGGTTTTTTTAGGTTTTTAATTGAACAATTACTGAACATTGTTCCTTGAAAGAGCTCCGATATCCCATAATAACCCCAAATTTATTTTTTGTTATTTTTTACAAGTTTCCTGCAGTTAAAAAAAAAAGCAAATACAAATCCATTTATTTATTCTTCCCATTCAAGAAATATATGGCTTTATACTGAATATGGCTTTCACCTGGATTTGTGATATTTTATGCTTACTCTTTTTATCTCTATCAAAATACTTTAATATTCATATTTCAATTAAAAGGAAATCTCAGTATAAAAATAAATACATGATTCAATTCATATTTTCTATGGGTGGAATCCATGAGATCAGATAAATTTCTAGCAAAAATTACTTATCAAAAGAATCCCAATTTTCAGGTGCAAAGTATTTCCATTCGCAGAATAAAAGGGGACACCATCTTAAAGTGCTTTGAATGATAAGAGTGCAAATTCAAATAGCCCTGAAGAACTCTGGGGGGTTAATTTTGTGGGTTATGAACCCATCAGAGTAAAAAGGTAAACTTCCTGAGTATATGAAATTTTTCATACAGGAAAGTATTAAGGTGACTTTCCTTTCGCAGAGTCCTTGCCAGGGGTGAAATGCTCCCGGTTCGGACCGGATTGTCCGATCCGGTAGCCACCCAGAGGCGGGTGGTTCGGAGAACTGGTAGCAAACCCCCCCCCCATGCCCAGCTGAGCCGCACAATCATCAGAGGCTTTTTTTTTTAACTTTTAAAAGCATTTTTTCTACAACTTAGCCTCTGATGATCCCGCGGCTCGTCAAAGGCATTTAAAAGAAAAAAACCCTTTTTTTTCTTTTAAATGCTCTGATGATCCCAGCTGAGTTCCCTGACCAGGGAACTCAGCTGGGATCGTCAGAGCCTTTTGAAAGCATTTTTTTACAACCTCTTAGCTGAAGAGGTTGTAGAAAAAGTAAATATATATATATATATATATATATATATATATATATATATATATATATATATATATATATATAGCCACGCCCACCCAGTCACATTAACTCCCCCAAGCCACGCCTACAGAACCGGTAGTAACAAGTTTTAGATTTCACCCCGGTTCCTGCCGATAAAAGAGCAGGAGCTGTTGTCCTTTCTTCTAATGTTGGTCCAGGAGATCCTGAAGAGACCTAGTTAGCCACCAGCTGGATCCGGCCATGCAGACGTGGGAGATTCCCTAGAATTCAATGTGGGAGAGGTTTAATTAGAAGGAGGAGGTGGTGTCCTTTTATGTCCCCAGGTCCTCTTCTGTGGCATATATGGTGGGTTCTGAGTGATGTATAGAACTGGGCCTGGGATGAATTCCTCATGAAAGCTACAAAAGATGCTTTGGATTTGTTCAACGCTCGGTCCTCATGGCTATTTGTCCAACTAGGCCATTTATGAGTAGCCGGAAGAGCAGAGAGAAATATGTGGCTGTTGGGAATCTTGATCTCATTCTCCCTAAATCCTGGAATCCTGTGGAAGAGAATCAACTGAGGGCCAATCTTTGTGGGTCAAAAGGACTTACCAGCAAAATTGGGGAATCTTCCTTGGAAGGCAGAAGATACCTGGAGGCCTCCTGGAATTCTCCTTCGGAGGGAAGAAAAGGAGAAAGCAGCATGAGGCACATCTTGAACTCCAACAGGAAAACATCCTTGATGAGATTTAACTGCAAATATTGTTCATATCTTTTCTGGATACAGCCAGTCCCCAAAATTAAAAGAAAATCTGTCCGGTTTCTGCCTGTTTTCTTTTCTTTTTTTGTAAAGTTTTTAAAAAAAAACACACACAAACAAACATACATCTTTTCTGAACAGAATATTGGCCTGGTCTTAAGTTTGTACAGACTTTTGTTCATCTTTAACATAATTTTATATGTTCAATTTTTCTCTTTACATTTATTCTCTTTAATTTTAAGAAACCAATATTGCCCTTCATCTTGACTTCTCATCCTATTATAGCTCAATTTTTCTTTTCCCTCTTTAAAATTTGAACCCCTAAATTTAGATTCACATAACATAGTACAATCCCCAATTATTTCCTTAAATTCTCTTCTTCTAATCACCAATAATTCTTTTATCAACTATTCCCAATAATACAACTCAGCGTATTCGTAGAAACCAATTAACTATATATCTTAAACCAAAGGTTCTAACTACTGCAATTTTATGTATTAAACGTCTTATTTCTGGGTCTTATTTTCAAGTCTTAAACATCCCTACATTTTGTCATTTCATATTGACTTAGATAATGCATTATTACCATTATATTATTTCATCAATTATTTATATTCTTATTTCTTATTTTAAAAGTAATCCATTTATCATAATTTCATTAATGAAACATATTCAATGAAAAATCAATTAAATATCAATCTTACTCCAGTACCCCTACATTTAAACTCATACAACATAGTACAATTCCTAATTATTTTTTTAGAATCTCTTATTCCAGTCTCCAAAATTTTTTCTTTATCAACTGTTCCAAATAATACACTTCAACATTTTTATAAAAACCAGTTAATTGTATCTAATTCATTGATAATCCAATATCATTTCAATTTTCTTTTCTTATTTAGTTAGAATGCATTTGAAAATATTCCAGTTATTACACTCCCCTTCATTAATAAAAATATTCCAATTATTATGGACGAATGGATGGAGAACGAGAGATAATTCTGCCCTTTCTCTTCAAACAGAGGTATCTCAAGGCTGGAAAGGGCCACTTCCTGGAACTTACCACCAATTGCTGAACAGCCTAAGAGCAGAATAAAATATGCTGCGTCTCTGGATCCGCCCTGACCTGAAATGATAAATATGAGACACTTGGAGGCATTGAGAAAAACTGGATTTAAATACTGGATATGGGAATATCCTTCCAATTCATAATGGGAATTGATCGGAGGGAACATCAGTGCTTGGAATATTTAATTTTGTGCTTTTTACCCATGAAATGCTCAATGAATTGGCAGACACCAGCATGGGGTCTCCCAGAAATGAAAAACTGAGAATTAGGGGAGGGGGGGTGAGCTGGGGTCCTATTCAGGGAGGGCGAATTCCCAAAACTAGGATTTGGGGCAGACCCTTTCCCCCCATGCAGTGAAGTGTGAATGGAGTCCTCATTCCTCAGCTGTCCAGACCAGACAGTTGGTTAAAATGGGGAATGGGATTTTCAAAGAATCATACTTTGAAGTATTAGAGAAAGGAGTGAGGTTTACGTAAATCCTGACTGATTCTCAAACCAACCTAGGAATATCTTCCAAAATTTCCTTACCTTTCCCAGAGAAAATGGAAGTTCCAAGGAAGCAAAGCTGCCCCTTGACCTGTGAAGAAACAGCCATGAGACACTTGAGAGAGCTGAACCCCCCAGAGTCTGAGCAAAGCTGTCCCACAAAACATCTTCCCTCAATGGGGATTGTGAATTTTTCCCCGTGACCCATCAGTTCCCCAGAGCTCTCTTGGAATCCTATGGACCTGTGGCTCCCCCTGATCCCAAGATCCAAGGGGGCTTCCATGCAAGGAGGAGGAGCTGCCACTAAGTCTCCCCCCCAACACACACATTCATGCTGCCAACAATTCCTCTGCAGGGCAAGATTCCCACTTCTCTCCCACAGTCACCTCTGATCCCAGGATTCCCAGACTGGATTTGAAGATGGGCTGCACTTTGGAATCCATCCTGATCTAGAAGAACAACAAAGAAGCCCCTTCAGAGAGTTGGTCACCATCAGCACTTATGGAACAGCTGTGCAACATGGGCTACACTAGGGACTCCAAACCCCGCCTTCTTCACCAGTTTAGCTTCTGAATAGTCTTCAAGGGTGGGCCCAAGGAGAGCCCAGGAGAGCAATAGTCCAAGCATCAGATGACCCCACATTTTCACTTTTTATGCCTGTTTGTTTAGCCCCAAATACACAGGAGGTGTTCAAATGAAGTCAATATACATTGAATATACTGAGAATTTGTGGCCTTTTTACTCTTCACCACTTTCTGAGTTGTAACCAGTGATGGGATTCAGCCAGTTCACACCACTTCGGGAGAACCGGTTGTTAACTTTCTGAAGAGTTTAGCAAACTGGTTGTTGGAAGAAATCATTAGGGAAGAGAACCGGTTGTTAAATTACTTGAATCCCACCACTGCTTGTAACCCTGTGTTCTGGGCAGGGGGAGGGTCTCCTCTGAAGGGGTCCCACTGGCTGGCAAAAGATCTGACCCTGTTGGGCTTCTGGCTTTCTCAAGTAGAGGCTGCACAAGTCTTTATCCCGGAAGCTTTGATCTGGATTGGGACTCTCAGGGGAAACCAGATTTGGGGGCCTGAAAAGCCTCCTCTGGGATTCTGCGGCCGGACAGGTCGGGATGGGTCCTGGTGGGGGAGGGCAGGGCTCAGCTACCTTCACGGGGGGGGGGAGCCCCTCCCTTTCAGGGGCAGCCAAACTCCATCTTTTCTCCAAAGGTTTTCCTGGAAGATCCCTCGAAAAAAGTGAGTTTAAGGACGCCGGAAGCCATTCATTGCCAAGAGTGTCTTTTACTCATTTGTTGTTGTAGTTTACCAGCATATTTTGTATGAAGGGGAGGTTCAATATGTAAAATGTGAAATTTTGTGGAAAAGGCAGGGAGTTTGTGGAGGGAATTGGAGGCTCTCTTGCAGGATCTTCTGGGAAGCCCTTGAGGGAGCCAAGGGAGGAAGGAGAGCGCTTGGATTGGGGCAACCTGGGTCCAAGCCCTACATGACCCAGGGACCCTGGGAGAATTTGGGGCCTTCCGTCTCCAGCTGGTTTCTCTCACAAGGTTGCTATTGACAACTTCCCAGGAAAGATGCCTGGGAGAAAAGGCAAAGGATGTTAATGCAACGAGAAACAAAGAAAACCACAGATACAGGAATGGCAGAGGCTGACCTGAGACTAGAGAAAGGCCCAGTTGTATGTTCAAGTACAATCCTCTCCAGGCTTCATTTTGACCTGCAAGGGGAATAACAGTAAGAGAGTTGGAAGGGACTGTGGAGGTCATCTAGTCCAACCCCTACTCACGCAGGAGACCTGTACTAGGGATACCGCCAAACTGCCAACCTTTCTGATCGACAAGCTCAGTGTGTTAGCCACTGAGAATTGACTTGAAATGAATACTCTCCCTCCCTCCCTCCCTCTCTCTCTCTCTCTCTCACACAAACACTCACACATCAAGTTGCCCCAATATTTTTCAAGAGATTCCCTTTTACTTCTGTATGATAAGGAATGTAGTTGAAAGCAAGTAAAGAAAGGATGGTGGTTTTGGAGTAAAAGTGGGAATGACGGGAGGAGCCCCCCTGAAACCTTAATCCAAACTCTCCCCTCTCCCCCAACTCCTTCTTTAGAGGGGGGGCCTCCCTCCCATCCCCCACTTCAAATGCCCAGGGAGCCAAGATGGAGGCAGGCGGCAGGGAAAGGCCCAAGGAGTCCCACTGACCTCCTAATCCGGGGGCTCCTGGTCGGAGAGACAGAAGCAGGGACAGCTCGAGTCTCCTGGGTCCTGCAACAAGGAACGGAGGGAGAATTATCCAGTTGACCCCAAATCAGGGTGTTGTCTTAAGGCCCTCTGCTGGTCACAGCTGGAATTGCATTTTTTTAAATTTGATTTTTATTATAACAAATAGTAATACACTCAATACTTTTTCGGTTCAGTGGTGCAAATATATACATACATATATATATATATGCTTGCTTTTTTACATGTCTTTTATTTGATATTGTTTCATAAAGTTAAATTTAATTTTAAGACAATTAAGAATAATAGTGCTCCAGTCTCTAAAAATACATGTAATAGTGTTCATTTCTCTATGGTCTTTGTTGATTAATTAATACTTAATCTCTATACTCTATTTCCTTCTTTATTTCTTTTCTCCATCCATTCATACCACATGTCCCACACGCTATAAATGTATTTTCATTTCTAAGCTTAACTTCCTGTTGAAACTTTCCCCAGATTCTGACTCATCGAATGAGATCCCGGCTTTATTTATTTATTTATTTGTCAAGTATATATAAGATTACAGATCAAAGTATAAATAATGATTGTGAATACATGAAATATATAAACATGATTATGAATACATGAGATGTTTACAAATAAAATCATTAGAGGCTTTTTTTTATTTTTAAAAGCATTTTTTCTACAACCTCTTTGGCCGAAAAAATGATTTTAAAAGTAAAAAAAAAAGCCTCTGATGATCACACGGATCAGCTAGGATCGTCAGAGGCTTAAAAAGCATTTTTTTAACAACCTCTTCAGCTGAAGAGGTTGTAGAAAAAATGGTTTTAAAAGTTAAAAAAAAAAAAAGTTGGCCATGCCCACTCAGTCATATTACCCCCCCCTCCCCACCAAGAACCAGTAGTAACAAATTTTACATTTCACCACTGGACATTAGGACAGGGACGGTAGGCGCGTTGGTGCGCTTATGCACACCCCTTACAGAGGAGTAGGGTGAGGTCAGGGGTGAAATGCTACTAGTTGGTGGAACTGGTAGTAAAAAATGTAACAAAAAAGTTCCTATGATCAGGTGAGCGACGGGCGATCCTCCTAACTTTTTTTTAAAAAAACTTTTTTAGCATTTTTTTACTTCAGAAAATTTTCTTACTCGGTTCTCCAGAACTGGTAGTTTAAAATGCTTTAAAAAGTAAAAAAAAAAAGACTCCGACAATCACAGCTGTGCCACATGATCCTCGGAGCCCTTTTTTTTTTACTTTTTAAAAGCATTTTCTTACTAACTATTGCCCGAAGTGGTAGTTAAAAAATGCTTTTAAAAGATTAAAAAAAAGGCTCCGATGATCGTGCGGCACAGCTGATCACCCTCCTCCCGGGCTGTTCTGCTTACCTTCCCAAGCCTCCTTTTGGCTCGCGTCAATTTATTCTTTCTGGAAGTTAGATAGCCCGCCCCTCAGTCACAGTGGGACTGTACCCCGCCGGTGGGTTTTTTGACGCAGTGGATCCCGTCCCTTAAATTTACTTGATTTGCCTTATGGGTTAGAGAGCCCACCCCTCCATTTACAGAGGGACTCTGGGCGATGTATTATTAAAACTGTCTAAAAGTGCAGTATATCCATAAAAAGGATCCACACAGGGGACGCTTCCCCCTCCGAAGATTCCCCTCCCCTTCCCTGACTGCCCTCCCCCCTCCCCCCGTACATTGGAGCCCCTCTAACCTATTTGGGCACCCAGAGCCTCGCTCTGCCCTCCTTCTCCAGGCTTACCACGCTCCATGGTTCTTTCTGTGCCCAAGTCAAAGCTTGCAAAGTCAACCTCTGCCGATTGAGCGTTGAGTGATGCCAAACCCTCAATCAAACCCCTGAATCCTCTGTAGTTGGTATGAGCCGCTCTATTATCGAAGCTTTCTCATTGGCTCCAGATTAGCCTATGATGGCCGGGGGAAAGACAAAATATGCTACTTCTCCAGAAATAACATAGGGCTGAGGGACGGAGGGCTGAGGGGGGGGGGTTGGGTGAGCCCTGAGCCGGTATTTGGTCCAGCAACTGTTCCAGCTCTTAGCTGATGCCAGGACTTCCCCGCCGTCCTCTGCAGCGCCTGCGAAAGCTGCGGCCAGCGCCACTGAATGAGGCGGAGGAGTCCAAGTGTTGCCGAGATCCCAATTCCAGGGCTGCAAGTGGTTTTCCCGTGTGCCTCTATTTTAAGAGGAAAGTCCACTATTCCCAGGGAAGCCTTTTCTCATTTCTCCCTGTGTGGATCCCACTAGGAAAAGTCTGACTTTCCACTGACTTATTATTCAGTCCACCGCCTGCAAAAGTGGATCCTTTCCTGAGAATTCAGTTATCCTTTCCCAGTGAAGCTCTTTCCACGCCTTGTGCGTTTCTAGGGTCTCCCCTCTACTGAAAATTCCTGTCTGAACTACAAGCGGTCTCATTTAGCAACTGCCTTGTTTAGCAACCATTTGCAGTTAGGACAGTCATGTTAAAGTAACTCTACCGACCTATCCTTGCAAGACTGTAATGCAACTGAGTAACGTGATAAGCACAGCAGCAGTTTTACTTGGCGACCGCTTCTTTTAACAACCCAGTTGCTGATTCCAATGGTGGTCACTAAATGAGGATTCCCTGAATTATCTTGCTTGCCGTCCAAACCTTGCGCTGTCTTTGAAATACACCTGAAATTGAGGTCCTGTAACTCTGTGTCAGCGTTGCCTTTGTGACTTGAGACTTTCCCTCCCCTCCCCCGCCTACATTGGAGCCCCTCTAACCTATTCAAGGCACCCAGAGCCCCCCTCTGCCCTCCTTCTCCCGAGGGACCCAGGCTTACCACGCTCCATGGCTCTTTCTGTGCCCAAGTCAAAGCTTGCAAACTCAACCTCTGCCGATTGAGCGTTGAGTGATGCCTCAAACACATCTATCTGTCCTCTGTGGTTGGTAGGAGGCGCTTTATTATGGAAGCTTCCCCATTGGCTCCAAATTAGTTTACGTTGGCCGGGGGAAGGAAAGACCTATGCTAATTCTTGAAGAATTATTCATGTGCCCCGAGCTTTCTCACTTTCTTGCTTCATAGGGAAGTGAGCGATTGAGCAAAAGCAAACAGCTTGCTGTGCAGCACTACTGCACTGTTTTGATCTTGGCAGGAAGTCTCATCTCTCCTGTCCTTCAACCCCGAGCAAAAGCAGAATCAGAATCAAAAGGGAAACATGCTCCCTGCCTGCTTGCCTCCCATAAAACGAGGAAGTACGGATGCGGTGGAGGCTGGCATGTCCTGGAAAGAAAAGGACACAGGAAGCTGCCTCGAAAGGTCTGGGCAAGCTTGGTGCTTTGGGTGGTCAGTGTAAGGTGGGCATATCTCAAGACTTCAAGCAGGATGGCCGGACAATGCACGGAGCCCTGTTTTGAAAGTCCCTTCCAGCCTTTCGGCCCTGACTTCATACAGTGGAGTCCTCAGGCAGCCCAAGGTCTCCACGCATCTCCTCCTTCCTCCCTTTCCTCCCTCGAAGGGAGCCTGGGAGCCTTTTAAAGGGGCCGTCCTGCACTCTCCCCACAGCAGAGACAGGGCTGCATTCATCATTCATGGCACCTTACTGGCCCTCTCCCCTTACAGCCAACAGGGATCCCACTGGCTTTGCAGCTGCGTCCCCAGCTGGAAGGGACCTTGAGGTCTTCTAGTCCAACCCCCTGCTCAGACTAGGAGACCCTGTTCCATTTCAGACAAGCGGCTGTCCAGTTTTTTCTTTAAATCCTCCAGGGATGAAGCATCTACAACTTCTGAAGGCAAAGCTGTTTCACTGGTTAGCTGTCCTCACTGTTAGGAAGTTTCTCCTTAATGCCAGGTTGCTTCTCTCCTTCCTTAATTTCCATCCATTGTTTCTTGTCCTGCCCTCTGGTGCTTTGGAAAATAAATTGACCCCCTCTTCTTTTGTGGCAGCCCCTCAAATACTGGAATACTGCTAATCCTGCTTTCCTCTCACCCTCAGTTCTTCTAGGTCATCCAAGACCACCGGAAACCGGTAGGAGATGGAGTTTCTTCCGCGCTCGCCCTTCTCTTCCCCGTCACAGGTGGGATCAACTGCGGGCAAAGTGTGGCGGGTGGAGCCGAGCGAGGGGAGGAGGTGGAGGGAAGGAGCTCTTTCTGGAGAGGGAACCGGAGGAAGAGGGGAGGGACGAGGGTGGGAAAGCCGAGAAGTCAAGTTTTCAGCACTGCGGACAATGGAAAGTCAAAGAAGAGGGAATCGAAGGGGGTGAGAACTATTTTGTGGCACACGCACACAAGTCTGAACTCCAAGTGGAGAGAGTTTGTCACAAGGCTAAACTTTTCAGGCTCCTCCAGTGGACAAGGGTTTGTGGGGGGAAATCCTGGCTAAAGGAAGCTTGGACCCCAAAGACCCCAGCCCTCTTCAGCCTACACAAGAGTTCAGTTAGTGACCGTTCCAAGTTACAACGGCACTGAAATGTGACTTACCATTTTCCACGCTTCTGACCATTGCAGCATCCCCACGGTCACAGGATTTACATTCGGATGCTTGAGAAGAGACTCATATTTATGACGGTTGTGGAATCCCGGGGTCATGTGATTTACGACCTTCTGACAGGCAAAGTCAACAGGGAAGCCAGATTCACTTAACAACCGTGTTACCAATGGAACAAGTGCAGTGATTCACTTAATGAATGTGATAAGAAAAGTCATAAAATGGGGCAAAACTCACTTAACAAATTTCTCACTTAGAAACATAAATTCTGGGCTCAGTTGTGGTCATAAGTTGAGGACTACCTGTACTCCATGTGCAGTAAACCACAGCCGACTCCAGAAGACAGCAAAACCACATGGTTTCTTCGTCCAGGAAATTTCCCCCCACCCCATCTCCCAATTCTACACCCAGGAGACAAAAGCACAGAAACCTTTGATACAGGAAATATGATTTTATTCTTTTTACTCAAAAATCCCAGCACACAACTGTCTCAAATCCATCTCCAGGTAACCATTTTATATATCAAAAACAGTCATGCAGGTTTTTTTAGCTTTTTAATGGAACAATGACTGAAAAATTGTTCCTTGAAAGAGCTCTGATATCCCATCCTAATCCCGAATCTATTTTCTAAATTTAAGTTAGTTTCCTATAGTTAAGATAAAGCAAATACAAATTCATTTATTTATTCTCCCCATTCAAGAAATATACGGCATCTCAAGCTCTTGCCAGTCAGATTTCAGGCCTGTGCAGGTAGCCCTCAACTTGCAAGAGTTCAGTTAGTGACCGTTCCAAGTTACAATGGCACTGAAATGTGACTTATGACCAATTTCTCACTTAGAAACATAAATTCTGGGCTCAATTGTGGTCATATGTTGAGGACTACCTGTACTACGTGTCCAGTAAACCACAGCCGACTCCAGAAGAAAGCAAAACCACATGGTTTCTTCACCCAGGACTCCCCCCCCCCCACCCCATCCCCCAATTCTACGCCCAGGAGACAAAAGCAATGCAAACTTTCATACAGGAAGTATGATTTTATTCTTTTTTACTCAAAAATCTTAGCACACAACTGATCTCAAATACATCTCCAGGTAAACATTTTGTATATCAAAAACAGTCATGCAGGTTTTTTTAGCTTTTTAATTGAACAATTACTTAACATTTGTTCCTTGAAAGAGCTCCGATATCCCATAAAAAGCCCAAATTTATTATTTTTTACAAGTTTCCTGTAGTTAAAAAAAAGCAAATACAAATTCATTTATTTATTCATCCCATTTAACAAATATATGGCTTCATACTGAATATGGCTTTCACTTGGATTTGTGATAGCCATAGCACTTAGACTTATATACTGCTTCATAGTGTTTTATAGCCTTCTCTAAGTAGTTTACAGAGTCAGCATATTGTCCCCAACAATCTGGGTCCTCATTTTACCAACCTTGGAAGGAGGGTTGAGTCAACATTGAGCCTGCACTCTAACCACTGCATCACGTGATATTGTATGCTTCCTCATTCTATCGCATTTTCTATATCAAAAAGAGTCATGCAGGGTTTTTTAGCTTTTTAATGAAACAATGACTGAAAAATTGTTCCTTGAAAGAGCTCTGATATCCCATCCTAATCCCAAATCTATTTTCTATATTTAAATTAAGCAAATACAAATTCATTTATTTATTCTTCCCATTTAAGAAATATATGGCTTTATACTGAATATGGCTTTCACCTGGATTTGTGATATTTTATGCTTACTCTTTTCATCTCTATCAAAATACTTTAATATTCATATTTCAATTAAAGGAAATCTCAGTATAAAAATAAATACATGATTCAATTCATATTTTCTATAGATGAAATCCCTGAAGTCAGTTAAATTTCCAGCAAAAATGACTTATCAAAAGAATCCCAATTTTCAGGTGCAAAGTATTTCCATTCGCAGAATAAAAGGGGACACCATCTTAAAGTGCTTTGAATGATAAAAGTGCAAATTCAAATAGCCCTGAAGAACTCTGGGGGGTTAATTTTGGGGGTTATCAACCCATCAGAGTAAAAAGGTAAACTTCCTGAGTATATGAAATTTTTCATACAGGAAAGTATTAATGTGCCTTTCCTTTCGCAGAGTCCCTGCTGATAAAAGAGATGTTGTTCTTTCTTCTAATGTTAGTCCAGGAGATCCTGAAGAAACCTAGTTAGCCACCAGCTGGATCCAGCCATGTAGACCTGGGAGATTCCCTAGAATTCAATGTGAGAGAGGTTTAATTAGAAGGAGGAGGTGGTGTCCTTTTATGTCCCCAGGTCCTCTTCTGTGGCATATATGGTAGGTTCTGAGTGATGTATAGAGCTGGGCCTGGGATGAATTCCCCATGAAAACTACAAAAGATGCTTTGGATTTGTTCAACGCTCGGTCCTCATGGCTATTTGTCCAACTAGGCCATTTATGAGTAGCTGGAAGAGCAGAGAGAAATATGTGGCTGTTGGGAATCTTGATCTCATTCTCCCTAAATCCTGGAATCCTGTGGAAGAGAATCAACTGAGGGCCAATCTTTGTGGGTCGAAAGGACTTACCAGAAAAGTTGGGGAATCTTCCTTGGAAGGCAGAAAATACCTGGAGGCCTCCTGGAATTCTCCTTCGGAGGGAAGAAAAGGAGAAAGCAGCGTGAGGCACAGCTTGAACTCCAACAGGAAAACATCCTTGATGCGATTTAACTGCAAATATTGTTCATATCTTTTCTGGATACAATCAGTCCTCAAAATTAAAAAAATCTGTCCGGTTTCTGCCTGCTTTCTTTATTCTTTTTTTTAAAGTTTTTTTTTAAATTTTTTAAACACACAAACAAACAGACAATACATCTTTTCTGAACAAACTATTGGCCCGGTCTTAAATTTGTACAATCTTTTGTTAAAGATTCTTCATCTTTAACATAATTTTATATGTTCAATTTTTCTCATTACCTTTATTCTCTTTAATTTTAAGAAAGCAATATTGCCCTTCATCTTGACTTCACATCCTATTATAGCTCAATTTTTCTTTTCCCTCTTTAAAATTTGAACTCCTAAATTTAGATTCACATAACATAGTACAATCCCCAATTATTTCCTTAAATTCTCTTCTTCTAATCACCAATAATTCTTTTATCAACTATTCCCAATAATACAACTCAACGTATTAGTAGAAACCAATTAACTATATATCTTAACCCAAATGTTCTAACTACTGCAATTACATATATTAAACGTCTTATTTCTGGGTCTTATTTTCAAGTCTTAAATATCCCTACATTTTGTCATTTCATATTGACTTAGATAATTCATTATTACTATTATATTATATTCTTATCTCTTATTTTAAAAGTAATCCATTTATCATAATTTCATTAATTAATGAAACATATTCAATGAAAAATCAATTAAATATCAATCTTACTCTAGTATCCCTACATTTAAACTCATACAACATGGTACAATTCCTAATTATTTAGTTAAGTTCCAAATATCCATTTGAAAATATTCCAGTTATTACACTCCCCTTCATTAATAAAAATATTCCAATTATTATGGACGAATGGATGGACAATGAGAGATAATTCTGCCCTTTCTCTTCAAACAGAGGTATCTCAAGGCTGGAAAGGGCCACTTCCTGGAACTTACCACCAATTGCTGAACAGCCTAAGAGCAGAATAAAATATGCTGCGTCTCTGGATCCGCCCTGACCTGAAATGATAAATATGAGACACTTGGAGGCATTGAGAAAAACTGGATTTAAATACTGGATATGGGAATATCCTTCCAATTCATAATGGGAATTGATCGGAGGGAACATCAGTGCTTGGAATATTTAATTTTGTGCTTTTTACTCACGAAATGCTCTATGAATTGGCAGACACCAGCATTGGGTCTTTCAGAAATGAAAAACTGAGAATTAGGGGAGGGGGGGTGAGCTGGGGTCCTATTCAGGGAGGGTGAACTCCCAAAACTAGGATTTGGGGCAGACCCTTTCCCCCCATGCAGTGAAGTGTGAATGGAGTCCTCATTCCTCAGCTGTCCAGACCAGACAGTTGGTTAAAATGGGGAATGGGATTTTCAAAGAATCTCACTTTGAAGTATTAGAGAAAGGAGTGAGGTTTACGTAAATCCTGACTGATTCTCAAACCAACCCAGGAATATCTCCCAAAATCTGCTTACCTTTCCCAGAGAAAATGGAAGTTCCAAGGAAGCAAAGCTCCCCCTGGACCTGTGAAGAAACAGCCATGAGACACTTGTGATAGCTGAACCCTCCAGAATTTGAGCAAAGCTGCCCCACAAAACATCTTCCCTCAATGGGGATTGTGAATTTTTCCCCGTGACCCATCAGTTCCCCAGAGCTCTCTTTGAATCCTCCGGACCTGTGGCTCCCCCTGATCCCAAGATCCAAGGGGGCTTCCATGCAAGGAGGAGGAGCTGCCACTAAGTCACCCCCCCAACACACACATTCATGCTGCCAACAATTCCTCTGCAGGGCAAGATTCCCACTTCTCTCCCACACTCACCTCTGATCCCAGGATTCCCAGCCTGGATTTGAAGATGGGCTGCACTTCGGAATCCATCCTGATCTAGAAGAACAACAAAGAAGCCCCTTCAAAGACTTCTCTCTCTTCTGAAGGGGTCCCACCAGCTGGCAAAAGATCTGACCCTCTTGGGCTTCTGGCTTTCTCACGTAGAGGCTGCACAAGTCTTTATCCAGGAAGCTTTGATCTGGATTGGGACTCTCAGGGGAAACCAGATTTGGGGGCCTAAAAACCCTCCTCTAGGATTCTGCGGCCGGACAGGTCGGGATGGATCCTGGTGGGGGAGGGCAGGGCTCAGCTACCTTCACGAGGCGGGGCAGCTCCTCCCTTTAAGGGGCAGCCAAACTCCAGCTTTTCTCCAAAGGTTTTCCTGGAAGCCGGAAGCCATTCATTGCCAAGAGTGTCTTTTACTCATTTGTTGTTGTTGTTTACCAGCATATTTTGTATGAAGGGCAGGTGAACATTCAATATGTAAAATGTGAAATTTTGTGGAAAAGGCAGGGAGTTTGTGGAGGGAATTGGAGGCTCTCTTGCAGGATCTTCTGGGAAGCCCTTGAGGGAGCCAAGGGAGGAAGGAGAGCGCTTGGATTGGGGCAACCTGGGTCCAAGCCCTACATGACCCAGGGCCCCTGGGAGAATTTGGGGCCTTCCGTCTCCAGCTGGTTTCTCTCACAAGGTTGCTATTGACAACTTCCCAGGAAAGATGCCTGGGAGAAAAGGCAAAGGATGTTAATGCAACAAGAAACAAAGAAAACCACAGATACAGGAATGGCAGAGGCTGACCTGAGACTAGAGAAAGGCCCAGTTGTATGTTCAAGTACAATCCTCTCCCGGCTTCATTTTGACCTGCAAGGGAATAACAGTAAGAGAGTTGGAAGGGACTGTGGAGGTCATCTAGTCCAACCCCTACTCACGCAGGAGACCTGTACTAGGGATACCGCCTAATTGCTGATCGACAAGCTCAGTGTGTTAGCCACTGAGAATTGACTTGAAATGAATACTCTGCCTCCCTCCCTCCCTCCCTCCCTCTCTCTCTGTCATACAAACACACACACATCAAGTTGCCCCAATATTTTTCAAGAGATTCCCTTTTACTTCTGTGTGATAAAGAAAGTAGTTGAAAGCAAGTAAAGAAAGGATGGTGGTTTTGGAGTAAAAGTGGGAATGATGGGAGGAGCCCCCCCTGAAACCTTAAACCAAACTCTCCCCTCTCCCCCAACTCCTTCTTCAGAGGGAGGGCCTCCCTCCCATCCCCCACTTCGAATGCCCAGGGAGCCAAGATGGAGGCAGGCGGCAGGGAAAGGCCCAAGGAGTCCCACTGACCTCCTAATCCGGGGGCTCCTGGTTGGAGAGACAGAAGCAGGGACAGCTCGAGTCTCCTGGGTCCTGCAACAAGGAACGGAGGGAGAATTATCCAGTTGACCCCAAATCAGGGTGTTGTCTTAAGGCCCTCTGCTGGTCACAGCTGGAACTGCATTCTCGTTTCTAAGCTCGACTTCCTTTGGGAACTTTCACTAGATTCTGACTCGTCCAATGAGATCCCAGCTTCATTTATTTGTTAAGCATATGTAAGATTACAGATAAAAGTATGAACATGATTGTGAATACATGAAATATATAAACATGATTGTGAATACATGAAATATATAAACATGATTGTGAATACATGAGATGTTTACAAATAAAAGGGGACATTAGGACAGGGACGGTTGGTGCCCTTATGCACGCCCCTTACAGACCTCTTAGGAATGGGGTGAGGTCAGGGGTGAAATGCTTCCAGTTCGCTGAACCGGTAGTAAAAAATGTAACGATGATCAGCTCAGCAACGCGCGACCATCGGAACTTTTTTTAAAAAACTTTTTAAAGCATTTTTTTACTACCGGTTCTCCAGAACTGGTAGTTTAAAGCGCTTTAAAAAGTAAAAAAAAAAAAAGTTCAGATGATCATGCATCGCTCAGCTGATGATCGGAACTTTTTTTAAAAAAACTTTTTAGGCATTTTTTTATTACCGATTCCGGCAAATAGGTAGTTATAAAATACTTTTAAAAAGTAAGAAAAAAGGCTCCAACAATCACAGCTGTGCCACATGGTCCTCGGAACCCTTTTTTTAAAGCATTTTTTTACTACCTATTCGCCCGAACTCGTAGTAAAAAAATGCTTTTAAAAGATTTTTAAAAAGGTTCCCATGATTGCGTGGCACAGCTGATCACACTCTCCCTGCACTTTCTACGTACCTTCCCAAGCCTCCTTTTGGCTTGCGTTTGGTGTGCACAGTGCATACGCCCACGCAATGCATGCTTGGCACACAGTGTGCGTGTGTGGCCAACAAACTGGTAGTAAACCGGTTCAGATTTCACCACTGGGTGAGGTGAACAGCAGACAGTCTAAGGTTAGAAGTTTTGGGGGTTTGGGGAAGTAACCAGAGTCAGGTAGTGCATTCCAGGCATTGACCACTCTGTTGCTGAAGTTGTATTTTCTGCAATTGAGTTTGGAGCGGTTTACCTTAAGTTTGTACCTATTGTGTGCTTGTGTGTTGTTGTGGTTGAAGCTGAAGTAGTCATTGACAGGTAGGACATTGTAGCAGGTAATTTTATGTACTACACTTAGGTCAGACCGAAGTTGTCTGAGTTCTAAGTTGTCTAAGCCCAAAAGTTTGAGTCTGGTGGCATAAGATATTCTGTTCCTCCTCTGAACAGAGGAGTGGAGGACTCTTCTCGTGAAATATCTCTGGACCCTCTCAGTTGTATTAATATCCGATATGCAGTGCGGGTTCCAGACAGATGAGCTGTATTCGAGAATTGGTCTAGCAAATGTTTTGTATACTCTAGTTAGTAGTACAATATTAGCAGAGAAGAAGCTACGCAAGATTAGGTTAATAACTCTTAATGCCTTGCCTTTTTGGCAATGTAGTTGCAGTGGGCTCTGGCACTTAGATCATTAGAGATGAGTACCCCAAGGTCCTTGACAGAGTGAGTGTCGTCCACGAGGTCCTATCCGCCCAGCTTGTATTTTGTGTTCTGATTTTTTTTGCCAATGTGTAAGACAGAGCATTCGTTGGTTGAGATTTGGAGTTGCCACTTGTTTGACCATTCTGACATGCAGAAACAGAAAAGAAGCACCATCAAATGTCCCTTAAAAAGTAGCACCACCAAGCATACTGTGATAGAGAGAAAAACACTCCAAACCTCCCTAGGGAAAAAAAGGCGAGTGCTGGTGATAGGAGATTCAATTCTCAAGGGAACAGAACCTGCCATCTGTAGACAGACAGTCAATCCAGCGAGGTATGTTGTCTCTCTGGAGCTAATATCAAAGATGTGGCTGAGAAACTAACCAAAATAATAAAACCCACAGACTACTAGCCCTTTCTACTACTACAGGTAGGGCAGGGGTGGGTTCTAAATTTTTTTACTACCGGTTCTATGGGCGTGGCTTATTTTGTGGGCGTGGCTTGGAGGTCATGTGAATAGGTGGGCGTGGCTAGCTGGTCAGAGTCATTCCAGAGTCTGGAAGGTCCTCGCACTTACGACCCGACTCATTTGTTTGCTTTTAACACTGATCAGCTGTAGGACGGCCCTTTGAAGCCCCGTGGCAAGAGTTTAAACAGTTTTTTTCCCTCTAGTCATCAGCTGGGACTCAGGAGGCAGCAATAGATTGGGGGCGGGACCAAATAAAAGGTAAGAATAACGTGGGTGGGGGGGTGGGGGGGCGGGGGGGGGAGAACCGGTTCGGTGACGTCATATCGTCACAGCTACCGGCTTGGCCGAACCGGACCGAACCGGGAGGAACCCACCACTGATGTAGGGACCAATGACAGAAAAAAGGACTTGACAACAGTATTGAGTGATTATGAGCAGCTAGGCAAGAAAGTCAAGGACTTAGGTGCACAAGTGGTTTTTTTCACCTGTACTGCCAATGAAAGGACAACATCTGCTAAGAGAACAAAGAATTCTAGAAATGAACCACTGGCTAAAGAATTGGTGTCGCCAAAAAAACTTTGGATTCCTGGACCATGGTCTGTTCTACCTCCAAGATGGGCTTTTGGCAACGGATGGGTCACACTTCACAAAGACTGGGAAGAATGTTTTTGGAAAACGACTGGCTCAACTTATCAGGAGGGCTTTAAGTTAAAATTGAGGGGGGAGGGTGACCAGTCTTTAGGATCTCCAGGACGTAATTCCACTCAAAGACTCCTAGAAAGGAAGGCAAACAACGAAGTAAGGAGGGATGGGAAGGAAGACAAACTCAAACACCAAATAGGAGACATAGGAAGCATACCCAGAGTCAGGCATGAAGATCTCAAGTGCCTATATACAAAATGCACAAAGTCTGGGGAACAAGCAGGGTGAACTTAATGCACAAAGTTAGATACGACATAGTTGGAATAACAGAAAGTTGGTGGGACGAAACCCACGACTGGGACATTCTGATAGAAGGATACAAACTCTTCAAAAAAACTAGACCCCTTAAAAGAGGAGGTGGAGTTGCACTGTATGTAAAGGACCACTATATTGCTACAGAATTGCATGAAAGCAAAGACGAAAACCTCCTAGAATGCATGTGGGTCAACATAAAAGACAAAAAGAATGACATGCCATAGGTGAATACTATAGGCCACCCGATCAAGCAGAAAAAATAGATGTCCTTTTGCCAACCAACTTACAAACATGTGTAGGAAACAATAGTAAAGGGGGACTTCAATTACCCTGATAACAATTGGAAAACTAATTCTGCACCAATGAGAAATCAAATAGGTTCCTAACCAACCTAGCTGACAACTTTGTTGTCCAAAAGGTAGAGGAAGGAACTAGAGGGAGAGCCATTCTGGACTTAATACTTACTGTAATACTTATAAATAAATACTTACAAACAGAAGTAATAGAGGGAATTGAAACTGCAGGAATCTTGGGTGAGAGTGACCATGTCATACTAGAATTCAACTCAATGCAAACACAAGCAATAGAACACAATGATACCAGAGTCTTAGATTTTAAAAGAGCTGATTTTAATAAACTCAGAGAGAACTAGGCAAAAATTCCTTGGATGAATATCCTAAAGGGGAAAACAACTCAAGAATCTTGAGAAACTCTGAAAAATATGATCATAAAAGCCCAGACCACCACAATATCACTGAGAAAGAAAAACAAGAAATCCAAGAAGAAACCAGCATGGCTGCACAAAGATCTCTCTGACAAATTGAAAGACAAAAAGGACAAGTACAAAAAATGGAAAGGAGGACACATAACTAAGGCAGAAGATCAGCAGATAGCCAGAATCTGCAAAGACCAAGTCAGGAAAGCAAAGGCTCAGAATGAACAGACTTGCCACAAAAGTCAAAGATAAGAAAAAAAAGTTTCTTCCAACATACAAATAACAAGAAAAAAAATCAAGGAAACAGTTGGTCCAGTAAAGAGAGAAGATGGCAAGGAAGTAACGAGCAACAGAGAGAAAGCAGGGCTGCTCAGCTCATTCTTTGCATCGGTCTTCATGCAAAAAGGAACCATAGCCCAACCTACCAGAAACATAACTGTAAAAAACAGACTGGAAATAAAAGTTAAAATAAGGGGAAAAAAAAAAAAGAGTAAGAGAACCCCTGTCTGACCTGGATGAATTCAAATCACCAGAACCTGACGGATTACATCCCAGAATTCTAGAGGAGCTGGCAGATGTCATCTCAGAACCACTGCACCCCATCTTTCAAAAATCCTGGAATGCCCGGGAACTACCAGAGGACTGGAAAAAAGCTGATGGTTCCCATCTTCAAAAAGGAAAAAAAACAGACCCAGATAACTACAGACCAATCAGCCCTCAATATCTGGGAAGATCCTGGAAAAGATAATAAAAAAACAGATCTGCCAACACCTAGAAACGAATAAAGTAATAACTAACACCTAGAAACGAGTAAAGTAATAACTAACACCTAGAAACGAATAAAGTAATAACTAACAGCCAGCACGAGTTTGTTACAACCAACTCAATATGAGTCAGCAGTGTGCAGCGGCAGGAAAAAAAAAAGCCAGGGCTATCCTAAATTGCATTAACAGAGGGTTAAAAAAGATGTTGAGACTCTGGAAAAAGGGCAGAGGAGAGCAACCACAGTGATTAGGGGACTGGAGACTAAAACATACCAAGAAGAACGGTTGCATGGCTGGTCTAGTGAAGAGAAGGACCAGGGGAGACCTGATAGCTGTGTCCCAATACTTGAGGGGCTGCCACAGAGAGGAGGGGGTCAAGCTATCTTCCAAAGCACCTGAGGGCCAGACAAGGAATAATGGATGGAAACTGAACAAGGAGAGATTCAACCTGGAAGGAAGGGGGACCTTTCTGACAGTGAGAACAATCAAGCAACGGAACAGAAGTTGCCTTCGGAGGTTGTGGGAGCTTCACCACTGGAGACTTTCAAGAAAAGATGGGACGCCCACCTGTCAGAAATGGTGCAGGGTCTCCTGCTTAGGCGCGGGGGGTGGGGGGGACTAGATGACCTCTAGGGTCTCTTCCAACTCTGTTGATCTGTTAAAAATACACTTCATTTGTTTGCGTGGAATTTAGCTCCACCGCCTCTCAGCCACGACCTATAAGTTAAACGTAAAGAGCTGAAAGTGCATAAAACATAAAACTGGACAATCTCTCAATGAAAGGATCCGCTCAGGCGCCGCTCCCCCCCTTCTGTGACTGATGGCAGGCAGATCGCAGCCCCCCCCCAACCTGTCTTTGGCCCCCAGAGGCTCCCGCTGCCCTCCTCCTCCCCCCTTCTCTGCCCCCTGCGCCCCATCTGAGCCTCACCGCGCTGCATGGCTCCTTCTCCGCCGAAGTCCCAGCCCCGAAGCGCCCAACTAGGCGGACAAAGGTTTCTCACGCCGACCTGCCCCGCCTTCCCTTTGCCGCCTCAGTCTGAGGGGCTGAATCGTGTCACACTTTTTGTGACACCGTGAGGCGCATTCCTGCTTTGGGTCATTTCGGCGGCGCTTTCCAGGCACGTCTCTTCCTCCGTGAAGAAACGGTGACTCAGGGCAGAAACCTTTTCAAGACCAGGGAAAGCCGCGGGAGCTAAATCTGAGCAAATACTAAAGACACGGAGCGTGCCAACAAAACGCCCCCCCCCCCGCTGGCTCATGGCAAGCCTCACTCTGGGCTAAGTTGCCTAATGAGATTCCTTTCAATGGTCCTTAGATCCTAATTGACATCGGCTGGGAGAGGAGAAGGCAGCTAGACAGAGGCGTGGGGGAAAGGAAGGAGAAGGAAGAAAGAAGAAAGTAGAAGAGTAGATGGAAGAAGGGAGGGAAAGGAAAGAGAGGAGAGGGAGAAGAAGGATGGTTGTCAAGAATTTATGTTGAACATACATAAATTGTTTAGGATGAAGATTGAATTAGTGTGAAAGGTAAAAGAAAATATGTCAGATAAAAAACTACATTGGAGATATGTTCATGTGAAAAAAAAACCTCTTTCAAAAAAAAGAGAAACATAAATTTTGGGCTCCGTTGTTGTCATAAGTTGAGGACTACCTGTACTCCGTGTCCAGGAAACCTCAGCCGACTCCAGAAACATACAAAACCACGTTTTGTATGTTCTCAGGAAGGAGGAGGGCTGCGGTGGGGGGAGGCCTGGGGGGTGGTGGCAGGCCTGGCTGGCTGGTTGGAGACATACTAGCCATGCCGGGAAGGCCTCTGGTGACATCAGGCTCAGCGGCAAAGCTCCTGATTTCCCCAAATGCCTCTTTCTTACTGTGGGGAGGGGACGGGCTCAGCTGCTGCGGTGCCCCCTGCCCTGCTTGCTTGGAGGTGTTTTGGAAAGGGAAAAAACGCAGCCGAATTAGGTGGGATACGCCCCCCCCAGATCCCTCCAAACGGGTCTCCCTACGGCAGCCTCCCGCTGAACTACGCGACTCGAAAGCGATTGCAGCGAATGAGCTGGGATTCACTTAACAACCGTGTTACCAATATAACAACTGCAGAGACGGGGTTTCTTCCGCGCTCGCCCTTCTCTTCCCCGTCACAGGTGGGATCAACTGCGGGCAAAGTGTGGCGGGTGGAGCCGAGCGAGGGGAGGAGGTGGAGGGAAGGAGCTCTTTCTGGAGAGGGAACCGGAGGAAGAGGGGAGGGACGAGGGTGGGAAAGCCGAGAAGTCAAGTTTTCAGCACTGCGGACAATGGAAAGTCAAAGAAGAGGGAATCGAAGGGGGTGAGAACTATTTTGTGGCACACGCACACAAGTCTGAACTCCAAGTGGAGAGAGTTTGTCGCAAGGCTAAACTTTTCAGGCTCCTCCAGTGGACGGGGGTGTGTGGGGGGAAATCCTGGCTAAAGGAAGCTTGGACCCCAAAGACCCCAGCCCTCTTCAGCCTACACAAGAGCTCAGTTAGTGACCGTTCCAAGTTACAACGGCACTGAAATGTGACTTACCATTTTCCACGCTTCTGACCATTGCAGCATCCCCACGGTCACAGGATTTACATTCGGATGCTTGAGAAGAGACTCATATTTATGACGGTTGTGGTATCCCGGGGTCATGTGATTTACGACCTTCTGACAGGCAAAGTCAACAGGGAAGCCAGATTCACTTAACAACCGTGTTACCAATGGAACAAGTGCAGTGATTCACTTAACGAATGTGGTAAGAAAAGTCATAAAATGGGGCAAAACTCACTTAACCAATTTCTCACTTAGAAACATAAATTCTGGGCTCAGTTGTGGTCATAAGTTGAGGACTACCTGTACTCCATGTCCAGTAAACCACAGCCGACTCCAGAAGACAGCAAAACCACATGGTTTCTTCATCCAGGAAATTTCCCCCCACCCCGTCCTACAATTCTACACCCAGGAGACAAAAGCACAGAAACCTTTGATACAGGAAATATGATTTTATTCTTTTTACTCAAAAATCCCAGCACACAACTGTCTCAAATACATCCCCAGGTAAACATTTTGCATATCAAAAACAGTCATGCAGGGTTTTTTAGCTTTTTAATGGAACAATGACTGAAAAATTGTTCCTTGAAAGAGCTCTGATATCCCATCCTAATCCCAAATCCATTTTCTAAATTTAAGTTAGTTTCCTATAGTTAAGAAAAAGCAAATACAAATTCATTTATTTATTCTCCCCATTCAAGAAATATACGGCTTTATACTGAATATGGCTTTCACCTGGATTTGGGGCATTTTATGCTTACCGTATTTTCCGGCGTATAAGACGACTTTTTAACACATGAAAATCTTCTCAAAAGTCGGGGGTCGTCTTATACGCCGGGTGTAGTTCTCCTGTAACCAGGCAGACCAGCCCGAAAGGCTCTGACGAGCCTTAAATGGCTCTGGCGATCCCAGCTCTGGCGATCCCAGCTCTGACAATCCCAGCTGAGTTCCCTGCAACTCAGCTGGGATCGCCAGAACCATGGCTCTGACGGTCCCAGTTCTGACGGTCGATCCCATCCCAGCTGAGTTCCCTGCAACTCAGCTGGGATGGCCAGAGCCATGTAAAAGGGAAAAAGTTTTCCCCCTCCAGCTTGCTTACCTCAGCTGCTAATCCCAACGCTTGCCTTGCTTTGCTTGCTTGAATCTATTCAGGCAAGCAAGCAACTCCCTGCCTGCAATCAAGCAAGGAGTTAGTTGTGGACTTCAACTCCCAGAATTCCTCAGCCAGCAAAGCAAAGCTGGCTGAGGAATTCTGGGAGTTGAAGTCTACAAGTCTTAAAGTTGCCAAGGTTGGAGACCCCTGTTCTATTGGGTAAGTTTTTTTCCCCTTTGGGAGCTTTAAAAAAAATAGTCAATTGGGGTTTTTTTAGTTGTTCTTTTTTAGACCTAGCCATTTAGGAAGCCGTTTAGGAAGTTTTAAATTTAGCTTTCATATAAAAATAAAAATAAAATAAAATAAAATAATATTTGTGCAGCTTTCTGAGATTTAGTGTGTTTCTGTACTGTTTCACTCCAACTACACAAACACACAAAATCTCACAAAGCTGTATGTGGAATTTTGTGTGTGTAAAGTGTGAAAGTTGGTTTTTTGGACTTTTTGTGGCTGTGTGAGGTTCCTGCTTGTTGCAGGAGCCATTTTGGGTCTAGCACAGCTGCTTTTACATTGTGGGTGAGCCAGTTGTGTTGTGTTGTGTGTGTTTAGAGTGTGAAAGTTTTTTGGGGGGGCTTTTTGTGGCTGTGTGAGGTTCCTGCTTGTTACAGGGTCCATTTTGGGTCTAGCACAGCTGCTTTTACAATGTAGGTGAGCCAGTTGATGTTTTTTAATTTTTATTTGGTGTGCATTGGAAGAGGGGCAGTCTTATATGGCAAGTATAGCCCAAACCCTATATTTTAACAGGAAAAGTTGGGGGTCGTCTTATATGCCCAGTCGTCTTATACGCCGGAAAATACGGTACTCTTTTCATCTCTATCAAAATGCTTTAATATTCATATTTCCAGTAAAATAAATCTGAGTATAAAAATACATGATTCAATTCATATTTTCTATAGATGAAATCCCTGAAGTCAGTTAAATTTCCAGCAAAAATGACTTATCAAAAGAATCCCAATTTTCAGGTGCAAAGTATTTCCATTCGCAGAATAAAAGGGGACGCCATCTTAAAGTGCTTTGAATGATAAAAGTGCAAATTCAAATAGCCCTGAAGAACTCTGGGGGGTTAATTTTGGGGGTTATGAATCCATCAGAGTAAAAAGGTAAACTTCCTGAGTATATGAAATTTACTGTTGTGTCCTTTTGTGTCCCCAGGTCCTCTTCTGTGGCATATATGGTAGGTTCTGAGTGATGTATAGAGCTGGGCCTGGGATGAATTCCCCATGAAAACTACAAAAGATGCTTTGGATTTGTTCAACGCTCGGTCCTCATGGCTATTTGTCCAACTAGGCCATTTATGAGTAGCTGGAAGAGCAGAGAGAAATATGTGGCTGTTGGGAATCTTGATCTCATTCTCCCTAAATCCTGGAATCCTGTGGAAGAGAATCAACTGAGGGCCAATCTTTGTGGGTCAAAAGGACTTACCAGAAAAGTTGGGGAATCTTCCTTGGAAGGCAGAAGATACCTGGAGGCCTCCTGGAATTCTCCTTCGGAGGGAAGAAAAGGAGAAAGCAGCGTGAGGCACATCTTGAACTCCAACAGGAAAACATCCTTGAGGCGATTTAACTGCAAATATTGTTCATATCTTTTCTGGATACAGTCAATCCTTAAAATTAAAAAAATCTGTCTGGCTTCTGCCAGCTTTCTTTTTTCTTTTTTCTAAAGTTTTTTTTTTTAATTTTTTAAACACACAAACAAGCAGACAATACATCTTTTCTGAACAGAATATTGGCCCGCTCTTAAATTTGTACAGATTTTTCTTCATCTTTAACGTAATTTTATATGTTCAATTTTTCTCATTACATTTATTCTCTTTAATTTTAAGAAACTAATATTGCCCTTCATCTTGACTTCTCATCCTATTAGAGCTCAATTTTTCTTTTCCCTCTTTAAAATTTGAACCCCTAAATTTAGATTCACATAACATAGTACAATCCCCAATCATTTCCTTAAATTCTCTTCTTCTAATCACCAATAATTCTTTTATCAACTATTCCCAATAATACAACTCAACGTATTAGTTGAGTTGAGTTAACCAATTAACTATATATCTTAACCCAAATGTTCTAACTACTGCAATTACATGTATTAAACTTCTTATTTCTGGGTCTTATTTTCAAGTCTTAAACATCCCTACATTTTGTCATTTCATATTGACTTAGATAATTCATTATTACTATTATATTATATTCTTATCTCTTATTTTAAAAGTAATCCATTTATCATAATTTCATTAATTAATGAAACATATTCAATGAAAAATCAATTAAATATCAATCTTACTCTAGTATCCCTACATTTAAACTCATACAACATAGTACAATTCCTAATTATTTAGTTAAGTTCCAAATATCCATTTGAAAATATTCCAGTTATTACAAACCTCTTCATTAATTAAAAATATTCCAATTATTATGGACGAATGGATGGACAATGAGAGATAATTCTGCCCTTTCTCTTCAAACAGAGGTATATCAAGGCTGGAAAGGGCCACTTCCTGGAACTTACCACCAATTGCTGAACAGCCTAAGAGCAGAATGAAATATGCTGCGTCTCTGGATCCGCCCTGACCTGAAATGATAAATATGAGACACTTGGAGGCATTGAGAATAAATAAATAAATACTTACAAACAGAAGTAATAGAGGGAATTGAAACTGCAGGAATCTTGGGTGAGAGTGACCATGTCATACTAGAATTCAACTCAATGCAAACACAAGCAATAGAACACAATGATACCAGAGTCTTAGATTTTAAAAGAGCTGATTTTAATAAACTCAGAGAGAACTTGGCAAAAATTCCTCGGATGAATATCCTAAAGGGGAAAACAACTCAAGAATCTTGAGAAACTCTGAAAAATACGATCATAAAAGCCCAGACCACCACAATATCACTGAGAAAGAAAAACAAGAAATCCAAGAAGAAACCAGCATGGCTGCACAAAGATCTCTCTGACAAATTGAAAGACAAAAAGGACAAGTACAAAAAAATGGAAAGGAGGACACATAACTAAGGCAGAAGATCAGCAGATAGCCAGAATCTGCAAAGACCAAGTCAGGAAAGCAAAGGCTCAGAATGAACAGACTTGCCACAAAAGTCAAAGATAAGAAAAAAAGTTTCTTCCAACATACAAATAACAAGAAAAAAAATCAAGGAAGCAGTTGGTCCAGTAAAGAGAGAAGATGGCAAGGAAGTAACGAGCAACAGAGAGAAAGCAGGGCTGCTCAGCTCATTCTTTGCATCGGTCTTCATGCAAAAAGGAACCATAGCCCAACCTACCAGAAACATAACTGTAAAAAACAGACTGGAAATAAAAGTTAAAATAAGGGGGAAAAAAAAAAAGAGTAAGAGAACCCCTGTCTGACCTGGATGAATTCAAATCGTGTCACACTTTTTGTGACACCGTGAGGCGCATTCCTGCTTTGGGTCATTGCGGCGGAGCTTTCCAGGCACATCTCTCTCCTCGTTTCTTGGGCACGTCTGTCGTGAAGAAACGGTGACTCAGGGCAGAAACCTTTTCAAGACCAGGGAAAGCCGAGGGAGCTAAATCTGAGCAAATACTAAAGACACGGAGCGTGCCAACAAAACGCCCCCCCTCCCCCCCCCCCCGCTGGCTCATGGCAAGCCTCACTCTGGGCTAAGTTGCCTAATGAAACTCCTTTCAATGGTCCTTAGATCCTAATTGACATCGGCTGGGAGAGGAGAAGGCAGCTAGACAGAGGCGTGGGAGAAGGAGGAGGAGGAAAGAAGAAAGTAGAAGAGTAGATGGAAGAAGGGAGGGAAATGAAAGAGAGGAGAGGGAGAAGAAGGATGGTTGTCAAGAATTTATGTTGCACATACATAAATTGTTTAGGATGAAGATTGTATTAGTATGAAAGGTAAAAGAAAATATGTCAGATAAAAAACTACATTTGAGATATGTTCATGTGAAAAAAAAAACTCTTTCAAAAAAAAGAGAAACATAAATTTTGGGCTCCGTTGTTGTCATAAGTTGAGGACTACCTGTACTCCGTGTCCAGGAAACCTCAGCCGACTCCAGAAACATACAAAACCACCTTTTGTATGTTCTCAGGAAGGAGGAGGGCTGCGGTGGGGGGAGGCCTGGGGGGGGTGGCAGGCCTGGCTGGCTGGTTGGAGACATACTAGCCATGCCGGGAAGGCCTCTGGTGACATCAGGCTCAGCGGCAAAGCTCCTGATTTCCCCAAATGCCTCTTTCTTACTGTGGGGAGGGGACGGGCTCAGCTGCTGCGGTGCCCCCTGCCCTGCTTGCTTGGAGGTGTTTTGGAAAGGGAAAAAACGCAGCCGAATTAGGTGGGATACGCCCCCCCCAGATCCCTCCAAACGGGTCTCCCTACGGCAGCCTCCCGCTGAACTACGCGACTCGAAAGCGATTGCAGCGAATGAGCTGGGATTCACTTAACAACCGTGTTACCAATATAACAACTGCAGAGACGGGGTTTCTTCCGCGCTCGCCCTTCTCTTCCCCGTCACAGGTGGGATCAACTGCGGGCAAAGTGTGGCGGGTGGAGCCGAGCGAGGGGAGGAGGTGGAGGGAAGGAGCTCTTTCTGGAGAGGGAACCGGAGGAAGAGGGGAGGGACGAGGGTGGGAAAGCCGAGAAGTCAAGTTTTCAGCACTGCGGACAATGGAAAGTCAAAGAAGAGGGAATCGAAGGGGGTGAGAACTATTTTGTGGCACACGCACACAAGTCTGAACTCCAAGTGGAGAGAGTTTGTCGCAAGGCTAAACTTTTCAGGCTCCTCCAGTGGACGGGGGTTTGTGGGGGGAAATCCTGGCTAAAGGAAGCTTGGACCCCAAAGACCCCAGACCTCTTCAGCCTACACAAGAGCTCAGTTAGTGACCGGTCCAAGTTACAACGGCACTGAAATGTGACTTAAGACCATTTTCCACGCTTATGACCATTGCAGCATCCCCACGGTCACAGGATTTACATTCGGATGCTTGAGAAGAGACTCATATTTATGACGGTTGTGGTATCCCGGGGTCATGTGATTTACGACCTTCTGACAGGCAAAGTCAACAGGGAAGCCAGATTCACTTAACAACCGTGTTACCAATGGAACAAGTGCAGTGATTCACTTAATGAATGTGGTAAGAAAAGTCATAAAATGGGGCAAAACTCACTTAACAAATTTCTCACTTAGAAACATAAATTCTGGGCTCAGTTGTGGTCATAAGGTGAGGACTACCTGTACTCCGTGTGCAGTAAACCACAGCCGACTCCAGAAGACAGCAAAACCACATGGTTTCTTCATCCAGGAAATTTCCCCCCACCCCATCTCCCAATTCTACACCCAGGAGACAAAAGCACAGAAACCTTTGATACAGGAAATATGATTTTATTCTTTTTACTCAAAAATCCCAGCACACAACTGTCTCAAATCCATCTCCAGGTAACCATTTTATATATCAAAAACAGTCATTTTTAGCTTTTTAATGGAACAATGACTGAAAAATTGTTCTGTGAAAGAGCTCTGATATCCCATCCTAATCCCGAATCTATTTTCTAAATTTAAGTTAATTTCCTATAGTTAAGATAAAGCAAATACAAATTCATTTATTTATTCTCCCCATTCAAGAAATATACGGCATCTCCAGCTCTTGCCAGTCAGATTTCAGGCCTGTGCAGGTAGCCCTCAACTTGCAAGAGTTCAGTTAGTGACCGTTCCAAGTTACAATGGCACTGAAATGTGACTTATGACCATTTTCCAGTTATGACCATTGCAGCATACCCATAGTCACATGATTTACATTCAGATGCTTGAGAAGAGACTCATATTTATGACGGTTGTGGTATCCCGGGGTCACGTGATCACCTTTTACGACCTTCTGACAGGCAAAGTCAATGGGGAAGCCAGATTCACTTAACAACTGTGTTACCAATTTAACGACTGCAGCGATTCACTTGACAAATGTGGCAAGAAAAGTCTTAAATGGGCCAAAACTCACTTAACAAATTTCTCACTTAGAAACATAAATTCTGGGCTCAATTGTGGTCATATGTTGAGGACTACCTGTACTCCGTGTCCAGTAAACCACAGCCGACTCCAGAAGAAAGCAAAACCTCATGGTTTCTTCACCCAGGACTCTCCCCCCCCACCCCATCCCCCAATTCTACGCCCAGGAGATAAAAGCAATGCAAACTTTCATACAGGAAGTATGATTTTATTCTTTTTTACTCAAAAATCTCAGCACACAACTGATCTCAAATACATCTCCAGCTAAACATTTGGAAAACAAAAACAGTCATGCAGGTTTTTTTAGCTTTTTAATTGAACAATTACTTAACATTTATTCCTTGAAAGAGCTCCGATATCCCATAAAAAGCCCAAATTTATTATTTTTTACAAGTTTCCTGTAGTTAAAAAAAAGCAAATACAAATTCATTTATTTATTCATCCCATTTAACAAATATATGGCTTCATACTGAATATGGCTTTCACTTGGATTTGTGATAGCCATAGCACTTAGACTTATATACTGCTTCATAGTGTTTTATAGCCTTCTCTAAGTAGTTTACAGAGTCAGCATATTGTCCCCAACAATCTGGGTCCTCATTTTACCAACCTTGGAAGGAGGGTTGAGTCAACATTGAGCCTGCACTCTAACCACTGCATCACGTGATATTGTATGCTTCCTCATTCTATCGCATTTTCTATATCAAAAAGAGTCATGCAGGGTTTTTTAGCTTTTTAATGAAACAATGACTGAAAAATTGTTCCTTGAAAGAGCTCTGATATCCCATCCTAATCCCAAATCTATTTTCTATATTTAAATTAAGCAAATACAAATTCATTTATTTATTCTTCCCATTTAAGAAATATATGGCTTTATACTGAATATGGCTTTCACCTGGATTTGTGATATTTTATGCTTACTCTTTTCATCTCTATCAAAATACTTTAATATTCATATTTCAATTAAAAGGAAATCTCAGTATAAAAATAAATACATGATTCAATTCATATTTTCTATAGATGAAATCCCTGAAGTCAGTTAAATTTCCAGCAAAAATAACTTATCAAAAGAATCCCAATTTTCAGGTGCAAAGTATTTCCATTCGCAGAATAAAAGGGGACACCATCTTAAAGTGCTTTGAATGATAAAAGTGCAAATTCAAATAGCCCTGAAGAACTCTGGGGGGTTAATTTTGGGGGTTATCAACCCATCAGAGTAAAAAGGTAAACTTCCTGAGTATATGAAATTTTTCATACAGGAAAGTATTAATGTGCCTTTCCTTTCGCAGAGTCCCTGCCGATAAAAGATATGTTGTTCTTTCTTCGAATGTTGGTCCAGGAGATCCTGAAGAAACCTAGTTAGCCACCAGCTGGATCCAGCCATGCAGACGTGGGAGATTCCCTAGAATTCAATGTGGGAGAGGTTTAATTAGAAGGAGGAGGTGGTGTCCTTTTATGTCCCCAGGTCCTCTTCTGTGGCATATATGGTAGGTTCTGAGTGATGTATAGAGCTGGGCCTGGGATGAATTCCCCATGAAAACTACAAAACATGCTTTGGATTTGTTCAATGCTCGGTCCTCATGGCTATTTGTCCAACTAGGCCATTTATGAGTAGCTGGAAGAGCAGAGAGAAATATGTGGCTGTTGGGAATCTTGATCTCATTCTCCCTAAATCCTGGAATCCTGTGGAAGAGAATCAACTGAGGGCCAATCTTTGTGGGTCGAAAGGACTTACCAGAAAAGTTGGGGAATCTTCCTTGGAAGGCAGAAAATACCTGGAGGCCTCCTGGAATTCTCCTTCGGAGGGAAGAAAAGGAAAAAGCAGCGTGAGGCACATCTTGAACTCCAACAGGAAAACATCCTTGATGCGATTTAACTGCAAATATTGTTCATATCTTTTCTGGATACAATCAGTCCTCAAAATTAAAAAAATCTGTCCGGTTTCTGCCTGCTTTCTTTTTTCTTTTTTTTAAAGTTTTTTTTAAAATTTTTTAAACACACAAACAAACAGACAATACATCTTTTCTGAACAAACTATTGGCCCGGTCTTAAATTTGTACAATCTTTTGTTAAAGATTGTTCATCTTTAACATAATTTTATATGTTCAATTTTTCTCATTACCTTTATTCTCTTTAATTTTAAGAAAGCAATATTGCCCTTCATCTTGACTTCTCATCCTATTATAGCTCAATTTTTCTTTTCCCTCTTTAAAATTTGAACCCCTAAATTTAGATTCCCATAACATAGTACAATCCCCAATGATTTCCTTAAATTCTCTTCTTCTAATCACCAATAATTCTTTTATCAACTATTCCCAATAATACAACTCAACGTATTCGTAGAAACCAATTAACTATGTATCTTAACCCAAATGTTCTAACTACTGCAATTACATGTATTAAACTTCTTATTTCTGGGTCTTATTTTCAAGTCTTAAACATCCCTACATTTTGTCATTTCATATTGACTTAGATAATTCATTATTACTATTATATTATATTCTTATCTCTTATTTTAAAAGTAATCCATTTATCATAATTTCATTAATTAATGAAACATATTCAATGAAAAATCAATTAAATATCAATCTTACTCTAGTATCCCTACATTTAAACTCATACAACATAGTACAATTCCTAATTATTTAGTTAAGTTCCAAATATCCATTTGAAAATATTCCAGTTATTACACTCCCCTTCATTAATAAAAATATTCCAATTATTATGGACGAATGGATGGACAATGAGAGATAATTCTGCCCTTTCCCTTCAAACAGAGGTATCTCAAGGCTGGAAAGGGCCACTTCCTGGAACTTACCACCAATTGCTGAACAGCCTAAGAGCAGAATAAAATATGCTGCGTCTCTGGATCCGCCCTGACCTGAAATGATAAATATGAGACACTTGGAGGCATTGAGAAAAACTGGATTTAAATACTGGATATGGGAATATCCTTCCAATTCATAATGGGAATTGATCGGAGGGAACATCAGTGCTTGGAATATTTAATTTTGTGCTTTTTACACATGAAATGCTCTGTGAATTGGCAGACACCAGCACGGGGTCTTCCAGAAATGAAAAACTGAGAATTAGGGGAGGGGGGGTGAGCTGGGGTCCTATTCAGGGAGGGTGAATTCCCAAAACTAGGATTTGGGGCAGACCCTTTCCCCCCATGCAGTGAAGTGTGAAAGGAGTCCTCATTCCTCAGCTGTCCAGACCAGACAGTTGGTTAAAATGGGGAATGGGATTCTCAAAGAATCGCACATTGAAGTATTAGAGAACGGAGTGAGGGTTACGTAAATCCTGACTGATTGTCAAACCAACCCAGGAATATCTCCCAAAATCTGCTTACCTTTCCCAGAGAAAATGGAAGTTCCAAGGAAGCAAAGCTCCCCCTGGACCTGTGAAGAAACAGCCATGAGACACTTGTGATAGCTGAACCCTCCAGAATTTGAGCAAAGCTGCCCCACAAAGTGTCTTCCCTCAATGGGGATAGTGAATTCCCCCCCTCCCGTGACCCAGCGGTTCCCAGAGCTCTCTTGGAATCCTATGGACCTGTGGCTCCCCCTGATCCCAAGATCCAAGGGGGCTTCCATGCAAGGAGGAGGAGCTGCCACTAAGTCTCCCCCCCCCATTCATGCTGCCAACAATTCCTCTGCAGGGCAAGATTCCCACTTCTCTCCCACACTCACCTCTGATCCCAGGATTCCCAGCCTGGATTTGAAGATGGGCTGCACTTCGGAATCCATCCTGATCTAGAAGAACAACAAAGAAGCCCCTTCAAAGACTTCTCTCTCTTCTGAAGGGGTCCCACTGGCTGGCAAAAGATCTGACCCTCTTGGGCTTCTGGCTTTCTCACGTAGAGGCTGCACAAGTCTTTATCCAGGAAGCTTTGATCTGGATTGGGACTCTCAGGGGAAACCAGATTTGGGGGCCTAAAAACCCTCCTCTGGGATTCTGCGGCAGGACAGGTCGGGATGGGTCCTGGTGGGGGAGGGCAGGGCTCAGCTACCTTCACGGGGGGGGGGGGCAGCTCCTCCCTTTCAGGGGCAGCCAAACTCCATCTTTTCTCCAAAGGTTTTCCTGGAAGATCCCTCAAAAAAAGTGAGTTTAAGGAAGCCGGAAGCCATTCATTGCCAAGAGTGTCTTTTACTCATTTGTTGTTGTTGTTTACCAGCATATTATGTATGAAGGTGGGGGGGTGAACATTCAATATGTAAAATGTGAAATTTTGTGGAAAAGGCAGGGAGTTTGTGGAGGGAATTGGAGGCTCTCTTGCAGGATCTTCTGGGAAGCCCTTGAGGGAGCCAAGGGAGGAAGGAGAGCGCTTGGATTGGGGCAACCTGGGTCCAAGCCCTACATGACCCAGGGCCCCTGGGAGAATTTGGGGCCTTCCGTCTCCAGCTGGTTTCTCTCACAAGGTTGCTATTGACAACTTCCCAGGAAAGATGCCTGGGAGAAAAGGCAAAGGATGTTAATGCAACAAGAAACAAAGAAAACCACAGATACAGGAATGGCAGAGGCTGACCTGAGACTAGAGAAAGGCCCAGTTGTATGTTCAAGTACAATCCTCTCCGGGCTCCATTTTGACCTGCAAGGGGAATAACAGTAAGAGAGTTGGAAGGGACTGTGGAGGTCATCTAGTCCAACCCCTACTCACGCAGGAGACCTGTACTAGGGATACCGCCTAATTGCTGATCGACAAGCTCAGTGTGTTAGCCACTGAGAATTGACTTGAAATGAATACTCTGCCTCCCTCCCTCCCTCCCTCCCTCCCTCTCTCTCTGTCACACAAACACACACACATCAAGTTGCCCCAATATTTTTCAAGAGATTCCCTTTTACTTCTGTGTGATAAAGAAAGTAGTTGAAAGCAAGTAAAGAAAGGATGGTGGTTTTGGAGTAAAAGTGGGAATGATGGGAGGAGCCCCCCCTGAAACCTTAAACCAAACTCTCCCCTCTCCCCCAACTCCTTCTTCAGAGGGAGGGCCTCCCTCCCATCCCCCACTTCGAATGCCCAGGGAGCCAAGATGGAGGCAGGCGGCAGGGAAAGGCCCAAGGAGTCCCACTGACCTCCTAATCCGGGGGCTCCTGGTTGGAGAGACAGAAGCAGGGACAGCTCGAGTCTCCTGGGTCCTGCAACAAGGAACGGAGGGAGAATTATCCAGTTGACCCCAAATCAGGGTGTTGTCTTAAGGCCCTCTGCTGGTCACAGCTGGAACTGCATTCTCGTTTCTAAGCTAGACTTCCGTTGGGAACTTTCACTTGATTCTGACTCGTCCAATGAGATCCCAGCTTCATTTATTTGTTAAGCATATGTAAGATTACAGATAAAAGTATAAACATGATTGTGAATACATGAGATGTTTACAAATAAAAGGGGACATTAGGACAGGGACGGTTGGTGCCCTTATGTACGCCCCTTACAGACCTCTTAGGAATGGGGTGAGGTCAGGGATGAAATGCTTCCAGTTCGCCGAACCGGTAGTAAAAAATGTAACAAAAAAGTTCCGATGATCAGCTCAGCAACGCGCGACCATCGGAACTTTTTTTAAAAAACTTTTTAAAGCATTTTTTTACTACCGGTTCTCCAGAACTGGTAGTTTAAAGCGCTTTAAAAAGTAAAAAAAAAAAAAGTTCAGATGATCATGCATCGCTCAGCTGATGATCGGAACTTTTTTTAAAAAAACTTTTTAGGCATTTTTTTATTACCGATTCCGGCAAATAGGTAGTTATAAAATACTTTTAAAAAGTAAGAAAAAAGGCTCCAACAATCACAGCTGTGCCACATGGTCCTTGGAACCTTTTTTTTAAAGCATTTTTTTACTACCTATTCGCCCGAACTGGTAGTAAAAAAATGCTTTTAAAAGATTTTTAAAAAGGTTCCCATGATTGCGTGGCACAGCTGATCACACTCTCCCTGCACTTTCTACGTACCTCCCCAAGCCTCCTTTTGGCTCGCGTTTGGTGTGCACTGTGCATACGCCCACGCAATGCATGCTTGGCACACAGTGGGCGTGTGCGGCCAACAAACTGGTAGTAAACCGGTTCAGATTTCACCACTGGGTGAGGTGAACAGCAGACAGTCTAAGGTTAGAAGTTTTGGGGGTTTGGGGAAGTAACCACAGAGTCAGGTAGTGCATTCCAGGCATTGACCACTCTGTTGCTGAAGTTGTATTTTCTGCAATTGAGTTGGGAGCGGTTTACCTTAAGTTTGTACCTATTGTGTGCTTGTGTGTTGTTGTGGTTGAAGCTGAAGTAGTCATTGATAGGTAGGACATTGTAGCAGGTAATTTTATGTACTACACTTAGGTCAGACCGAAGTTGTCTGAGTTCTAAGTTGTCTAAGCCCAAAAGTTCGAGTCTGGTGGAATAAGATATTCTGTTGTGAACAGAGGAGTGGAGGACTCTTCTCGTGAAATATCTCTGGACCCTCTCAGTTGTATTAATATCCGATATGCAGTGCGGGTTCCAGACAGATGAGCTGTATTCGAGAATTGGTCTAGCAAATGTTTTGTATACTCTAGTTAGTAGTACAATATTAGCAGAGAAGAAGCTATGCAAGATTAGGTTAATAACTCTTAATGCCTTGCCTTTTTGGCAATGTAGTTGCAGTGGGCTCTGGCACTTAGATCATTAGAGATGAGTACCCCAAGGTCCTTGACAGAGTGAGTGTCATCTACGAGGTCCTATCCGCCCAGCTTGTATTTTGTCTTCTGATTTTTTTTGCCAATGTGTAAGACAGAGCATTTGTTGGTTGAGATTTGGAGTTGCCACTTGTTTGACCATTCTGACATGCAGAAACAGAAAAGAAGCACCATCAAATGCCCCTTAAAAAGTAGCACCACCAAGCATACTGTGATAGATAGAAAAACACTCCAAACCTCCCTAGGGAAAAAAAGGCGAGTGCTGGTGATAGGAGATTCAATTCTCAAGGGAACAGAACCTGCCATCTGTAGACAGACAGTCAATCCAGCGAGGTATGTTGTCTCTCTGGAGCTAATATCAAAGATGTGGCTGAGAAACTAACCAAAATAATAAAACCCACAGACTACTAGTCCTTTCTACTACTACATGTAGGGCAGGGGTGGGTTCTAAATTTTTTTACTACTGGTTCTATGGGCGTGGCTTATTTTGTGGGTGTGGCTTGGAGGTCATGTGACTAGGTGGGCGTGGCTAGCTGGTCAGAGTCATTCCAGAGTCTGGAAGGTCCTTGCACTTAGGACCCAACTCATTTGTTTGCTTTTAACACTGATCAGCTGTAGGACGGCCCTTTGAAGCCCCCCAGCAAGAGTTTAAACAGTTTTTTTCCCTCTAGTCATCAGCTGGGACTCAGGAGGCAGCAATAGATTGGGGGTGGGACCAAATAAAAGGTAAGAATAACGTGGGTGGGGGGGTGCGGGGGCGGGGGGGGAGAACCGGTTCGGTGACGTCATATCATCACCGCTACTGGCTTGGCAGAACCGGACCGAACCGGGAGGAACCCACCACTGATGTAGGGACCAATGACAGAAAAAAGGACTTGACAACAGTATTGAGTGATTATGAGCAGCTAGGCAAGAAAGTCAAGGACTTAGGTGCACAAGTGGTTTTTTTCACCTGTACTGCCAATGAAAGGACAACATCTGCTAAGAGAACAAAGAATTCTAGAAGTGAACCACTGGCTAAAGAATTGGTGTCGCCAAAAAAACTTTGGATTCCTGGACCATGGTCTGTTCCACCTCCAAGATGGGCTTTTGGCAAGGGATGGGTTGCACCTCACAAAGACAGGGAAGAATGTCTTTGGAAAACGACTGGCTCAACTTATCAGGAGGGCTTTAAGGTAAAATTGAGAGGGGAGGGTGACCAGTCTTTAGGATCTCCAGGACGTAATTCCAGTCAAAGACTCCTAGAAAGCAAGGCAAACAACGAAGTAAGGAGGGATGGGAAGGAAGACAAACTCAAACACCAAATAGGAGACATAGGAAGCATACCCAGAGTCAGGCATGAAGATCTCAAGTGCCTATATACAAATGCACAAAGTCTGGGGAACAAACAGGGTGAACTTAATACACGAAGTAGATATGACATAGTTGGAATAACAGAAACTTGGTGGGACGAAACCCACGACTGGGACATTCTGATAGAAGGATACAAACTCTTCAGAAAAAGTAAACCCCATAAAAGAGGAGGTGGAGTTGCACTGTATGTAAAGGACCACTATATTGCTACAGAATTGCATGAAAGCAAAGATGAAAACCTCCTAGAATGCATATGGGTCAACATAAAAGACAAAAAGAATGACATGGCCATAGGTGAATACTATAGGCCACCCGATCAAGCAGAAAAAATAGATGTCCTTTTGCCAACCAACTTACAAACATATGTAGGAAACAATAGTGAAGGGGGACTTCAATTACCCTGATAACCATTGGAAAACTAATTCTGCACCAATGAGAAATCAAATAGGTTCCTAACCAACCTAGCTGACAACTTTGTTGTCCAAAAGGTAGAGGAAGGAACTAGAGGGAGAGCCATTCTGGACTTAATACTTATTGTAATACTTATAAATAAATACTTACAAACAGAAGTAATAGAGGGAATTGAAACTGCAGGAATCTTGGGTGAGAGTGACCATGTCATACTAGAATTCAACTCAATGCAAACACAAGCAATAGAACACAATGATACCAGAGTCTTAGATTTTAAAGGAGCTGATTTTAATAAACTCAGAGAGAACTTGGCAAAAATTCCTCGGATGAATATCCTAAAGGGGAAAACATCTCAAGAATCTTGAGAAACTCTGAAAAATATGATCATAAAAGCCCAGACCACCACAATATCGCTGAGAAAGAAAAACAAGAAATCCAAGAAGAAACCAGCATGGCTGCACAAAGATCTCTCTGACAAATTGAAAGACAAAAAGGACAAGTACAAAAAATGGAAAGGAGGACACATAACTAAGGCAGAAGATCAGCAGATAGCCAGAATCTGCAAAGACCAAGTCAGGAAAGCAAAGGCTCAGAATGAACAGACTTGCCACAAAAGTCAAAGATAAGAAAAAAAGTTTCTTCCAACATACAAATAACAAGAAAAAAAATCAAGGAAGCAGTTGGTCCAGTAAAGAGAGAAGATGGCAAGGAAGTAACGAGCAACAGAGAGAAAGCAGGGCTGCTCAGCTCATTCTTTGCATCGGTCTTCATGCAAAAAGGAACCATAGCCCAACCTACCAGAAACATAACTGTAAAAAACAGACTGGAAATAAAAGTTAAAATAAGGGAAAAAAAAAAAAAGAGTAAGAGAACCCCTGTCTGACCTGGATGAATTCAAATCGTGTCACACTTTTTGTGACACCGTGAGGCGCATTCCTGCTTTGGGTCATTGCGGCGGAGCTTTCCAGGCACATCTCTCTCCTCGTTTCTTGGGCACGTCCGTCGTGAGGAAACGGTGACTCAGGGCAGAAACCTTTTCAAGACCAGGGAAAGCCGAGGGAGCTAAATCTGAGCAAATACTAAAGACACGGAGCGTGCCAACAAAACGCCCCCCCTCCCCCCCCCCCCCCCCGCTGGCTCATGGCAAGCCTCACTCTGGGCTAAGTTGCCTAATGAAACTCCTTTCAATGGTCCTTAGATCCTAATTGACATCGGCTGGGAGAGGAGAAGGCAGCTAGACAGAGGCGTGGGGGAAAGGAAGGAGAAGGAAGAAAGAAGAAAGTAGAAGAGTAGATGGAAGAAGGGAGGGAAAGGAAAGAGAGGAGAGGGAGAAGAAGGATGGTTGTCAAGAATTTATGTTGAACATACATAAATTGTTTAGGATGAAGATTGAATTAGTGTGAAAGGTAAAAGAAAATATGTCAGATAAAAAACTACATTGGAGATATGTTCATGTGAAAAAAAAACTCAAAAAAAAGAGAAACATAAATTTTGGGCTCCGTTGTTGTCATAAGTTGAGGACTACCTGTACTCCATGTCCAGGAAACCTCAGCCGACTCCAGAAACATACAAAACCACCTTTTGTATGTTCTCAGGAAGGAGGAGGGCTGCGGTGGGGGGAGGCCTGGGGGGGGTGGCAGGCCTGGCTGGCTGGTTGGAGACATACTAGCCATGCCGGGAAGGCCTCTGGTGACATCAGGCTCAGCGGCAAAGCTCCTGATTTCCCCAAATGCCTCTTTCTTACTGTGGGGAGGGGACGGGCTCAGCTGCTGCGGTGCCCCCTGCCCTGCTTGCTTGGAGGTGTTTTGGAAAGGGAAAAAACGCAGCCGAATTAGGTGGGATACGCCCCCCCCAGATCCCTCCAAACGGGTCTCCCTACGGCAGCCTCCCGCTGAACTACGCGACTCGAAAGCGATTGCAGCGAATGAGCTGGGATTCACTTAACAACCGTGTTACCAATATAACAACTGCAGAGACGGGGTTTCTTCCGCGCTCGCCCTTCTCTTCCCCGTCACAGGTGGGATCAACTGCGGGCAAAGTGTGGCGGGTGGAGCCGAGCGAGGGGAGGAGGTGGAGGGAAGGAGCTCTTTCTGGAGAGGGAACCGGAGGAAGAGGGGAGGGACGAGGGTGGGAAAGCCGAGAAGTCAAGTTTTCAGCACTGCGGACAATGGAAAGTCAAAGAAGAGGGAATCGAAGGGGGTGAGAACTATTTTGTGGCACACGCACACAAGTCTGAACTCCAAGTGGAGAGAGTTTGTCGCAAGGCTAAACTTTTCAGGCTCCTCCAGTGGACGGGGGTTTGTGGGGGGAAATCCTGGCTAAAGGAAGCTTGGACCCCAAAGACCCCAGCCCTCTTCAGCCTACACAAGAGCTCAGTTAGTGACCGTTCCAAGTTACAACGGCACTGAAATGTGACTTACCATTTTCCACGCTTCTGACCATTGCAGCATCCCCACGGTCACAGGATTTACATTCGGATGCTTGAGAAGAGACTCATATTTATGACGGTTGTGGTATCCCGGGGTCATGTGATTTACGCCCTTCTAACAGGCAAAGTCAACAGGGAAGCCAGATTCACTTAACAACCGTGTTACCAATGGAACAAGTGCAGTGATTCACTTAATGAATGTGGTAAGAAAAGTCATAAAATGGGGCAAAACTCACTTAACCAATTTCTCACTTAGAAACATAAATTCTGGGCTCAGTTGTGGTCATAAGGTGAGGACTACCTGTACTCCGTGTCCAGTAAACCACAGCCGACTCCAGAAGACAGCAAAAACACATGGTTTCTTCATCCAGGAAATTTTCCCCCACCCCATCTCCCAATTCTACACCCAGGAGACAAAAGCACAGAAACCTTTGATACAGGAAATATGATTTTATTCTTTTTACTCAAAAATCCCAGCACACAACTGTCTCAAATCCATCTCCAGGTAACCATTTTATATATCAAAAACAGTCATGCAGGGTTTTTTAGCTTTTTAATGGAACAATGACTGAAAAATTGTTCCTTGAAAGAGCTCTGATATCCCATCCTAATCCCGAATCTATTTTCTAAATTTAAGTTAGTTTCCTATAGTTAAGATAAAGCAAATACAAATTCATTTATTTATTCTCCCCATTCAAGAAATATACGGCATCTCAAGCTCTTGCCAGTCAGATTTCAGGCCTGTGCAGGTAGCCCTTGCAAGAGTTCAGTTAGTGACCGTTCCAAGTTACAATGGCACTGAAATGTGACTTATGACCAATTTCTCACTTAGAAACATAAATTCTGGGCTCAATTGTGGTCATATGTTGAGGACTACCTGTACTACGTGTCCAGTAAACCACAGCCGACTCCAGAAGAAAGCAAAACCACATGGTTTCTTCACCCAGGACTCTCCCCCCCCACCCCATCCCCCAATTCTACGCCCAGGAGACAAAAGCAATGCAAACTTTCATACAGGAAGTATGATTTTATTCTTTTTTACTCAAAAATCTTAGCACACAACTGATCTCAAATACATCTCCAGGTAAACATTTTGTATATCAAAAACAGTCATGCAGGTTTTTTTAGCTTTTTAATTGAACAATTACTTAACATTTGTTCCTTGAAAGAGCTCCGATATCCCATAAAAAGCCCAAATTTATTATTTTTTACAAATTTCCTGTAGTTAAAAAAAAGCAAATACAAATTCATTTATTTATTCATCCCATTTAACAAATATATGGCTTCATACTGAATATGGCTTTCACTTGGATTTGTGATAGCCATAGCACTTAGACTTATATACTGCTTCATAGTGTTTTATAGCCTTCTCTAAGTAGTTTACAGAGTCAGCATATTGTCCCCAACAATCTGGGTCCTCATTTTACCAACCTTGGAAGGAGGGTTGAGTCAACATTGAGCCTGCACTCTAACCACTGCATCACGTGATATTGTATGCTTCCTCATTCTATCGCATTTTCTATATCAAAAAGAGTCATGCAGGGTTTTTTAGCTTTTTAATGAAACAATGACTGAAAAATTGTTCCTTGAAAGAGGTCTGATATCCCATCCTAATCCCAAATCTATTTTCTATATTTAAATTAAGCAAATACAAATTCATTTATTTATTCTTCCCATTTAAGAAATATATGGCTTTATACTGAATATGGCTTTCACCTGGATTTGTGATATTTTATGCTTACTCTTTTCATCTCTATCAAAATACTTTAATATTCATATTTCAATTAAAGGAAATCTCAGTATAAAAATAAATACATGATTCAATTCATATTTTCTATAGATGAAATCCCTGAAGTCAGTTAAATTTCCAGCAAAAATAACTTATCAAAAGAATCCCAATTTTCAGGTGCAAAGTATTTCCATTCGCAGAATAAAAGGGGACACCATCTTAAAGTGCTTTGAATGATAAAAGTGCAAATTCAAATAGCCCTGAAGAACTCTGGGGGGTTAATTTTGGGGGTTATCAACCCATCAGAGTAAAAAGGTAAACTTCCTGAGTATATGAAATTTTTCATACAGGAAAGTATTAATGTGCCTTTCCTTTCGCAGAGTCCCTGCTGATAAAAGAGATGTTGTTCTTTCTTCTAATGTTAGTCCAGGAGATCCTGAAGAAACCTAGTTAGCCACCAGCTGGATCCAGCCATGTAGACGTGGGAGATTCCCTAGAATTCAATGTGGGAGAGGTTTAATTAGAAGGAGGAGGTGGTGTCCTTTTATGTCCCCAGGTCCTCTTCTGTGGCATATATGGTAGGTTCTGAGTGATGTATAGAGCTGGGCCTGGGATGAATTCCCCATGAAAACTACAAAAGATGCTTTGGATTTGTTCAACGCTCGGTCGTCATGGCTATTTGTCCAACTAGGCCATTTATGAGTAGCTGGAAGAGCAGAGAGAAATATGTGGCTGTTGGGAATCTTGATCTCATTCTCCCTAAATCCTGGAATCCTGTGGAAGAGAATCAACTGAGGGCCAATCTTTGTGGGTCGAAAGGACTTACCAGAAAAGTTGGGGAATCTTCCTTGGAAGGCAGAAAATACCTGGAGGCCTCCTGGAATTCTCCTTCGGAGGGAAGAAAAGGAGAAAGCAGCGTGAGGCACAGCTTGAACTCCAACAGGAAAACATCCTTGATGCGATTTAACTGCAAATATTGTTCATATCTTTTCTGGATACAATCAGTCCTCAAAATTAAAAAAATCTGTCCGGTTTGTGCCTGCTTTCTTTATTCTTTTTTTTAAAGTTTTTTTTTTAATTTTTTAAACACACAAACAAACAGACAATACATCTTTTCTGAACAAACTATTGGCCCGGTCTTAAATTTGTACAATCTTTTGTTAAAGATTGTTCATCTTTAACATAATTTTATATGTTCAATTTTTCTCATTACCTTTATTCTCTTTAATTTTAAGAAAGCAATATTGCCCTTCATCTTGACTTCTCATCCTATTATAGCTCAATTTTTCTTTTCCCTCTTTAAAATTTGAACTCCTAAATTTAGATTCACATAACATAGTACAATCCCCAATTATTTCCTTAAATTCTCTTCTTCTAATCACCAATAATTCTTTTATCAACTATTCCCAATAATACAACTCAACGTATTAGTAGAAACCAATTAACTATATATCTTAACCCAAATGTTCTAACTACTGCAATTACATATATTAAACGTCTTATTTCTGGGTCTTATTTTCAAGTCTTAAACATCCCTACATTTTGTCATTTCATATTGACTTAGATAATTCATTATTACTATTATATTATATTCTTATCTCTTATTTTAAAAGTAATCCATTTATCATAATTTCATTAATTAATGAAACATATTCAATGAAAAATCAATTAAATATCAATCTTACTCTAGTATCCCTACATTTAAACTCATACAACATGGTACAATTCCTAATTATTTAGTTAAGTTCCAAATATCCATTTGAAAATATTCCAGTTATTACAATCCTCTTCATTAATTAAAAATATTCCAATTATTATGGACGAATGGATGGACAATGAGAGATAATTCTGCCCTTTCTCTTCAAACAGAGGTATCTCAAGGCTGGAAAGGGCCACTTCCTGGAACTTACCACCAATTGCTGAACAGCCTAAGAGCAGAATAAAATATGCTGCGTCTCTGGATCCGCCCTGACCTGAAATGATAAATATGAGACACTTGGAGGCATTGAGAATAAATAAATAAATACTTACAAACAGAAGTAATAGAGGGAATTGAAACTGCAGGAATCTTGGGTGAGAGTGACCATGTCATACTAGAATTCAACTCAATGCAAACACAAGCAATAGAACACAATGATACCAGAGTCTTAGATTTTAAAAGAGCTGATTTTAATAAACTCAGAGAGAACTTGGCAAAAATTCCTCGGATGAATATCCTAAAGGGGAAAACAACTCAAGAATCTTGAGAAACTCTGAAAAATATGATCATAAAAGCCCAGACCACCACAATATCACTGAGAAAGAAAAACAAGAAATCCAAGAAGAAACCAGCATGGCTGCACAAAGATCTCTCTGACAAATTGAAAGACAAAAAGGACAAGTACAAAAAATGGAAAGGAGGACACATAACTAAGGCAGAAGATCAGCAGATAGCCAGAATCTGCAAAGACCAAGTCAGGAAAGCAAAGGCTCAGAATGAACAGATTTGCCACAAAATTAAAATTAAATATGAAACTGTTTCAAATAATTATGAGGTGTTGTGGCGAGATGTGCAGAAAGATATGGAGACCTGGAAAAAACTGCAGCTGTCTTTACTTGGAAGAATAGCAGCAGTTAAGATGAACATTTTGCCAAGATTTTTGTTTCTGTTTCAAATGATTCCGGTGCTTAAAAGTGATAAACAACTGAAAGAGTGGCAAAGTGGAGTGAATAAGTTTGTTTGGAACGAGAAAAAACTGAGAGTGAAATTAAAAATTATGCAAGATGTTCCAGAACGGGGAGGTCTTAAACTTCCAAACCTACAGTTATATTATGAAGCAGCAGCTTTATCTCAAGGAAGTGATTGGTTTGGAAGGAAAAAGACTGGAATATTGAATATAGAAAGTTTTGATCTTGAATTTGGATGGCATGCTTACTTATTTTATGAAAATAAAGTGGACAAAGTATTTAAAAGTCATATACTTAGAGACTCCCTGATGAGAGTTTGGAAGAAGCACCGACTTAAATGGGATTATAAAATACCGCTATGGCTGGATCTTGGTCATATTATTTGGAATACAAATATAATGTCACTCGGGGGGTTTTTATACAAAGAGGTTCTTTTTACAGATGCGGGCAGATGGCAGTTTATTTATTTATTTATTTATTTATTTTGAATTTGTATACCGCCCTTCTCCCTGAGGACTCAGGGCGGTGAACAGCCAAGTAAAAACATCAAATACAAATATTAAAATACAGTTAAAATATACATATATAAATTTGGCCCCATTAATTAAAAACAATAAACAAAACACTTAAAAACACTTAAAAAAATTAGGCCAGCCCGGCTTGCTGGAAAAGGAAGGTTTTAAGGGCACGGCGGAAGGCACCGAGGTCTTGGATTCTCCTTATCTCTGGAGGCAATTGATTCCAGAGGGTAGGTGCCCCCACAGAGAAGGCCCTCCCCCTTGTTGAAGACATTGGAGACGCTGTTGGACGAAGGGATTAACTTAACTTGGTTACAGTATAATCAACTTCAATTGAGATGGAAAGAGGACCAAAAAACTGGTATTATGTTGCATGAGGAAGAACTGGTTAGACATATAAAAGAGAAAGGTCCAATGCATATTAAAAGGCTTTATAATGTTTTGTTAGAAAGGGATTCAGAAACTGAATTGGTTAAAGATTGTATGATTAAGTGGGCACAGAATTTTGCAGAACCAGTGATGTTGGATACATGGGAAAAAATTTGGGTTCAGAATGTTAAATTTACACAGTCACAGAATTTGAGGGAAAATTTTTATAAAATGTTTTATAGATGGCATTTAGACCCTAAGAAATTATCATGCATGTACCCTAATGTTCAGCCAAAATGTTGGAGATGTGATTGTTTAGATGCTACATATTATCATGTCTGGTGGACTTGCAAGGAAGTTAAAGCTTTTTGGATAAAAATTTGGTGGGTTATGCAGAATGTTTTGAAGAAAAAAATTCAATTTTCTCCACAATTGTTTTTATTGGGTATAGTTAAGGGGTTTACATTGGGTGAAACAAAGTTGATATTGTACATGATAACAGCAGCGAGATTATTGATAGGTAAATACTGGAAAAATGAAGCTTTGCCCACTATCGAGGAATGGACTTTGAAGATGGCCAGTTTTGCAGAGATGGCGAAGATTTCAGCATATTTAAAAGATTGTTCACAAGAGACTTATGAATGGGAATGGAAAAAGTGGATAGATTATGTCCAGAACAAATATCAAACCAGGAAGTATCAAATAGCTTTTAATTGAAAATGTTAGATTAAGACAGAAATATTTTAATGCAATGAAGATGAAAAACTATAAGGGGGATGGAGGGGTTCAAGTTTTATACATAGGGGTTTTTTTTTCTTGATCTGAGTATATTGTGTGGAAGTCCGGGGGGAGGGGAGGGTTAGGGAGGGTTAGGGAGGATGAGGTTGGGAAGTTTGGGGTGGGTTGGGGGGGGGGGAAAGGGGTGAAAATGTAATTGTAAAACTTTTGCAATAAAAAAAAAATATCTGGGAAGATCCTGGAAAAGATAATAAAAAACCAGATCTGCCAACACCTAGAAACGAGTAAAGTAATAACTAACACCTAGAAACGAATAAAGTAATAACTAACAGCCAGCACGAGTTTGTTACAACCAACTCAATATGAGTCAGCAGTGTGCAGCGGCAGCAAAAAAAAAGCCAGGGCTATCCTAAATTGCATTAACAGAGGGTTAAAAAAGATGTTGAGACTCTGGAAAAAGGGCAGAGGAGAGCAACCACAGTGATTAGGGGACTGGAGACTAAAACATACGAAGAACGGTTGCATGGCTAGTCTAGTGAAGAGAAGGACCAGGGGAGACCTGATAGCGATGTTCCAGTATTTGAGGGGCTGCCACAGAGAGGAGGGGGTCAAGCTATCTTCCAAAGCACCTGAGGGCCAGACAAGGAATAATGGATGAAAACTGATCAAGGAGAGCTTCAACCTGGAAGGAAGGAGGACCTTTCTGACAGTGAGAACAATCAAGCAACGGAACAGAAGTTGCCTTCGGAGGTTGTGGGAGCTTCACCACTGGAGACTTTCAAGAAAAGATTGGACGCCCACCTGTCAGAAATGGTGCAGGGTCTCCTGCTTAGGCGCGGGGGGGGGGGTGGACTAGATGACCTCTAGGGTCTCTTCCAACTCTGTTAATCTGTTAAAAATACACTTCATTTGTTTGCGTGGAATTTAGCTCCACCGCCTCTCAGCCACGACCTATAAGTTACACGTAAAGAGCTGAAAGTGCATAAAACATAAAACTGGACAATCTCTCAATGAAAGGATCCGCTCAGGCGCCGCTCCCCCCCTTCTGTGACTGATGGCAGGCAGATCGCAGCCCCCCCCCAACCTGTCTTTGGCCCCCAGAGGCTCCCGCTGCCCTCCTCCTCCCCCCTTCTCTGCCCCCTGCGCCCCATCTGAGCCTCACCGCGCTGCATGGCTCCTTCTCCGCCGAAGTCCCAGCCTCGAAGCGCCCAACTAGGCGGACAAAGGTTTCTCACGCCGACCTGCCCCGCCTTCCCTTTGCCGCCTCAGTCTGAGGGGCTGAATCGTGTCCCACTTTTTGTGACACCGTGAGGCGCATTCCTGCTTTGGGTCATTGCGGCGGCGCTTTCCAGGCACATCTCTCTCCTCGTTTCTTGGGCACGTCCGTCGTGAAGAAACGGTGACTCAGGGCAGAAACCTTTGCAAGACCAGGGAAAGCCGAGGGAGCTAAATCTGAGCAAATACTAAATACATGAAGGGCGCCAACAAAACGCCCCCCCCCCGCTGGCTCATGGCAAGCCTCACTCTGGGCTAAGTTGCCTAATGAAACTCCTTTCAATGGTCCTTAGATCCTAATTGACATCGGCTGGGAGAGGAGAAGGCAGCTAGACAGAGGTGTGGGGGAAAGGAAGGAGAAGGAGGAAAGAAGAAAGTAGAAGAGTAGATGGAAGAAGGGAGGGAAATGAAAGAGAGGAGAGGGAGAAGAAGGATGGTTGTCAAGAATTTATGTTGAACATACATAAATTGTTTAGGATGAAGATTGAATTAGTATGAAAGGTAAAAGAAAATATGTCAGATAAAAAACTACATTGGAGATATGTTCATGTGAAAAAAAAACTCAAAAAAAAGAGAAACATAAATTTTGGGCTCCGTTGTTGTCATAAGTTGAGGACTACCTGTACTCCGTGTCCAGGAAACCTCAGCCGACTCCAGAAACATACAAAACCACGTTTTGTATGTTCTCAGGAAGGAGGAGGGCTGCGGTGGGGGGAGGCCTGGGGGGTGGTGGCAGGCCTGGCTGGCTGGTTGGAGACATACTAGCCATGCCGGGAAGGCCTCTGGTGACATCAGGCTCAGCGGCAAAGCTCCTGATTTCCCCAAATGCCTCTTTCTTACTGTGGGGAGGGGACGGGCTCAGCTGCTGCGGTGCCCCCTGCCCTGCTTGCTTGGAGGTGTTTTGGAAAGGGAAAAAACGCAGCCGAATTAGGTGGGATACGCCCCCCCCAGATCCCTCCAAACGGGTCTCCCTACGGCAGCCTCCCGCTGAACTACGCGACTGGAAAGCGATTGCAGCGAATGAGCTGGGATTCACTTAACAACCGTGTTACCAATATAACAACTGCAGAGACGGAGTTTCTTCCGCGCTCGCCCTTCTCTTCCCCGTCACAGGTGGGATCAACTGCGGGCAAAGTGTGGCGGGTGGAGCCGAGCGAGGGGAGGAGGTGGAGGGAAGGAGCTCTTTCTGGAGAGGGAACCGGAGGAAGAGGGGAGGGACGAGGGTGGGAAAGCCGAGAAGTCAAGTTTTCAGCACTGCGGACAATGGAAAGTCAAAGAAGGTGGAATCGAAGGGGGTGAGAACTATTTTGTGGCACACGCACACAAGTCTGAACTCCAAGTGGAGAGAGTTTGTCGCAAGGCTAAACTTTTCAGGCTCCTCCAGTGGACGGGGGTTTGTGGGGGGAAATCCTGGCTAAAGGAAGCTTGGACCCCAAAGACCCCAGCCCTCTTCAGCCTACACAAGAGCTCAGTTAGTGACCGTTCCAAGTTACAACGGCACTGAAATGTGACTTACCATTTTCCACGCTTCTGACCATTGCAGCATCCCCACGGTCACAGGATTTACATTCGGATGCTTGAGAAGAGACTCATATTTATGACGGTTGTGGTATCCCGGGGTCATGTGATTTACGACCTTCTGACAGGCAAAGTCAACAGGGAAGCCAGATTCACTTAACAACCGTGTTACCAATGGAACAAGTGCAGTGATTCACTTAACGAATGTGGTAAGAAAAGTCATAAAATGGGCCAAAACTCACTTAACCAATTTCTCACTTAGAAACATAAATTCTGGGCTCAGTTGTGGTCATAAGTTGAGGACTACCTGTACTCCATGTCCAGTAAACCACAGCCGACTCCAGAAGACAGCAAAACCACATGGTTTCTTCATCCAGGAAATTTCCCCCCACCCCGTCCTACAATTCTACACCCAGGAGACAAAAGCACAGAAACCTTTGATACAGGAAATATGATTTTATTCTTTTTACTCAAAAATCCCAGCACACAACTGTCTCAAATACATCCCCAGGTAAACATTTTGCATATCAAAAACAGTCATGCAGGGTTTTTTAGCTTTTTAATGGAACAATGACTGAAAAATTGTTCCTTGAAAGAGCTCTGATATCCCATCCTAATCCCAAATCCATTTTCTAAATTTAAGTTAGTTTCCTATAGTTAAGAAAAAGCAAATACAAATTCATTTATTTATTCTCCCCATTCAAGAAATATACGGCTTTATACTGAATATGGCTTTCACCTGGATTTGGGGTATTTTATGCTTACCGTATTTTCCGGCGTATAAGACGACTTTTTAACACATGAAAATCTTCTCAAAAGTCGGGGGTCGTCTTATACGCCGGGTGTAGTTCTCCTGTAACCAGGCAGACCAGCCCGAAAGGCTCTGACGAGCCTTAAATGGCTCTGGCGATCCCAGCTCTGGCGATCCCAGCTCTGACAATCCCAGCTGAGTTCCCTGCAACTCAGCTGGGATCGCCAGAACCATGGCTCTGACGGTCCCAGTTCTGACGGTCGATCCCATCCCAGCTGAGTTCCCTGCAACTCAGCTGGGATGGCCAGAGCCATGTAAAAGGGAAAAAGTTTTCCCCCTCCAGCTTGCTTACCTCAGCTGCTAATCCCAACGCTTGCCTTGCTTTGCTTGCTTGAATCTATTCAGGCAAGCAAGCAACTCCCTGCCTGCAATCAAGCAAGGAGTTAGTTGTGGACTTCAACTCCCAGAATTCCTCAGCCAGCAAAGCAAAGCTGGCTGAGGAATTCTGGGAGTTGAAGTCTACAAGTCTTAAAGTTGCCAAGGTTGGAGACCCCTGTTCTATTGGGTAAGTTTTTTTCCCCTTTGGGAGCTTTAAAAAAAATAGTCAATTGGGGTTTTTTTAGTTGTTCTTTTTTAGACCTAGCCATTTAGGAAGCCGTTTAGGAAGTTTTAAATTTAGCTTTCATATAAAAATAAAAATAAAATAAAATAAAATAATATTTGTGCAGCTTTCTGAGATTTAGTGTGTTTCTGTACTGTTTCACTCCAACTACACAAACACACAAAATCTCACAAAGCTGTATGTGGAATTTTGTGTGTGTAAAGTGTGAAAGTTGGTTTTTTGGACTTTTTGTGGCTGTGTGAGGTTCCTGCTTGTTGCAGGAGCCATTTTGGGTCTAGCACAGCTGCTTTTACATTGTGGGTGAGCCAGTTGTGTTGTGTTGTGTGTGTTTAGAGTGTGAAAGTTTTTTGGGGGGGCTTTTTGTGGCTGTGTGAGGTTCCTGCTTGTTACAGGGTCCATTTTGGGTCTAGCACAGCTGCTTTTACAATGTAGGTGAGCCAGTTGATGTTTTTTAATTTTTATTTGGTGTGCATTGGAAGAGGGGCAGTCTTATATGGCAAGTATAGCCCAAACCCTATATTTTAACAGGAAAAGTTGGGGGTCGTCTTATATGCCCAGTCGTCTTATACGCCGGAAAATACGGTACTCTTTTCATCTCTATCAAAATGCTTTAATATTCATATTTCCAGTAAAATAAATCTGAGTATAAAAATACATGATTCAATTCATATTTTCTATAGATGAAATCCCTGAAGTCAGTTAAATTTCCAGCAAAAATGACTTATCAAAAGAATCCCAATTTTCAGGTGCAAAGTATTTCCATTCGCAGAATAAAAGGGGACGCCATCTTAAAGTGCTTTGAATGATAAAAGTGCAAATTCAAATAGCCCTGAAGAACTCTGGGGGGTTAATTTTGGGGGTTATGAATCCATCAGAGTAAAAAGGTAAACTTCCTGAGTATATGAAATTTACTGTTGTGTCCTTTTGTGTCCCCAGGTCCTCTTCTGTGGCATATATGGTAGGTTCTGAGTGATGTATAGAGCTGGGCCTGGGATGAATTCCCCATGAAAACTACAAAAGATGCTTTGGATTTGTTCAACGCTCGGTCCTCATGGCTATTTGTCCAACTAGGCCATTTATGAGTAGCTGGAAGAGCAGAGAGAAATATGTGGCTGTTGGGAATCTTGATCTCATTCTCCCTAAATCCTGGAATCCTGTGGAAGAGAATCAACTGAGGGCCAATCTTTGTGGGTCGAAAGGACTTACCAGAAAAGTTGGGGAATCTTCCTTGGAAGGCAGAAGATACCTGGAGGCCTCCTGGAATTCTCCTTCGGAGGGAAGAAAAGGAGAAAGCAGCGTGAGGCACAGCTTGAACTCCAACAGGAAAACATCCTTGAGGCGATTTAACTGCAAATATTGTTCATATCTTTTCTGGATACAGTCAATCCTTAAAATTAAAAAAATCTGTCTGGCTTCTGCCAGCTTTCTTTTTTCTTTTTTCTAAAGTTTTTTTTTTTAATTTTTTAAACACACAAACAAGCAGACAATACATCTTTTCTGAACAGAATATTGGCCCGCTCTTAAATTTGTACAGATTTTTCTTCATCTTTAACGTAATTTTATATGTTCAATTTTTCTCATTACATTTATTCTCTTTAATTTTAAGAAACTAATATTGCCCTTCATCTTGACTTCTCATCCTATTAGAGCTCAATTTTTCTTTTCCCTCTTTAAAATTTGAACCCCTAAATTTAGATTCACATAACATAGTACAATCCCCAATCATTTCCTTAAATTCTCTTCTTCTAATCACCAATAATTCTTTTATCAACTATTCCCAATAATACAACTCAACGTATTAGTTGAGTTGAGTTAACCAATTAACTATATATCTTAACCCAAATGTTCTAACTACTGCAATTACATGTATTAAACTTCTTATTTCTGGGTCTTATTTTCAAGTCTTAAACATCCCTACATTTTGTCATTTCATATTGACTTAGATAATTCATTATTACTATTATATTATATTCTTATCTCTTATTTTAAAAGTAATCCATTTATCATAATTTCATTAATTAATGAAACATATTCAATGAAAAATCAATTAAATATCAATCTTACTCTAGTATCCCTACATTTAAACTCATACAACATAGTACAATTCCTAATTATTTAGTTAAGTTCCAAATATCCATTTGAAAATATTCCAGTTATTACAAACCTCTTCATTAATTAAAAATATTCCAATTATTATGGACGAATGGATGGACAATGAGAGATAATTCTGCCCTTTCTCTTCAAACAGAGGTATATCAAGGCTGGAAAGGGCCACTTCCTGGAACTTACCACCAATTGCTGAACAGCCTAAGAGCAGAATGAAATATGCTGCGTCTCTGGATCCGCCCTGACCTGAAATGATAAATATGAGACACTTGGAGGCATTGAGAATAAATAAATAAATACTTACAAACAGAAGTAATAGAGGGAATTGAAACTGCAGGAATCTTGGGTGAGAGTGACCATGTCATACTAGAATTCAACTCAATGCAAACACAAGCAATAGAACACAATGATACCAGAGTCTTAGATTTTAAAAGAGCTGATTTTAATAAACTCAGAGAGAACTTGGCAAAAATTCCTCGGATGAATATCCTAAAGGGGAAAACAACTCAAGAATCTTGAGAAACTCTGAAAAATACGATCATAAAAGCCCAGACCACCACAATATCACTGAGAAAGAAAAACAAGAAATCCAAGAAGAAACCAGCATGGCTGCACAAAGATCTCTCTGACAAATTGAAAGACAAAAAGGACAAGTACAAAAAATGGAAAGGAGGACACATAACTAAGGCAGAAGATCAGCAGATAGCCAGAATCTGCAAAGACCAAGTCAGGAAAGCAAAGGCTCAGAATGAACAGACTTGCCACAAAAGTCAAAGATAAGAAAAAAAGTTTCTTCCAACATACAAATAACAAGAAAAAAAATCAAGGAAGCAGTTGGTCCAGTAAAGAGAGAAGATGGCAAGGAAGTAACGAGCAACAGAGAGAAAGCAGGGCTGCTCAGCTCATTCTTTGCATCGGTCTTCATGCAAAAAGGAACCATAGCCCAACCTACCAGAAACATAACTGTAAAAAACAGACTGGAAATAAAAGTTAAAATAAGGGGGAAAAAAAAAAAGAGTAAGAGAACCCCTGTCTGACCTGGATGAATTCAAATCGTGTCACACTTTTTGTGACACCGTGAGGCGCATTCCTGCTTTGGGTCATTGCGGCGGAGCTTTCCAGGCACATCTCTCTCCTCGTTTCTTGGGCACGTCCGTCGTGAAGAAACGGTGACTCAGGGCAGAAACCTTTTCAAGACCAGGGAAAGCCGAGGGAGCTAAATCTGAGCAAATACTAAAGACACGGAGCGTGCCAACAAAACGCCCCCCCCCCCCCCCCCCCGCTGGCTCATGGCAAGCCTCACTCTGGGCTAAGTTGCCTAATGAAACTCCTTTCAATGGTCCTTAGATCCTAATTGACATCGGCTGGGAGAGGAGAAGGCAGCTAGACAGAGGCGTGGGAGAAGGAGGAGGAGGAAAGAAGAAAGTAGAAGAGTAGATGGAAGAAGGGAGGGAAATGAAAGAGAGGAGAGGGAGAAGAAGGATGGTTGTCAAGAATTTATGTTGCACATACATAAATTGTTTAGGATGAAGATTGTATTAGTATGAAAGGTAAAAGAAAATATGTCAGATAAAAAACTACATTTGAGATATGTTCATGTGAAAAAAAAAACTCTTTCAAAAAAAAGAGAAACATAAATTTTGGGCTCCGTTGTTGTCATAAGTTGAGGACTACCTGTACTCCGTGTCCAGGAAACCTCAGCCGACTCCAGAAACATACAAAACCACGTTTTGTATGGTCTCAGGAAGGAGGAGGGCTGCGGTGGGGGGAGGCCTGGGGGGGGGGTGGCAGGCCTGGCTGGCTGGTTGGAGACATACTAGCCATGCCGGGAAGGCCTCTGGTGACATCAGGCTCAGCGGCAAAGCTCCTGATTTCCCCAAATGCCTCTTTCTTACTGTGGGGAGGGGACGGGCTCAGCTGCTGCGGTGCCCCCTGCCCTGCTTGCTTGGAGGTGTTTTGGAAAGGGAAAAAACGCAGCCGAATTAGGTGGGATACGCCCCCCCCAGATCCCTCCAAACGGGTCTCCCTACGGCAGCCTCCCGCTGAACTACGCGACTCGAAAGCGATTGCAGCGAATGAGCTGGGATTCACTTAACAACCGTGTTACCAATATAACAACTGCAGAGACGGGGTTTCTTCCGCGCTCGCCCTTCTCTTCCCCGTCACAGGTGGGATCAACTGCGGGCAAAGTGTGGCGGGTGGAGCCGAGCGAGGGGAGGAGGTGGAGGGAAGGAGCTCTTTCTGGAGAGGGAACCGGAGGAAGAGGGGAGGGACGAGGGTGGGAAAGCCGAGAAGTCAAGTTTTCAGCACTGCGGACAATGGAAAGTCAAAGAAGAGGGAATCGAAGGGGGTGAGAACTATTTTGTGGCACACGCACACAAGTCTGAACTCCAAGTGGAGAGAGTTTGTCACAAGGCTAAACTTTTCAGGCTCCTCCAGTGGACGGGGGTGTGTGGGGGGAAATCCTGGCTAAAGGAAGCTTGGACCCCAAAGACCCCAGCCCTCTTCAGCCTACACAAGAGCTCAGTTAGTGACCGTTCCAAGTTACAACGGCACTGAAATGTGACTTACCATTTTCCACGCTTCTGACCATTGCAGCATCCCCACGGTCACAGGATTTACATTCGGATGCTTGAGAAGAGACTCATATTTATGACGGTTGTGGTATCCCAGGGTCATGTGATTTACGCCCTTCTAACAGGCAAAGTCAACAGGGAAGCCAGATTCACTTAACAACCGTGTTACCAATGGAACAAGTGCAGTGATTCACTTAATGAATGTGGTAAGAAAAGTTATAAAATGGGGCAAAACTCACTTAACCAATTTCTCACTTAGAAACATAAATTCTGGGCTCAGTTGTGGTCATAAGGTGAGGACTACCTGTACTCCGTGTCCAGTAAACCACAGCCGACTCCAGAAGACAGCAAAAACACATGGTTTCTTCATCCAGGAAATTTTCCCCCACCCCATCTCCCAATTCTACACCCAGGAGACAAAAGCACAGAAACCTTTGATACAGGAAATATGATTTTATTCTTTTTACTCAAAAATCCCAGCACACAACTGTCTCAAATACATCCCCAGGTAAACATTTTATATATCAAAAACAGTCATGCAGGGTTTTTTAGCTTTTTAATGGAACAATGACTGAAAAATTGTTCTGTGAAAGAGCTCTGATATCTCATCCTAATCCCAAATCCATTTTCTAAATTTAAGTTAGTTTCCTATAGTTAAGAAAAAGCAAATACAAATTCATTTATTTATTCTCCCCATTCAAGAAATATACAGCATCTCCAGCTCTTGCCAGTCAGATTTCAGGCCTGTGCAGGTAGCCCTCAACTTGCAAGAGCTCAGTTAGTGACCATTCCAAATTACAACGGCACTGAAATGTGACTTACCATTTTCCACGCTTCTGACCATTGCAGCATCCCCATGGTCACAGGATTTACATTCGGATGCTTGAGAAGAGACTCATATATATGACGGTTGTGGTATCCCGGGGTCATGTGATTTACGACCTTCTGACAGGCAAAGTCAACAGGGAAGCCAGATTCACTTAACAACCGTGTTACCAATGGAACAAGTGCAGTGATTCACTTAATGAATGTGGTAAGAAAAGTCATAAAATGGGGCAAAACTCACTTAACAAATTTCTCACTTAGAAACATAAATTCTGGGCTCAGTTGTGGTCATAAGTTGAGGACTACCTGTACTCCGTGTCCAGTAAACCACAGCCGACTCCAGAAGACAGCAAAACCACATGGTTTCTTCATCCAGGAAATTTCCCCCCACCCCGTCCTACAATTCTACACCCAGGAGACAAAAGCACAGAAACCTTTGATACAGGAAATATGATTTTATTCTTTTTACTCAAAAATCCCAGCACACAACTGTCTCAAATACATCCCCAGGTAAACATTTTGCATATCAAAAACAGTCATGCAGGGTTTTTTAGCTTTTTAATGGAACAATGACTGAAAAATTGTTCCTTGAAAGAGCTCTGATATCCCATCCTAATCCCAAATCCATTTTCTAAATTTAAGTTAGTTTCCTATAGTTAAGAAAAAGCAAATACAAATTCATTTATTTATTCTCCCCATTCAAGAAATATACGGCTTTATACTGAATATGGCTTTCACCTGGATTTGGGGTATTTTATGCTTACTCTTTTCATCTCTATCAAAATGCTTTAATATTCATATTTCCAGTAAAATAAATCTGAGTATAAAAATACATGATTCAATTCATATTTTCTATAGATGAAATCCCTGAAGTCAGTTAAATTTCCAGGAAAAATGACTTATCAAAAGAATCCCAATTTTCAGGTGCAAAGTATTTCCATTCGCAGAATAAAAGGGGACACCATCTTAAAGTGCTTTGAATGATAAAAGTGCAAATTCAAATAGCCCTGAAGAACTCTGGGGGGTTAATTTTGGGGGTTATGAATCCATCAGAGTAAAAAGGTAAACTTCCTGAGTATATGAAATTTACTGTTGTGTCCTTTTGTGTCCCCAGGTCCTCTTCTGTGGCATATATGGTAGGTTCTGAGTGATGTATAGAGCTGGGCCTGGGATGAATTCCCCATGAAAACTACAAAAGATGCTTTGGATTTGTTCAACGCTCGGTCCTCATGGCTATTTGTCCAACTAGGCCATTTATGAGTAGCTGGAAGAGCAGAGAGAAATATGTGGCTGTTGGGAATCTTGATCTCATTCTCCCTAAATCCTGGAATCCTGTGGAAGAGAATTTATTTATTTATTTTATTTTTTTATTTCAACTGAGGGCCAATCTTTGTGGGTCAAAAGGACTTACCAGAAATGTTGGGGAATCTTCCTTGGAAGGCAGAAGATACCTGGAGGCCTCCTGGAATTCTCCTTTGGAGGGAAGAAAAGGAGAAAGCAGCGTGAGGCACATCTTGAACTCCAACAGGAAAACATCCTTGAGGCGATTTAACTGCAAATATTGTTCATATCTTTTCTGGATACAGTCAATCCTTAAAATTAAAAAAATCTGTCTGGCTTCTGCCGGCTTTCTTTTTTCTTTTTTTTAAAGTTTTTTTTTTTAATTTTTTAAACACACAAACAAGCAGACAATACATCTTTTCTGAACAGAATATTGGCCCGCTCTTAAATTTGTACAGATTTTTCTTCATCTTTAACGTAATTTTATATGTTCAATTTTTCTCATTACATTTATTCTCTTTAATTTTAAGAAACTAATATTGCCCTTCATCTTGACTTCTCATCCTATTAGAGCTCAATTTTTCTTTTCCCTCTTTAAAATTTGAACCCCTAAATTTAGATTCACATAACATAGTACAATCCCCAATTATTTCCTTAAATTCTCTTCTTCTAATCACCAATAATTCTTTTATCAACTATTCCCAATAATACAACTCAACGTATTAGTTGAGTTGAGTTAACCAATTAACTATATATCTTAACCCAAATGTTCTAACTACTGCAATTACATGTATTAAACTTCTTATTTCTGGGTCTTATTTTCAAGTCTTAAACATCCCTACATTTTGTCATTTCATATTGACTTAGATAATTCATTATTACTATTATATTATATTCTTATCTCTTATTTTAAAAGTAATCCATTTATCATAATTTCATTAATTAATGAAACATATTCAATGAAAAATCAATTAAATATCAATCTTACTCTAGTATCCCTACATTTAAGCTCATACAACATAGTACAATTCCTAATTATTTAGTTAAGTTCCAAATATCCATTTGAAAATATTCCAGTTATTACAATCCTCTTCATTAATTAAAAATATTCCAATTATTATGGACGAATGGATGGACAATGAGAGATAATTCTGCCCTTTCCCTTCAAACAGAGGTATCTCAAGGCTGGAAAGGGCCACTTACTGGAACTTACCACCAATTGCTGAACAGCCTAAGAGCAAAATGAAATATGCTGCGTCTCTGGATCCGCCCTGACCTGAAATGATAAATATGAGACACTTGGAGGCATTGAGAATAAATAAATAAATACTTACAAACAGAAGTAATAGAGGGAATTGAAACTGCAGGAATCTTGGGTGAGAGTGACCATGTCATACTAGAATTCAACTCAATGCAAACACAAGCAATAGAACACAATGATACCAGAGTCTTAGATTTTAAAAGAGCTGATTTTAATAAACTCAGAGAGAACTTGGCAAAAATTCCTCGGATGAATATCCTAAAGGGGAAAACAACTCAAGAATCTTGAGAAACTCTGAAAAATATGATCATAAAAGCCCAGACCACCACAATATCACTGAGAAAGAAAAACAAGAAATCCAAGAAGAAACCAGCATGGCTGCACAAAGATCTCTCTGACAAATTGAAAGACAAAAAGGACAAGTACAAAAAATGGAAAGGAGGACACATAACTAAGGCAGAAGATCAGCAGATAGCCAGAATCTGCAAAGACCAAGTCAGGAAAGCAAAGGCTCAGAATGAACAGACTTGCCACAAAATTAAAATTAAATATGAAACTGTTTCAAAATAATTATGAGGTGTTGTGGCGAGATGTGCAGAAAGATATGGAGACCTGGAAAAAACTGCAGCTGTCTTTACTTGGAAGAATAGCAGCAGTTAAGATGAACATTTTGCCAAGATTTTTGTTTCTGTTTCAAATGATTCCGGTGCTTAAAAGTGATAAACAACTGAAAGAGTGGCAAAGTGGAGTGAATAAGTTTGTTTGGAACGAGAAAAAACTGAGAGTGAAATTAAAAATTATGCAAGATGTTCCAGAACGGGGAGGTCTTAAACTTCCAAACCTACAGTTATATTATGAAGCAGCAGCTTTATCTCAAGGAAGTGATTGGTTTGGAAGGAAAAAGACTGGAATATTGAATATAGAAAGTTTTGATCTTGAATTTGGATGGCATGCTTACTTATTTTATGAAAATAAAGTGGACAAAGTATTTAAAAGTCATATACTTAGAGACTCTCTGATGAGAGTTTGGAAGAAGCACCGACTTAGAGAACAATCAAGCAACGGAACAGAAGTTGCCTTCGGAATTTGTGGGAGCTTCACCACTTGAGACTTTCAAGAAAAGATGGGACGGCCACCTGTCAGAAATGGTGCAGGGTCTCCTGCTTAGGCGCGGGGGGGGGGTGGACTAGATGACCTCTAGGGTCTCTTCCAACTCTGTTAATCTGTTAAAAATACACTTCATTTGTTTGCGTGGAATTTAGCTCCACCGCCTCTCAGCCACGACCTATAAGTTAAACGTAAAGAGCTAAAACTGCATAAAACATAAAACTGGACAATCTCTCAATGAAAGGATCCGCTCAGGCGCCGCTCCCCCCCTTCTGTGACTGATGGCAGGCAGATCGCAGCCCCCCCCCCCAACCTGTCTTTGGCCCCCAGAGGCTCCCACTGCCCTCCTCCTCCCCAAGGCGAAGGCGCCCCCCTTCTCTTCCCCCTGCGCCCCATCTGAGCCTCACCGCGCTGCATGGCTCCTTCTCCGCCGAAGTCCCAGCCCCGAAACGCCAAACTAGCGGACAAAGGTTTCTCACGCCGACCTGCCCCGCCTTCCCTTTGCCGCCTCAGTCTGAGGGGCTGAATCGTGTCACACTTTTTGTGACACCGTGAGGCGCATTCCTGCTTTGAGTCATTGCGGCGGAGCTTTCCAGGCACATCTCTCTCCTCGTTTCTTGGGCACGTCTGTCGTGAAGAAACGGTGACTCAGGGCAGAAACCTTTTCAAGACCAGGGAAAGCCGAGGGAGCTAAATCTGAGAAAATACTAAATACATGAAGGGCGCCAAGAAAACTACCGGAGCCCCCCTTTCCTTCCCCCTGCGCCCCATCTCAGCTTCGCCTCGCTGCAGGGCTCCTTCTGCGGAGAAGTCCCAGCCTCCACGCTCCAAGCAAGTGGCGAAGCGTCTCTTCCAGCCGTCTTTCCCCTGTTTTCCTGCTTTAACACGCCCCCCCGCCCCCCCCCGCTGGCTCATGGCAAGCCTCACTCTGGGCTAAGTTGCCTAATGAAATTCCTTTCAATGGTCCTTAGATCCTAATTGACATCGGCTGGGAGAGGAGAAGGCAGCTAGACAGAGGTGTGGGAGAAGGAGAAGGAGGAAAGAAGAAAGTAGAAGAGTAGATGGAAGAAGGGAGGGAAAGGAAAGAGAGGAGAGGGAGAAGAAGGATGGTTGTCAAGAATTTATGTTGAACATACATAAATTGTTTAGGATGAAGATTGTATTAGTATGAAAGGTAAAAGAAAATATGTCAGATAAAAAACTACATTTGAGATATGTTCATGTGAAAAAAAAACTCAAAAAAAAAGAGAAACATAAATTTTGGGCTCCGTTGTTGTCATAAGTTGAGGACTACCTGTACTCCGTTTCCAGTAAACCTCAGCCAACTCCAGAAACATACAAAACCACGTTTTGTATGTTCTCAGGAAGGGGGAGGGCTGCGGTGGGGGGAGGCCTGGGGGGGGGGTGGCAGGCCTGGCTGGCTGCCGCTGGTACTGTGCTACTCAGGATCAAGGTCGGCTGCCATGGCGGGGAGCAGGCCTGGCTGGCTGGTTGGAGACATACTAGCCATGCCGGGAAGGCCTCTGGTGATATCAGGCTCAGTGGCAAAGCTCCTGATTTCACCAAATGCCTCTTTCTTACTGTGGGAAGGGGACGGGCTGCGGCACAAAACGTCAGCAGCTCTTGTGGTGCCACCTGCCCTGCTTGCTTGGAGGTGTTTTGGAAAGGGAAAAAACGCAGCCGAATTAGGTGGGATACGCCCCACCCAGATCCCTCCCTACGGCAGCCTCCCGCTGAACTACGCGACTCGAAAGTGATTGCAGCGAATGAGCTGGGATTCACTTAACAACCGTGTTACCAATATAACAACTGCAGTTATTCACTTAACGAATATTGCAAGAAAAGTCATAAAATGGGCCAAAACCCATTTAAGAAATTTCTCACTTAGAAGCATAAATTTTGGGCTCAATTATAGTCATAAGTTGAGGACTACTTGTACTCCGTGTCCAGTAAACCACAGCCGACTCCAGAAGAAAGCAAAACCACTGATATCCCATTCTAATCCCAAATCTATTTTCTATAGTTAAATTAGTTAAATTACAAAATTTAAAACAATTTAAAAATAGATTAAATATTTCGGCCGTTACATTAAAAAACCTCAATTTTAAAACAGTTAAGAAAAAGCAAATAGAAATTCATTTATTTATTCTTCCCATTCAAGAAATGTACGGCTTTATACTGAATATGGCTTTCACCTGGATTTGTGGTATTTCATGCTTACTCTTTTCATCTCTATCAAAATACTTTAATATTCATATTTCCAGGAAAAGAAATCTGAGTATAAAAATACATGATTCAATTCATATTTTCTATAGATGGAATCCCTGACGTCAGTTAAGTTTCCAGCAAAAATGATTTATGAAAAGAACCCCAATTTTCAGGTGCAAAGTATTTCCATTTGCAGAATAAAAGGGGACGCCATCTTAAAGTGCTTTGAATGATAAAAGTGCAAATTCAAATAGCCCTGAAGAACTCTGGGGGGTTAATTTTGGGGGTTATGAATCCATCAGAGTAAAAAGGTAAACTTCCTGAGTATATGAAATTTTTCATACAGGAAAGTATTAATATGCCTTTCCTTTTGCAGAGTCCCTGCTGATAAAAGAGATGTTGTCCTTTCTTCTAATGTTGGTCCAGGAGATCCTGAAGAAACCTAGTTAGCCACCAGCTGGATCCAGCCATGCAGACGTGGGAGATTCCCTAGAATTCAATGTGGGAGAGGTTTAATTAGAAGGAGGTGTCCCCAGGTCCTTTTCTGTAACAAAAATGTAACAAAAAAGTTCCTATAATCAGCTGAGTGACCTACGATCGTCCTAACTTTTTTAAAAAAAACTTTTTTAGCATTTTTTTACTCCACAATTTTTTTTTACTCGGTTCTCCAGAACTGGTAGTTTAAAATGCTTTAAAAAGTAAAAAAAAAAAAAAAAAAAAAGTTCAGAGTTTGTCGGAACTTTTTTTTTTTTACTTTTTAGGCATTTTTTTACTACCCGTTTGGGCAAATAGGTAGTAAAAAATGCTTTAAAAAAGTAAAAAAAAAAGGCTCCTACAATCACAGCTGTGCCACACGATCCTCGGAGCCCTTTTTTTTTTACTTTTTAAAAGCATTTTCTTACTAACTATTGCCCGAAGTGGTAGTTAAAAATGCTTTTAAAAGATTAAAAAAAAGGCTCCGATGATCGCGCGGCACAGCTGATCACCCTCCCCCCCCCCATTCTACTTACCTTCCCAAGCCTCCTTTTGGCTCGCGTAAATTTTTTCTTTCTGGAAGTTAGATAGCCCGCCCCTCAGTCACAGTGGGACTGTACCCCGCCGATGGGTTTTTTGACGCAGTGGATCCCGCCCCTTAAATTTACTTGATTTGCCTTATGGGTTAGATAGCCCATCCCTCCATTTACAGAGGGACTCTGGGCGATGTATTATTAAAACTGTCTAAAAGTGTAGTATATTCATAAAAAGGATCCACTCAGGGGACGCTTCCCCCTCCGAAGATTCCCCTCCCCTCCCCCGCCTACATTGGAGCCCCTCTAACCTATTCGGGCACCCAGAGCCCCCCTCTGCCCTCCATCTCCCGAGGGCCCCGGGATTACCACGCTCCATGGTTCTTTCTGTGCCCTAATCAAATCTTGCAAACTCAACCTCTGCCGATTGAGCGTTGAGTGATGCCTCAAACACATCTATCCATCCTCTGTGGTTGGTAGGAGGCGCTTTATTATCGAAGCTTCCCCATTGGCTCCAAATTAGTTTACGTTGGCCGGGGGAAGGAAAGACCTATGCTAATTCTTGAAGAATTATTCATGTGCCCCGAGCTTTCTCACTTTCTTGCTTCATAGGGAAGTGAGCGTTTGAGCAAAAGCAAACAGCTTGCTGTTCTGCACTGCTGCACTGTTTTGATCTTGGCAGGAAGTCTCATCTCTCCTGTCCTTCAATGTCCATCATTCATGGCACCTGATTGGCCCTCTCCCCTTACAGCCGACAGGGATCCCACTGGCTTTGCAGCTGCGTCCCCAGCCCTCCCACAAAATACAGGTGGTAGAAAGTGGTCCCTGAAAGGCCAGTGGGGAAAGGACCTGTAGGCTCCTGAGGCCTCCAGAGAGAGATCACTAGAGCTGGAAGGGACCTTGAGGTTTTCTAGTCCAACCCCCTGCTCAGACTAGGAGACCCTGTTCCATTTCAGACAAGCAGCTGTCCAGTTTTTTCTTTAAATCCTCCAGGGATGAAGCATCTACAACTTCTGAAGGCAAAGCTGTTACACTGGTTAGCTGTCCTCACTGTTAGGAAGTTTGTTTGTTTTTTTAAATATACTTTATTGAATTTTTCCACTGATATGGATATGATAAATGATAAAAGTGCAAATTCAAATAGCCCTGAAGAACTCTGGGGGGTTAATTTTGGGGGTTATCAACCCATCAGAGTAAAAAGGTAAACTTCCTGAGTATATGAAATTTTTCATACAGGAAAGTATTAATATGCCTTTCCTTTCGCAGAGTCCCTGCTGATAAAAGAGATGTTGTTCTTTCTTCTAATGTTGGTCCAGGAGATCCTGAAGAAACCTAGTTAGCCACCAGCTGGATCCAGCCATGCAGACGTGGGAGATTCCCTAGAATTCAATGTGGGAGAGGTTTAATTGGATGGAGGAGGTGGTGTCCTTTTATGTCCCCAGGTCCTCTTCTGTGGCATATATGGTAGGTTCTGAGTGATGTATAGAGCTGGGCCTCTAATGAATTCCCTATGAAAACTACAAAAGATGCTTTGGATTTGTTCAACGCTCGGTCCTCATGGCTATTTGTCCAATTAGGCCATTTATGAGTAGCTGGAAGAGCAGAGAGAAATATGTGGCTGTTGGGAATCTTGATCTCATTCTCCCTAAATCCTGGAATCCTGTGGAAGAGAATCAACTGAGGGCCAATCTTTGTGGGTCGAAAGGACTTACCAGAAAAGTTGGGGAATCTTCCTTGGAAGGCAGAAGATACCTGGAGGCCTCCTGGAATTCTCCTTCGGAGGGAAGAAAAGGAGAAAGCAGCGTGAGGCACATCTTGAACTCCAACAGGAAAACATCCTTGATGCGATTTAACTGCAAATATTGTTCATATCTTTTCTGGATACAATCAGTCCTCAAAATTAAAAAAATCTGTCCGGTTTCTGCCTGCTTTCTTTATTCTTTTTTTTAAAGTTTTTTTTTTAATTTTTTAAACACACAAACAAACAGACAATACATCTTTTCTGAACAAACTATTGGCCCGGTCTTAAATTTGTACAATCTTTTGTTAAAGATTATTCATCTTTAACATTATTTTATATGTTCAATTTTTCTCATTACCTTTATTCTCTTTAATTTTAAGAAAGCAATATTGCCCTTCATCTTGACTTCTCATCCTATTATAGCTCAATTTTTCTTTTCCCTCTTTAAAATTTGAACCCCTAAATTTAGATTCCCATAACATAGTACAATCCCCAATTATTTCCTTAAATTCTCTTTTTCTAATCACCAATAATTCTTTTATCAACTATTCCCAATAATACAACTCAACGTATTAGTTGAGTTGAGTTAACCAATTAACTATATATCTTAACCCAAATGTTCTAACTACTGCAATTTTATGCATTAAATGTCTTATTTCTGGGTCTTATTTTCAAGTCTTAAATATCCCTACATTTTGTCATTTCATATTGACTTAGATAATTCATTATTACCATTATATAATTTCATCAATTATTTATATTCTTATCTCTTATTTTAAAAGTAATCCATTTATCATAATTTCATTAATTAATGAAACATATTCAATAAAAAATCAATTAAATATCAATCTTACTCCAGTATCCCTACATTTAAACTCATACAACATAGTACAATTCCTAATTATTTTCTTAGAATCTCTTATTCCAGTCTCCAAATTTTTTTCTTTATCAACTGTTCCAAATAATACACTTCAACATTTTTATAAAAACCAGTTAATTGTATCTAATTCATTGATAATCCAATATCATTTCAATTTTCTTTTTTCATTTAGTTAGAATGCATTTGAAAATATTCCAGTTATTACACTCCCCTTCATTAATAAAAATATTCCAATTATTATGGACGAATGGATGGACAATGAGAGATAATTCTGCCCTTTCCCTTCAAACAGAGGTATCTCAAGGCTGGAAAGGGCCACTTCCTGGAATTTACCACTAATTGCTGAACAGCCTAAGAGCAGAATAAAATATGCTGCGTCTCTGGATCCGCCCTGACCTGAAATGATAAATATGAGACACTTGGAGGCACTGAGAAAAACTGGATTTAAATACTGGATATGGAAATATCCTTCCAATTCCTAATGGGAATTGATCGGAGGGAATATCAGTGCTTGGAATATGGAAAACAGCTTACATTTCTTTGATACCAAAAGAGCAAGTAGGTCCTAAAAAACCGGAGAATTATAGACCAATATCTCTTCTGAGTAATGATTATAAAATTTACGCAAAAGTATTAGCCAACAGGTTGATGCCAGTAATTTAAGAGGTGATTCACGATGATCAAGCGAGATTTATAGAGGGCAGATATATGAAGGACAATGTAAGGCAAGTTATAGATTTATTGGAATATCTTGAGAAGAATAAACAGATCCCTGCTGTGCTGGTTTTCTTGGATGCGGAGAAGGCCTTCGATAGAGTGGACTGGAATTTTCTACTAAAGACTTTAAAAAAGATGGACTTTGAAGATCAATTTATACAGGCGGTTTCAGCAATTTACCAAGAGCAAAAGGCACAGATTATTATTAATGGAAGTTTGACAACAGACTTTAATATTGAAAAAGGAACAAGACAAGGTTGTCCGTTATCCCCATTGTTATTTATTTTAACACTAGAAGTCTTGTTGAATATAATACGAGATTCGAATATCTTGAAAGGAATAGTGATAAGCAGGGCCGGATTTAGATTGAAAGAGGCCCTAGGCTATTCCACTTATGAGGCCCTTTCACCAGTGGTGGGATTCAATTTTTTAACAACAGGTTCTGTGGGCGTGGCTTAGTTGGGGGTGTGGCTTGGCAATCATGTGACTGGGTGGGCGTGGCTAGCTGATCACGTGACTGTGTAGGCGTGGGTAGCTCATCATGTGACCGGGTGGGCGTGGCTATGTGCATAGACTTTTTTCAGAGGGCTGAAAAAAGTCATTTCTGATTGGGCCTCGCACTTTTGATCATCCTCACATTTATGCCCGTGCAGCTTTCTTAACAACCATGTCACTCATTTCACAACTGCTTCTCTTCACCATGGTGACAAGATAGGGCAAAAATGTAAAATGTGAGGACAGTCGTAAGTTCGAGGACTGGTCAAAAGTGCAAGGACCAGTCAGAAATAACTTTTTCAGCTCTCTGAGTAGTCCATATGCACAAAAGGACTACCCAGAGGGCTGAAAAAAGTCATTTCTGACTGGGCCTCGCACTTTTGACCGGTCCTCACACTTATGACCATCCTCACATTTATGCCCGTGCAGCTTTCTTAACAACCATGTCACTCATTTCACAACTGCTTCTCTTCACCATGGTGACAAGATAGGGCAAAAACGTAAAATGTGAGGACAGTCGTAAGTTCGAGGACTGGTGAAAAGTGTGAGGACCAGTCAGAAATAACTTTTTCAGCCCTCTGAGTAGTCCATATGCATAAAAGGATACAGCAATAGAGAGGGATGAAGGAAGGGAAGGGAAATTAGAGTAGGAGAGAGAGGGAGGAAGAGAGGAGAAGGAGAAAGGAAGAGGAAGTAGGGAGGAGAAGAAGAGGGGGAGGAAGAGAAAGTAAGAAGGAAAGAAAAGAGAGGTGGTAGGTTTGAGGAGAAAGATTGCTATACAATAAAAAAGATGAAAGGGAAGAAAGCCAACCCCAAACAAATATAAAGATATTAAGATAAAGAATGAATTGTTAAACTTTAAAGAATAAAAGAGAACAAATATGAATAAATAACAATAATTAGAAACACACATAGAAACATACAATGTATTTTCTTTGAACAGAGTATTTGGCCGGTTCACAAATTTAAACAGTGTTTAGTCATTTCAATTAAATTTACAATTTCTATATTTCCTTTTTGCCATATTTATTCCTCATCTATTTTTGTAAAAAACCAATATTACCCTCATCCTCATCTCTAATCTTAATCAAATTCAATTTTTCCCTTCTATTCTATATTATACCCCTTCCCATTGTCATCTATTTTTATATCCATCCTCACATTGGTTAATTATGTAATATTAGTTGTTTAATATAAATTCAACATTTTAATATAAATCAATTAGTTATATAACTACCTTTTTTGTATATTAATCAATATGAACATGAATATTCCAATTATTTCCATGCAATCCAATTTCTTACAAATCCATTAATTATATTTACCAATAATAATAAACCAAATAATTTCCCCCATATATTCCTCCAAACCACAACTTAACCATTTCTGCTTTCAGAAATATACAATTAATAGTATCTCAATTATTACAATTCCCTAGTTAAATACAGCTTTTTTTTCTTTTGTGTTTTAAAATCCTGAACTCTTCTCTTTTTCCCTAAATTTCCCATTTTTGCACGTACCTTTTTTGGTGAGGAAAAAGAAAAGAATTCTGCCTGCCTAATTTTCCAACCTTGCAGCAACAGCAAAGCAGTTTCACTTTCGTTTCTCAGTATAGCTAGGGGAAAAAAAATCAGCACTCTTTGGAAGGAAGCAAAATAGCAGAGACAAATCAGCTGAGAGCCGGGAGGCCAATTAGCCTATGCTGAAGCTCCGGGGGCCAATAAAATTACAAAAAAAAACACCGAACCCTTTGTTAAATTGCTGGCTCCCCCGCCCCTCGCCCACCACTATTTATTGGCAATAAATAGTGGTGCGGAGGGGCGGGGGAGCCAGCAATTTAACAAAGGGTTCGGCCGAGCCACCTAGAACCCCCAGAATCCCACACTGTGTAGGCCCCTCTGGATCTTGAGGCCCTAGGCTGAAGCCTAGTTAGCCTATAGGAAAATCCGGCCCTGGTGATAAGTCAAGAGGACTACAGAATAAAGGCATTTGCAGATGATCTGGTTGTTACCCTAACACAGCCGAAGGAATCAATAATCCAGATGAAAGACATTATACAAGACTATGGCACAGTATCAGGTTTTAGACTGAACCAGAAAAAAACTAAGATGATAGTTAAAAATATGACACAAGATCGAAAACACGAACTTGAAAGGAGGGCAGGTTTTGAGATTGTACCAAAGGGTAAATATCTAGGAGTTCAGGTTGCAGAATCAAATATGAAACTGTTTCAAAATAATTATGAGGTGTTGTGGCGAGATGTACAGAAAGATATGGAGACTTGGAAAAAACTGCAGCTGTCTTTACTTGGAAGAATAGCAGCAGTTAAGATGAACATTTTGCCAAGATTTCTTTTTTTGTTTCAAATGATTCCGGTGCTTAAAAGTGATAAACAACTGAAAGAGTGGCAAAGTGGAGTGAATAAGTTTGTCTGGAACGAGAAAAAACCGAGAGTGAAATTGAAAATTATGCAAGATGTTCCAGAAAGGGGAGGTCTTAAACTTCCAAACCTACAGTTATATTATGAAGCAGCAGCTTTATCTCAAGGAAGTGATTGGTTTGGAAGGAAAAAGACTGGAATATTGAATATAGAAAGTTTTGATCTTGAATTTGGATGGCATGCTTACTTATTTTATGAAAACAAAGTGGATAAAGTATTTAAAAGCCATATACTTAGAGACTCCTTGATGAGAGTTTGGAAGAAGCACTGATTTAAATGGGATTATAAAATACCGCTATGGCTGGATCTTGGTCATATTATTTGGAATACAAATATAATGTCACTCGGGGGGGTTTATATAAAGAGGTTCTTTTTACAGATGCGGGCAGATGGCAACTGAAGACATTAGAGACGCTGTTGGACGAAAGGATTAACTTAACTTGGCTACAGTATAATCAACTTCAATTGAGATGGAAAGAGGACCAAAAAATTGGTATTATGTTGCATGAGGAAGAATTGGTTAGACATATAAAAGAGAAGGGTCCAATGCATATTAAAAGGCTTTACAATGTTTTGTTAGAAAGGGATTCAGAAACTGAATTGGTTAAAGATTGTATGATTAAGTGGGCACAAAACTTTGCAGAACCAGTGATGTTGGAAACATGGGAAAAAATTTGGGTTCAGAACGTTAAATTCACACAGTCACAGAATTTGAGGGAAAATTTCTATAAAATGTTTTACAGATGGCATTTAGATCCTAAGAAATTGTCGTGTATGTACCCTAATGTTCAGCCAAAATGTTGGAGATGTGATGTTTAGATGCTACATATTATCATATTTGGTGGACTTGTAAGAAAGTTAAGGCTTTTTGGATAAAAATTTGGTGGGTTATGCAGAATGTTTTGAAGAAAAAAATTCAATTTTCTCCACAATTGTTTTTATTGGGTATAGTTAAGGGTTTTACATTGGATGAAACAAAGTTGATATTGTATATGATAACAGCAGCGAGATTATTGATAGGTAAATATTGGAAAAATGAAGCTATGCCTACTATCGAGGAATGGACTTTGAAGATGGCCAGTTTTGCAGAGATGGCGAAGATTTCAGCATACCTAAAAGATCGCTCACAAGAGACTTATGAATGGGAATGGAAAAAGTGGATAGATTATGTGCAGAATAAATATCAAACTAGGAAGTATCAAATATCTTTTCGCTGACAGTATTATATTAAGATAGAAATATTTGAATTTTGTGAAGATGGAAAATTATATGGGGGATGGAGGGGTTCAAGTTTTATATAAAGGGGTTTTTTGATGGGAGTATATTCTGTGGAAGTCAGGGGGGAGGGGGGGTTAGGGAGGGTTAGGTCGGGGAGTTTGGGGTGGGTTGGGGGGGGGAAACGGGGTGAAAATGTAATTGTAAAACTTTTGCAATAAAAAAAAAAAAAGTAGAGGCTGCACAAGTCTTTATCCCGGAAGCTTTGATCTGGATTGGGACTCTCAGGGGAAACTAGATTTGGGGGCCTAAAAACCCTCCTCTAGGATTCTGTGGCCGGACAGGTTGGGATGGGTCCTGGTGGGGGAGCTCAGCTACCTTCACGGGGAGGGGGGGGCAGCTCCTCCCTTTCAGGGGCAGCCAAACTCCATCTTTTCTCCAAAGGTTTTCCTGGAAGATCCCTCGAAAAAAGTGAATTTAAGGAAGCCGGAAGCCATTCATTGCCAAGAGTGTCTTTTACTCATTTGTTGTTGTTGTTTACCAGCATATTATGTATGAAGGTGGGGGGGTGAACATTCAATATGTAAAATGTGAAATTTTGTGGAAAAGGCAGGGAGTTTGTGGAGGGAATTGGAGGCTCTCTTGCAGGATCTTCTGGGAAGCCCTTGAGGGAGCCAAGGGAGGAAGGAGAGCGCTTGGATTGGGGCAACCTGGGTCCAAGCCCTACATGACCCAGGGCCCCTGGGAGAATTTGGGGCCTTCCGTCTCCAGCTGGTTTCCCTCCCAAGGTTGCTATTGACAACTTCCCAGGAAAGATGCCTGGGAGAAAAGGCGCCCCTCTTCTCTGCCCCCTGCGCCCCATCTGAGTCTCACCGCGCTGCATGGCTCCTCCGCCGAAGTCCCAGCCTCGAAGCGCCAAACTAGGCGGACAAACGTTTCTCACGCCGACCTGCCCTGCCCCGATTTTGCCGCCTCAATCTGAGGGGCTGAATCGTGTCACACTTTTCCTCACCGTGAGGCGCATTCCTGCTTTGGGTCATTGCGGCGGAGCTTTCCAGGCACATCTCTCGCCCGCCTCCTCGTTTCTTGGGCACGTCCGTCGTGAGGAAACGGTGACTGAGGGCAGAAGCCTTTTCAAGACCAGGGAAAGCCGAGGGAGCTAAATCTGAGCAAATACTAAATACATGAAGGGCACCAACAATAGTACCGGAGGGTCTTAACTACCCTGACATCAGCTGGGAGACAAACTCTGCCCCAAGTGGCAGATCCAACCTGTTCCCGGCAAACCTAACAGACAATTTTGTCTCCTAAACTGTAGAGAAGGGAACTGGGGGGTCAGCCAAATCCTCACAAACAGGGAGGAAATGATAGAATAAGGTGACCAGATTTTAACATTGGTAAAGAGGGACATTGTGGGCGTGGCTTATTTTGTGGGCGTGTCTAGCTGGTCATGTGACTGGGTGGGCGTGGCTAGCTGGTCATGTGACCGGGTGGCCATGGCTATGTGTATAGGGTAAGGTGAACAGATTTTAACATTGGTAAGAAGGACACCATTGTGGGCGTGACTTATTGTGTGGGCGTGGCTTGGAGGCCATGTGACTGGGTGGGCGTGGCTACCTGGTCATGTGACCGGGTGGCCATGGCTATGTGTATAGGGACTACTCAGAGGGCTGAAAAGTCATTTCTGACAGGTCCTCGCACTTTTGACTGGTCCTCACACTTATGACCATCCTCACATTTATGCCCGTGCAGCATTCTTAACAACCATGTCACTCATTTCACAACTGCTTCTCTTCACCATGATGACAAGATAGGGCAAAAATGTAAAATGTGAGGACAGTCGTAAGTTTGAGGACTGGACAAAAGTGCGAGGATCAATCAAAAATAACTTTTTCAGCCCTCTGAGTAGTCCATATGCACAAAAGGACTAACCAGAGGGCTGAAAAAAGTCATTTCTGACAGGTCCTCGCACTTTTGACTGGTCCTCACACTTATGACCATCCTCACATTTATGCCCATGCAGCATCCTTAACAACCATGTCACTCATTTCACAACTGCTTCTCTTCACCATGGTGATAAGATAGGGCAAAAAACATAAAATGTGAAGACAGTCGTAAGTTCGATGACTGGTCAAAAGTGCGAGGACCAGTCAAAAATAACTTTTTCAGCCCTCTGAGTAGTCCATATGCATAAAAGGATACAGCAATAGAGAGGGATGAAGGAAGGGAAGGGAAATTAGAGTAGGAGTGAGGGTAAGAGGGGGAGGAAGAGAGGAGAAGGAGAAAGGAAGAGGAAGTAGGGAGGAGAAGAAGAGGGGGGGAAGAGAAAGTAAGAAGGAAAGAAAAGAGAGAGGTGGTAGGTTTGAGGAGAAAGATTGCTGTACAATAAAAAAGATGAAAGGGAAGAAAGCCAACCCCAAACAAATATAAAGATATTAAGATAAAGAATGAATGGTTAAACTTTAAAGAATAAAAGAGAACAAATATGAATAAATAGCAGTAATTAGAAACACACATACAAACATACAATTTATTTTCTTTGAACAGTGTATTTGGCCGGTTCACAAATTTAAACAGTGTTTAGTCACTTCAATTAAATTTACAATTTCTATATTTCCTTTTTGCCATATTTATTCCTCATCTATTTTTTTTAAAAAACCAATATTACCCTTCATCCTCATCTCTAATCTTAATCAAATTCAATTTTTCCCTTCTATTCTATATTATACCCCTTCCCATTGTCATCTATTTTTATATCCATCCTCACATTGTTTAATTATGTAATTATGTAATACAGTTGTTTAATACAAATTCAACATTTTAATATAAATCAATTAGTTATATAACTATCTTTTTTGTATATTAATCAATATGAACATGAATATTCCAATTATTTCCATGCAATCCAATTTCTTACAAATCCATTAATTATATTTACCAATAATAATAAACCAAATAATTTCCCCCATATATTCCTCCAAACCACAACTTAACCATTTCTGCTTTCAGAAATATACAATTAATAGTATCTCAATTATTACAATTCCCTAGTTAAATACAGCTTTTTTTTCTTTTGTGTTTTAAAATCTTGAACTCTCCTCCTAAATTTCCCATTGTTTGCAGTTTTTCACCTACCTTTTTTGGGGAGGAAAAATAAAAATAAAAATAAATCTCTCTCTGCCTCATTTTGTCACCTTCCACCAAAGATCCTGGTTTCGGATTCGTTTCTGCAGCTTAGCTAGGGGGGAAAAAAAACTCTTTACACTGATTGCCTGTAGGGCGGCCCTTTGAAGCCCCGGGCAAGAGTTTAAACAGTTTTTTTTTCTTCTAGCCATCAGCTGGGGCTCAAGAGGCAGCGGGACTGAGGAGGCAGAATGAAAAATCGGGACTTTTTTGAAACGCCGCGGGACGCGGGACAAATTGCTAAAAAGCGGGACTGTCCTGCCAAAAGCGGGACGTCTGGTCACCTTATGATAGAAGGCATTGAATATAAGAACCTTGGGGGAGACCGACTGTGATTCTCAGTCATCCAGGTCATGGTTGTCCCAAAGTTTCTTTTTCAGGAGGCAACTGGACTTTCTTGTTTTTCTTTGAAGACGTTTCTCTTCTCATCCAAGAAGCTTCCCTAGCTCTTGACAGGATAGTGGGGAATGGAAGGATTTCTATTTCTTGCAGACAGCTGGTCATTTGCAACCTTTTAGAGGGTCCTTGAAGGCCTTGGAGGTTTATCTGTGTCCTCAGGGTCTCCCTGCAGAAAGGGCTGCCATGAGTAGTGGGACTGAGAGCTTGTGTTAATCAAGCTATGCTGAAAACAAAACTGAAAGTAAAGCAGGCTGTTTGCTGCAATGAGGCAGAATTGCTTAGAGGCAGAGGGAGATTTCTTTTTCTTCTTTTTGTCACCAAAAAAGCTAGGTGTGTCTTATACTCTGGTGCGTCTTATACTCCAAAGTCCTGGTCTTATGCCTGGACTACTGCAATGGGCTCTACATGGGCCTATCCTTGAAGGCTGTTTGGAGGCTTCAACTGGTGCAGAATCCCACGGTGTAGGCAGTGATGGCTGTGCAGCCTCCTCAGGAACACAGGATTGCAATCGGGATGCTTGGCAACCCATCCGCACTTACCGCCAATCGCCCTACAACTATGAGATCACAAGAGACAAACTTTCCTGCTGGTTCCCCTGAAGGCCAAGGGTGAAGCCAGGAAGCCAGCAGGGAAGGCCTCAAGCCTTTGCCACCTGACTGGTTCCTGAGGGCTGGCTGGAAAAGGCCCCCCCGAAATCTAGACTGGCTTTTTCCAGCCAGCCTCTGGGAGAGCAAAACTGCTGCTCTTGGCAGAGAGTTTGACGCGCACAAGGCTAAACTTTTCAGGCAGGCAGCTCTTCACTCTCTGGCTGAAAAACTCCTCCAGACACACACACACACAAACAAACACAAACAGTTAAAGGCCCTGAATCTGGGCTTTTAGAGACTCAAAGCCTTGAGTCTTTTCTCTCTGGAGAGGGGAGGACTGAGGAGAAGACGCTGAGGCTCTGAGGCTGATCCAATGCTGGTGCCATTAAGAGACACCTGGAGCAAAATAGCAGGAGGCCCTGTTAACTGGTCCAAATCAGGATTGATCCCAGGAGGTGAAAGTCCCTGGAAGGCCAGTGGGAAAAGGACCTTCCCAGGGACGAGGTCTGAATGTTCCTGAGGCCTCCAGGGAGAGATCCAGGACCCACCTGCCTTCCTACCTGCCTCAGCTCAGTTTTTGGCTGGGAGGCACCTCCAGCTCTTGCCAGTCAGATTTCAGGCCTGTGCAGGTAGCCCTCAACTTACAAGAGTTCAGTTAGTGACCGTTCCAAGTTACAACGGCATTGAAATGTGACTTATGACCATTTTCCACGGTTATGACCATTGCAGCATCCCCATGGTCACATGATTTACATTCGGATGCTTGAGAAGACTCGTATTTATGACAGTTGTGGTATCCTGGGGTCATGTGATCACCTTTTACGACCTTCTGACAGGCAAAGTCAATGGGGAAGCCAGATTCACTTAACAACTGTGTTACCAATTTAACGACTGCAGCGATTCACTTAACAAATGTGGCAAGAAAAGTCATAAAATGGGGCAAAACTCACTTAACAAATTTCTCACTTAGAAACATAAATTCTGGGCTCAATTGTGGTCATATGTTGAGGACTACCGGTACTCCGTGTCCAGTAAACCACAGCCGCCTCCAGAAGAAGGCAAAACCACATGGTTTCTTCACCCAGGACCCTCCCCCCATCTCTCCCCCCCCCCAATTCTACACCCAGGAGACAAAAGCAATGTAAACTTTCATACAGGAAGTATGATTTTATTCTTTTTTACTCAAAAATCTCAGCACACAACTGATCTCAAATACATCTCCAGGTAAACATTTTGTATATCAAAAACAGTCATGCAGGGTTTTTTTAGCTTTTTAATTGAACAATTACTGAACATTTGTTCCTTGAAAGAGCTCTGATATCCCATAAGCCCAAATTTATTTTTTGTTATTTTTTACAAATTTCCTGTAGTTAAAAAAAAGCAAAAAGAAATTCATTTATTTATTCATCCCATTCAATAAATATCTGGCTTCATACTGAAAATGACTTTCACCTGGATTTGTGATAGCAATAGTACTTAGATTTATATACTGCTTCATAGTGTTTTATAGCCCCCTCTTAAGTAGTTTACAGAGTCAGCATAATGTCCCCAATAATCTGGGTCCTTATTTTACCAACCTCAGAAGGATGGAAAGTTGGGTCAACCTTGAGCCTGGTGAAATTCGATCTGCCAAACTGCTGGCAGCTGGTGATCAGCAGAAGTAGCCTGCAGTACTGCACTCTAACCACTGCGTCACTGCAGCTCGTGATATTTTATGCTTCCTCTTTTTATCTCTATCAAAATATTTTAATATTCATATTTCTAGTAAAACAAATCTCAGTATAAAAATAAATACAATTCATATTTTCTATGGGTAAAATCCCTGAGGTCAGTTAAGTTTCCAGCAAAAATGATTTATAAAAAAGAACCCCAATTTTCAGATGCAAAGTATTTCCAATCGCAGAATAAAAGGGGACTCCAGCTTAAAGTGCTTTGAATGATAAGAGTGCAAATTCAAATAGCCCTGAAAAACAATGTGGGGTTAATTTTGGAGGTATAAACTGGGGGTGAAATGCTCCCGGTTCAGACTGGATCGCCCGATCCGGTAGCGATGGTGGCAGGCGGTTTGTCTCCTTCTTTCCTTCTTTGCCTCCTTCCTTCCTTTTTTGCTTCCTTCTTAGCTTTCTTCCTTAACTTCCTTTATTGCTTCCTTAGTTTTCTTTCTTCTTTCCTTCCTAGCTTCTTTACTTCCTTCTTAGCTTCCTTCCTTCTTTGCCTCCTTCCTTCATTTTTTGCTTCCTTCTTAGCTTCCTTAACTTCCTTTATTGCTTCCTTCCTTCTTTGCTTCCTTTTTAGCTTTCTTTCTTTCTTCTTTCCTTCCTAGCTTCCTTTTTTCTTCCTAGCTTCCTTCCTTCCTAGCTTCTTTACTTCCTTCTTAGCTTCCTTCCTTCCTTCTTTGCCTCCTTCTTTCCTTTTTTGCTTCCTTCCTTCCTTCCTTCTTAGCTTTCTTCCTTAACTTCCTTTATTGCTTCTGTCAGATGTAAATGCCTTATTCTCCAATGTGTAAATAATGTATATATGGAACATCAGAGGTTAACTTATTCTTTGGACTTTAATGTATTCATAACTTACCACTCCCATTCCTAGCTCCACCCCTTGTATATATAAGGAGCCACCCTCACCATTCTCGTCGCTTCTACCTTGAATATTCAGTGAATATAGAATGCCTATCATAATTAAAAAGAAATATATTTAAAGCTCTAACTCCTATTATCTTTATTGAGTCTGATCCTGAAAATATTGCAACAAGCTGGTAGCAGAGGATGGTTAATTGACTCAATAAGTAATTAAAAATGTCCAAGAAAGATAGGCCCAACACCAGGGCCTACAGCAAAGAAATAGAAACTGATCAAGAGATGATCAACGAATCCACCAATGCGATTTCGAGAGAATCCGAAGAATACACCACTGAAGAAGAAGAACTAATGAGTGAAAATAATGACCAGAAAGAAATCGAAATAGAAAATAACGAACTCAGGTCAGAGATATTAAAGATACTAAAAAGCCAAAAGAATGATGAAAGTCTCATCGCGGACCTCCAGGAGATGCTGAAGAACAGCGGAGCAGCGAGAGAGAAAAACGTCATTAAAGAAAAACCCAAAGATCAAAAAACCGTAAGTGAGATGACTACTGAGAAAATAGTTGTTAAAAAGAAAAGATGTGATCCCGCGCGAAATTTTGAATGGCAGCCATCTTGGTTTCAACGAACTTCAAAAGAGAATGGAGCAGAGCCAATCAAAACGCTCAGTTCAAAATTTCTGGCGCGAAAAACACTATCAGACGAAGAAAGTGAGAAAGAAGTCTCAAACTCTTCAGATGATCCAAAATCAGAAAGTGAAGACGATTTAACAAAATCTCAAGTAAAATCAGCAATGAAAACGCTTTTTGCTGCTTTTGGGCCAAGACTGAAAATTACCAAGACATCTACGAAGAAGCAAGAAATCAAACCGGCGACTCAAGACCTGCACGCTCCCATCCTGACTTCGAAAGCGACGACGCCCGAGCCCAGAGAGCCATGCCGATTTCGCCCTACACCACAGACAAAATCGAATACCAACGCACACAAAAAGAAGAAAAGAACCGTCACCACCACCAGAACCCCAAAAACCGAGCCAGAGACCGACTCATCTGAGGAGGAGCGGATCGAGAGAGCTGAAAGGGAGAGAACCTTCCACGACGCCACCAAAGAAGAAATGAGCAACGCGCATGTGCGAAACTACGTAGACGACCCAGAAGGACTTGAACTGGCCAGAGAACCGCGCAGACTCATTGCAAGCATCCCAATGCCGTTCTGTAATTTCCTGCACTTGAGAGATCACGGACTGCCCCAGGTTGTAAGTAATGGACAGAATAATGTAGGTAACTTACCCAGTGACTTCCCAAAACTTAGAATTGATGGCATTAATTTACAAGAGTGGTATCAACAGCTTCAGGTTATTTTCATGAAAGAAAATTTACTATTCTTTATAACTAGCCCTCCAAGAAGACCTTGGACTTTAAAAATAGATTGTTTACATCATAGAGCATTTTTCATAATAATATCTAGCGTGTCTCCTGCAATGTATCATAGCATCAAACCAAACCTAACTGTATCAGAAATAATTCAATGCATGTTTAATCTATTTCACAGCGATAGCGTAGCTACAACCACAAGAATGTCTAAGGATTTCTTTTCCTCTAGAGTAAAACCAGGGGTTTCTATAAGTGAGCATTTGATAAATCTAAACAAAATAAGAGCTGAGCTACAATTGAGGGGGGAAGTGATTTCAGATCAAACAATGAAAAGTGTTATTATCAATTCACTTGATCCATCATGGGATAGCTTTATGTCACACTTAGATACCATTAATTTGGGATATTTATCCATAGAAAGTCTATCTAACAAATTGATAGCAGAAGACAATTCAAGAAAAAATCGATCCAGTAACCAAACAGACCACAAACCTTTTAGGAAAGTAGTCTTTCAAGATAAACATAATGAGGCCTTTAGATGCTACAATTGTGGATCCAGGGAACATAGTAGAAGAGACTGCCCCAAAGTCTCAAGAGAGAGACATAGACCAGAATATAGGAGCAAATATAATTACAGACAATCTTCCACAGATAGACACAAATATAGAAGCCCACCAAATTACAAAGAAGGTAGAGGGGGTAGAGAAAATTCAAAAGAGAGGAAATCTGGGTCACTGAATGGGCTAAATAAACAAGACAGCACCAGAACACAGCAGGATGAGAATAACAATTGGCTTATTGATTCTGGTGCAACAAATCACACCACCAACAACAAAAGTATATTATCTTCATTTATAGAAGATAAGTTTGTGATAAAGGTAGCTAATCAAGAAAAGGTTCAAGTACTAGGCAAAGGAAATGTGACCTTGCCTGGTCTAGGGAAAATAGAGGGGGTATTATTAATCCCAGAAATACCTCACAACATACTAAGTGCCATAAAATTAAGCAGAGAATCTGATATCAATATAGTTTTCTCAAAGGGGAAAGCAACTATAGAAAAGAACAAAACAAATGTAGGTACTGTAATGATAAAAGGAGGTCTACCCTATCTGATAACTAAAGAAAGATGTTTACATAACATTGATTCAAATATGGAAGATTGTATTGAAGCAGATGATGAAAATGTCAGTAACAGTGACAATGATGAGTGTAGAATAACTCATGATCACAAAAATACATACAAGGAAAAGAAACCAAAAATAGGTAAACCAATTCATGATGAGTGTGCTCACATCTTACACAGGAAGTTAGGACATGCAAGCTTTCCTGTAGTACAAAAAATGACTGAACACGCAGAAGGTGTCAAAATAAAAAATTGTGAAAATTATTTGGAATGCTCAGTATGTAAGTCCACCAAACTAAAAACCAGTCTCAGACCAAAAAAATCTAACAGATCAACTAACAATATTTTTGATTTGGTACATATGGACTTAGTTGGTCCATTAAGTCCCTCAATTACCTATAGAAAACGTTACTTCCTAACAATAGTGGATGACTACAGCCGATATGGTTTTGTTTACACATTAAAGCACAAGGATGAAACATTTCAGAAATTTAAGGAATTCTACAAACGTATAGAAACACAACATAATATCAGAATAAAGCAAATTATGACAGATAGGGGATGTGAGTTCATGTCTAAAGAATTCTCCCAATGGTTAAAGGATAGAGGAATGTTACATTTCACGTCCAATCCTTTTTCTGCATTTCAAAATGGAGTTGCAGAGAGGAAAAATTCCACACTACAAACCATGATTAGGTGCACATTAGAGGATGCTGGTTTAGGCAAACAATTTTGGTCAGAGGCATTACATTATTCGAATTACACTCAAAATAGAACCTGGTCCAGTATTGTGAATAAGACACCATATGAGGTGATGTACAATAGAAAACCCAAATTATCACACATGCACATATTTGGAGTCACTGCAGACGTACACATACCTAAACAATTGAGGAGAAAGGGAGAAAACGTATCCAGGAGATTAAGATTCATGGGATACGAAACTGGAACCAAAGGGTACAGATTTATTGATAGTAATAACAAATTTATAGTATCCAGAACAGCTGTGTTCCATGAACAGGCCAATTGGTCAAAATTGCACCTTAATGAAATATTTCCTAATAAATGTAAAGATACGATATCTTGCGAGGAAGGAACAACAGAAAATCAAAATATTAACAAAAGTAAGAACAAAACCAAAACTTGGACTAATAGTCAGCATAAAATAAAGACAGACACATTAACAAAAAAGGAAGCTAGATATTTGCATGATAACCATAGCAAGCCTGAAAGAACTATTAGAAACAATAGAAACCAAATACCAAATAAATACAAAGATTACATAATGCATATGAATGGAGAACAAATAACACCTAATACATATGAAGAAGTATTGAAACTTCCACATGAAGAAAGAGAAAAATGGGAACTAGCTATGGAAAAAGAGATGGAAAGTTTACAAGGATTAAATGTATTCACACCTGCGATCGCACCTAAGGATAAAACAATTATAGGTACCAGGTGGATTTATAAAATTAAGAACTTAGAAGGAGGCAATACCTTATACAAGGCTAGACTAGTTGCACAAGGCTATGCACAAAAATATCCAGAAGACTATACTGATACATATTCACCCACAGTGAGAACAGAGAGTGTCAAAACAGCCCTTGTAGTAGCATCTGCACTCAATCTGGACGTATTCCAATATGACATACAGACCGCATACTTACATGCAAAATTAGATAAGGAAATATATGTAAGAGCACCACACAGTCAATACACTAATAAGAACGAAATTTGGTTATTAAATAAGAGTCTGTACGGATTAAAGCAATCCGGCAAAAGATGGTACGATTGCTTGGTAAAAGTACTTAAGACCATGGATTTCAACGCCACCACTGCTGATAACTGTTTCTTTGTAAAAAAGAGTAATGATCATATTGAATTTGTATTAATTTACGTGGACGATATTTTATACATTGGAAAGCATAAAGAGAGCAGGGAAATCTTTGTAAATAAGTTAAATGAACACTTCTCACTGAAATCTCTGGGTAAAGTGAATAAATACCTTGGTGTGCAAATTAACAAAACTAAAAGGGGATTCAAACTTACACAGAAAGATAAAATCATCGAACTCCTAAACAAATGTAACTTAAATAATGCTAAAACCTGTGACACCCCTATGCAAACTGATTTTCTTAGAAACACTGATGAATCTTCCCCTGAGTTTAAAGACAACACATTTTACAGATCAGTTATAGGTTCACTCCTTTATATATCTAATTGGACTAGGCCAGATATTGCATTACCTCTCAATCTATTGTCAAGATATGTTAGTAAACCAACCTTGTATCATTGGGAAGCTGTCAAAAGAATTCTAAGATATCTGAAGGGTACATTAGATTTTTGTTTAATGTTGGAACCCAATAATGACAGAGAACCAAAAATTACTTGTTATGCTGATGCAGATTGGGCTGGTGATACATCATGCAGAAAGAGTACTTCTGGTTATGTTTTTCTATTGAATGATTGTCCAGTTTACTGGTATACTGGTAAACAAGAACTAGTAGCCACTTCTACTACAGAAGCGGAATATGTTTGTTTGTCCAAGGCTGCAAATAACCTTGTATGGTTCAATGATCTGATCACTGATGTTTGGAAGAAACCCACCTTACCATTTATTATGCATGAAGACAATAAAGCGGCCATTGAAATATCCAGATCCGATGCAATTGGACAAAGGTCCAGGCATATTGATATAAAGTTTAAGCATGTGAGACAACTGTCTCAAGACGGATTCATTAAAGCAATACATTGCGATACTTCTGAACAATTAGCTGACATATTAACAAAACCCTTACCTTCTAAACAACACAAATATTTAACTTCTAAATTATATGTATTATATTGTCCTGAATCAGAATGTAATTGTTGTTGTGTAACGAACCGGCATTTAGAGGGGGATTTGTCAGATGTAAATGCCTTATTCTCCAATGTGTAAATAATGTATATATGGAACATCAGAGGTTAACTTATTCTTTGGACTTTAATGTATTCATAACTTACCACTCCCATTCCTAGCTCCACCCCTTGTATATATAAGGAGCCACCCTCACCATTCTCGTCGCTTCTACCTTGAATATTCAGTGAATATAGAATGCCTATCATAATTAAAAAGAAATATATTTAAAGCTCTAACTCCTATTATCTTTATTGAGTCTGATCCTGAAAATATTGCAACAGCTTCCTTCCTTCTTTGCTTCCTTTTTAGCTTCCTTCCTTTCTTCCCGCTTCGGGAGCGGGGCAGAAGCTCTGGCGAAGGAGCCAAGCGGAGTCCGTGGGGGGAGAAGCGACTCCCAAGCGCCGCTCTTTCCTGCTGCCGCAGCAGCTCCGGCCACCTTCGGGGCTCAGCACCGGGTAGCATCCGAGGCTCCTTTCCCAGCCCCGGGATCCAAGGAGAAGCGCCCCCCTCATGACCCTTCCGCCTCCCCCCTTCCCGCTTTGCCGGAGGGGAGAAAAGGCGGCGCGGCTCCCTCGCCTTTTCCGCGCCTGCGAAGAGCCGCTGCAACCATTTCCCGCCAAAACCTCCTCCGCGCTCAAGGTCAAAGAGTGCGGCTTCCTAGAGGGGCAAAGCGCGGCAGGTGCCCCGCCCCTTTCTTGCCCTTGAGCTACAGAGCCTCGCTGGGGACATTGATTTCAGTTCACGCAAAGGCCCTGGTGCGCATGCGCCTTTCGTGCTCGCTAGACACTAGAAAGCCGCCCCAGCTCCAGCGCTGGCGGAGCTTTTGGTTCGGGGCGAGGGGGGGGGGGGGCGCGAGAGGTGGAGAAGGGCGTGGGGGGGGGATGATGGGGGAGGCTGGAATGAGCAAATCGGCCTTGGGATGGAAACCGTTTTTATGGTCGTTTCCCTGCAGCTGGGATTTCTCTGTCTCCGAATCTCCTGGGAAATGTGGGTGTCTCCTTGGGATAGGTGGAAGAAGTGGGGGAGACCCAAAGGTGCTTCTTTCAAGAGGCGACTGGACTTTCTGGTTTTTCTTTGAAGGCCTTTCGCTTCTCATCCAAGAAGCTTCTTCAGCTCTTCTTCAGAAGCTTCTTGGATGAGAAGCAAAGTCTTCAAAGAAAAACCAGAAAGTCCAGTCGCCTCTTGAAAAAAAGCACCTATGGGACAAGCATGACCTGGATGACTGACTGAATCTCCATAGACAAGTGGGGGAAGAGAGCAGGCTGGACCAGTGGTCACCAAACAGTGGTCCGTGCACCACTGACGATCCGTGAGAAAATGTTGGTGGTCCGCAGAAAAATTATTTGCATTTTTTATATTGCACTAAAATACTATTTTATCTTTTTTAAAAAATCATATTAGTGGTCTGGGGGATTTAAAATTATGAATTTAGTGGTCCCTGACGTCCAAAAGGTTGGTGACCCCTGGACTGGACAACCATTTCACCCGGATGGTATAAGGGCTCCTGCCTTGAGATGGGGGTTGGACTAGAAGACCTCTGAGGTCCCTTCCTATGATTCTGTGTTCTCTATTTTCAATGAGCAGCAGGACAGACGCTCAGCAAGGCGATTTATTTATTGGTTCGATTTATATGCCGCCCTTCTCCGGAGACTCAGGGCGGCTTACAATGCGTTAAGCAATAACGTTCATACTTTTGTATATGCCTGCTTAGTAGGGCTTTTGCCCCCCCCCCCAAAGCGGTGTTCTTTTTTATACAAAGGTTATTGCTCCCACAATCCGGGTCCTCATTTTACCTACCTCGAAAGGATGGAAGGCTGAGTCAATCTTGAGTCTGGTGAGATTTGAACTTGCAATAATTGCAGGCAGCTGGTGCTACTTAACAGTGCTTTAGTCTGCTGCGCCACCAAGGCTCTTTTTATTTGATTTGGTCAACTGATTCTTAAGTAAGGAAGTAAATGGTCTCCAGGTTCCTTCACACCAATTTGGTGGCTTTGTCATAATCCCTGTGGTTCCTCTCTATGGTGGTATCCTCCTTTGTCTACGTACTTCAGTCTGTCCTTTTCTATTTCTACTTTTTCTGTTCTGTCCACTGCTTTACTTTTTCTTGGTTGTTTCTGGCTGGTTGGTTCTTGACCACCCAGTTTCCAGGGGCTGCACAACCTAAAGAAACAGAAACTGGTCCCCCGGGCTGTCTTTGCCCCTCCTAGCTTAAATGGAGGACTCAGTATTGCCGGCTGTGATGATTGGGATTCAGATAGCAAAAAAAGCAATACGTAGAAGGAGATGCCTAGAGAATTACAGTTAAGAAGAGTATTAATAAAGTGTACAAATACTTGGAATGTTGAAAAGTCTCTTCCCTCAAATGCATGGGACAGTGAGGAAGAAATGGCCATGGCAACTCATAAAGGATTGCTTTTATGAGGCAGATCTGATGATCCCTCCCTCCTTCCCACCATCTTTAGGGATGCTTACTCTGTCAGGAGAGGATAACAAGAGGGAAGGAACATCATTTGTTTAGTTAGATCTTAAGAGGAAAGGAAAGAAAGAAAAAGCTCAGGACAATAGACAGCTGTAGGAGACAAAGAAGAAGCCTAACCTTAAACTCCCTTTTTAAATTCGGGGTAGAGTCGGGGCGACTGGATAGAGCTGAGTGTTTACAACTTATCCTCCAAGCTATCCCAAAGGTGCTTTTTCAGGACGCAATTGGACTTTCTCATTTTTCTTTGGAGATGTTTTGCTTCTCACCCAAGAAGCTTCCAAAACAAATAATTCCCTCAGCACTGTCAAACTAGTTACTAAGTCTGCATTACTATTAATCTTCTCATCGTTCCTATCACCCATCTCCTCCCACTTATGACTGTATGACTGTAACCTTGTTGCTGGTATCCTTACAATTTATATTGACTGTTTCCTAATGTGATTTGATTGCTTATTTGTACTCTATGACCAGTGGTGGGTTGCTACCGGTTTGCACCGGATCGGGCGAACCAGTAGCATGCACAGAAGCGCCCTGCCTGCACACAAGTACACTCACATGAGCAAACCGGTAGCGATGAGATTTGGAACCGCCCCTGCCTATCACTATCATAAAGTTTTGTACCTTATGATTCTTGATGAATGTATCTTTTCTTTTTATGTACACTGAGAGCATATGCACCTAGACAAATTCCTTGTGTGTCCAATCACACTTGGCCAATAAAAATTCTATTCTGTTCTGTTCTGTTCTACTCTATTCTACTCTACTCCACTCCACTCCACTCCACTCCTATTCCTATTCCTATTCCTATTCCTATTCCTATTCCTATTCTGTTCTGTTCTGTTCTGTTCTGTTCTGTTCTGTTCTGTTCTGTTCTGTTCTGTTCTATTCTATTCTATTCTATTCTTCAGCTCTGACTGGATAGTGCGGAACAGAAGGATTTATATACCTTGCAGACAGCTGGTCATTCTAAATCCTTCCGTTCCCCACCATCCAGAACTGAAGAAGCTTCTTGGATGAGAAGCGAAATGCCCCCAAAGGAAAAAACAGGAAACTCCAGTTGCCTCCTGAAAAAGCACCTTTGGGACAACCATGACCTGGATGATGGCTGAGAATCTCCATAGCCCCACTGTTTATTTAGCAATCACTTTACTTAACAAAGCAGATTCCCTGCACTACTGTGCCCACCCTCCAAACCTTGCTGTGTCCTTAAAAAAAATCTGAAACTGAAGTTCCATAATTCTCAGCCAGCATTGCCTTCGTCACTTGAGATCCAGCACACGGCAGACAATGTGATTTGGTTTCAGTTCAGCGCTTCTGCAGATAGAAGTGGCCTCCTCTACACGTTGCCCACCAGACTTCAATCTGGCCTTCTCCATCATGTCTGCTCTCATTAAAACCCGAGAGTGGTTGATGCTAACCATCTCCTGTACCCCAAATGTGCTTTTCCTCATTCTGCTCATCCTCTGCACCATCAACAATTTGATGAAAAGGCTGCTGTGCTAACAGAAGGAAGTGAAACAGGGAGAATCCAATCTCAGAACTGGAGCTGCATCTAGATCCAGCAGAGGGCGCCTAGGATCGCTAAAGATCTCTGTTATCGCTGAATCGGCCCTACAATTTCTCTAAATTCAGAACAGAACAACCCAGTTGGAAAGGATCTTGGAGGTCATCTAGTCTAACCCCCTGCTCATGCAGGACACCTTATACCAGTGGCCCCCAACCTTTTGGGCACCAAGGACTGGTTCCATGGAGAAAGGAACTAATCTCTAATCTCTAATGATCTAAGTGCCAGTTAACAACATTGCCAAAAAGGCATTAAGAGTTGTTAACCTAATCTTGCGAAGCTCCTTCTCTGGTAATATTGTACTGCAAACTACGGCATACAAAACCTTTGCTAGACTAATTCTTGAATACAGCTCATTTGTCTGGAACCCGCACTGCATATCGGACATTAATACAATTGAATGAGTCCAGAGATATTTCACAAGAAGAGTCCTCCACTCCTCTGCTCACAACAGAATACCTTATGCCACCAGGCTTGAAATTTTGGGCTTAGACAACCTAGAACTACGCTGCCTTTGGTCAGACCTAAACGTAGTGCACAAAATTATCTGCTACAATGTCCTACCTGTCAATGATTACTTCAGCTTCAACCGCAACAATACACGAGCACACAATAGATACAAACTTAAAGTGAACCGCTCCAAACTCAATTGTAGAAAATATGATTTCAGCAACAGAGTGGTCAATGCCTGGAATGCAGTGGTGGGTTCCTTCCGGTTCAGCCCGGTTCCGCCAAGCCGGTAGCGGTGACGATATGATGTCACCGAACCGGTTCTGCCTCTCCACCCCCCGCCCCCCCTGCATTATTCTTACCTTTTATTTGGCCCCCACCCCCAATCTATTGCTACCTCCTGAGTCCCAGCTGATCGGCTAGAGGGAAAAAAACTGTTTAAACTCTTGCCACAGGGCTTCAAAGGGCCGCCCTACAGCTGATCAGTGTTAAAAGAAAACAAACGAGTAGACCGGTGCCTGCAAAAATAAATCAGTAGACCAGTACAGCTCTGCAAGCAGTTAAAAGCCTGGTAGACCAGTACCTCTGCCAAATCCTAAAGAATTGTCATTATGACCATCAAGCCACACCCACAAAATAAGCCACGCCCACAGAACCGGTAGTAAAAAAATTTAGAACCCACCCCTGCTGGAATGCACTACCTGACTCCGTGGTTACTTCCCCAAACCCCCATAACTTCTAACCTTAGACTGTCTACTGTTGACCTCACCCCATTCCTAAGAGGTTTGTAAGGGGCGTGTATAAGAGCACCAACGTGACTACTGTCCCTGTCCAACTGTCCCCATGTATTCGTATCCTTATCCTGTATTCATAATCATGTTTATACTTCTATCTGTTATGTGTTTGACAAATAATAATAATAAAAAAAAGGTTTTTCCCCTGCAGACTGGAGGAAGCGTGGTTTCTTGTGCTGCCTGCATCCCGTGGATTGGGCTTCACTTGTTTGCGCGACCCGGTTGCTGGCATGCTGCAGACCGGTACTGGTGGACGGGCCATGGGTTGGGGACCCCTGCCCTATAGTATTTTGGCTGTCCAAAAACTCTTCAAAAGTTCTCAAAAACTTCCAGTGATGGAGCACCCACAACTTCTGAAGGAAAGCTGTTCCATTGGTTGACTGTTTTTTTTTAATAAACACTTTATTAAACTTTTATTACATTAAAAACATAAAAAATTATTTCACTCAACAACAGCTAATTGGGGTGTTTTTCTTGTGACAATAATTCGTGCATTAATTACAAAAATTAAATTGTGCGTGTTTACATTCTTATTTTATCTATTACTTGTACTTAATAACTATCTATCTTCAATCTATCTCCATTCTGTCCAGTTATACCACTGTTCCCACACGTTGTAAAATATCGATGTCTCTTTATCTTTTAAACTCAGCGTTAATTTGTCCATTTCTGCGCAATGCATGACCTTTTGTATGACCAGTTTCTCTGTGGGTGTACATGGCTGTTTCCAACATTGAGCATAGGCAATCCTGACAACAGTTCATATGTGTAATATTAGATATTTTGTGCCTTTCACATATTTTTTTTGGCTGTTTTTGATTGTCAGAAAATTTCTCCTTATTTCTAGGTTGCATCTCTCCTTGTTCAGTTTCCATCCGTTGTCTGGCCTTCAGGTGCTTTGGAAAACACCCCCTCCTCTCTGTGGCAGCCCCTCAAATATTGGAAGACTACTCTCAGGTCACCCCTGGCCCTTCTCTTCACTAGATTAGCCATGCCCAGTTCTTGCAACCGTTCTGGATGGATTCAGTTCAGGTGCCAGTGGGGCACTTTGGAAGATCTGAAGGATCAGGTTAGGAACAGATCCTCATGGAGAAAACCTGGGGTCGTTAGGAGCCAGGTAAAAAAGTGTTTAATCTCTGGGGGTGGGCAAGTGTTAGAATGATTACTTGTTCTAACTGTCAGAAAAAAATTCTTGCTTCTTGTCCTGCCTTCAAGTGCTTTGGATAATAGGTTGACCCCCACTCTTCTTTGTGGCAACCCCTCAAATGTTGGAACACTGCTATCATGTCTCCCCAATCCTTCTTTTCATTAAACTAGACATACCCAGTTCCTGCAACCGTTCTTCATATGTTTTAGCCTCCAGTCCAGGGGTGGGTTCTAAATTTTTTTACTACCGGTTCTGTGGGCGTGGCTTACTTTGTGGGTGTAGCTTGGAGGTCATGTGACTAAGTGGGCGTGGCTAGCTGGTCAGAGTCATTTCTGGAAGGTCATCGCACTTACGACCCGACTCATTTGTTTGCTTTTAACACTGATCAGCTGTAGGACGGCCCTTTGAAGCCCCGCGGCAAGAGTTTAAACAGTTTTTTTCCCTCTAGTCATCAGCTGGGACTCAGGAGGCAGCAATAGATTGGGGGTGGGACCAAATAAAAGGTAAGAATAACATGGGGGGGTGGGAGGGGGGTGACGTTCGGTGACGTCATATCGTCACCGCTACCGGCTCGGCCGAACCGGACCGAACCAGGAGGAACCCACCACTGCTCCAGTCCCCTAATCATCCTGGTTGCTCTTCACTGCACTCTTTCTAGGGTCTCAACATCTTTTTTATATCGTGGTGACCAAAAATGGATGCAGTATCCCAGTTTTATACTCATATAATGTCTTGTCTCTGGAATCTGAGGTGGCTCTGCAGTGTCTCTAAATTGGTAGATTTGTGCAGGCTGCATATTATGAATAGTATTACAGTTGTTCCAAAGCACGTAAAGCTAACTTTCATCACACACCTAAGCATGAGCATAGAAGTAGGTTTTTTAAGCCTTGCAGAAAACCAGCAGGATTGCGGTCAATTCAATCTCCAGTGGGATGATATTCCCCAGGCTAGGCTACTTATAGTATGTTATTCACAGTCTCAGTATAATTCCACTCTCTACATGGGGCTCCCCTTGAGGAGTACCCGGAGGCTCCAACTGGTGCAGAATGCGGCCATGCAGGGGATTATGGGAGCGAGGGATCACTCCCATGTGACACCTCTCCTGCGTGAGTTGTATTGGCTTCCAGTGGTCTTCCGGCTGTGCTTCAAGGTGTTGGTTACCACCTTTAAAGCGCTCCATGGCATAGGACCTGGGTATTTGCGGGACCGCCTTCTGCCGCCGATAGCCTCCCACCGACAAGTACGCTCCCACAGAGAGGGACTCCTCAGGGTGCCGTCAGCCAGGCAATGTCGGCTGGCGACCCCCAGGGGGAGGGCCTTCTCTGTGGCAACTCCCGCCCTCTGGAACGATTTGCCCCCGGAGATAAGAAGGATATCAGATCTCCGGGTCTTTCACCGTGCCCTGAAAACTTTTCTTTTCCATCAAGCAGGGCTGGCATGAACCCCCCCCCCCCCTTTTTTTTTTTTTTAGTTTTTTAGTTGTTTAGCTTTTAATCTGTCAATGGGTTTTAATTCGAATTGTTTTAAATTTGGGCCAAAGTATATAATTCTTTTAATAATTTTAAATTTTGTATTGTTATGTGTTTTAGTTCTGGCTGTGCACCACCCTGAGTCCACTAGGAGAAGGGCGGTATACAAATTGAATAAAATAAATAAATAAATAAATAAATTCCGTACTTGGGAAAATAATCACATGCTTCTATCCAAGGCTTTCACCATTTGTCGCTAGGAAGCAAGACAAGGGGTATGGACAAGTGCATAAGAAGCTAATCTAAACTTCTCCAGACTCCTTATCTCTAGTAACTGTCCAACAGGGAGAGCTAGTATCTTCTGTGTAGCTAGGGGATATCCGGTCTGTACTTCAAAGCAGTACAAGTTGACTTTTCTCTAGTCCCCAATTCCAAGATAAAACAGAAGCTCAGATAAACAGGAAGAGATGGATTTTACTATGGAAACAAATACATATTCTTTTTAAAAAACCCAAACCACTGGATATGTTGAGGGTCAGACAAGGTAACTGATTCAAGGCTGTAAGGCTGGTAATGCAAAAAGTGAGGTAAATACCATTACAATTTACAACAAAGGTTGTTTCTGAATCCTGCCTATAGCTGGTGTGAGGATTGAGATGTTCCTTATTGTGGATTACAATTCTAAATCAAAGCCATTCTGAAATATTTGGTTGATCAGTGTTGAGTCTGGGTTACATACAGGTGGTCCTGGACTTGCAACCACAGTTGAGCCCAAAATTTCTGTTGCTAAGTGAGAGAGTCGTTAAGTGAACTTTGCCCCATTTTACGATCTTTCTTGCCTCAGTTATTAAGTGAATCACGGCAGCTGTTAAATTAGTAACACGGTTGTTAATCTGGCTTCCCCATTTTCTTTCCTTAACAGAAGGTCACAAAAGGTGATCACATGACCCCGGGACACTGCAACCGTCAGAAACACAAGTCAAGCATCCAAATTCTAATCATGTGATCATGGGGATTCTGCAACAGTTGTAAGTGTGAAAAATCATCATAAGCAGTGGTGGGTATCTACCGGTTCACCCCGGTTCGGGCAAACCAGTAGCGGTGGCGGCAGGAGACTCCGCCCACCCGCCCAGACGTCATCACAGACGCAAAACATATCAAGAAAGGTTACAGGATTTGGGTTTGGCTAGTCGAAAGAAAAGAAGAATTAGAGGTGACATGATAGCACTATTCCAGTGTTTGAGAGGTTGCCACAAAGAAGAGGGGATCAAATTATTCTCCAAAGCACCAGAGGGTAGTAGGACAACAAACAATGGTTGGAAACTGGTCAAAGAGAGAAGCAACCTGGAATTAAGGAGAAATTTCCTGACTGTGAAAACAACTAACCAGTGGAACAGCTTTGCCTCCAGAAGTTGTAGTTGCTACCTCACTGGAGGGTTTTAAGGCTCAGGCTCAACCCATCCAAGACCGAGTGGCTGTGGTTTCCGACGTACCGATATAGTCAGTTGGTGCCATCACTGACTATTGGGGGCGAATCTTTGGCCTCCATGGAGAGGGCGCGCAACTTGGGCGTCCTCCTGGATTCACGGCTGTCTTTAGAAGAGCACTTGACGGCCATGACCGGGAGGATTTTTCATCAGGTTCGCCTGATGCACCAGTTGTGTCCCTTTCTGGATCGGGACTCCTTACGCACAGTCACTCATGCCTTCGTCACCTCCCGCCTGGACTATTGTAACGCTCTCTACATGGGGCTCCCCTTGAGGAGCACCCGGAGGCTCCAACTGGCGCAGAGTGCGGCCGCGCGGGTGGTAATGGGAGCAACATGGTGTTCCCATGTAACACCCCTCCTGCGCGAGCTGCACTGGCTCCCGGTGGTCTTCTGAGTGCGCTTCAAGGTTTTGGTTACCACCTTTAAAGCGCTCCATGGCTCAGGACCTGGGTACTTGCAGGACCGCCTACTACCACCAATAGCCTCCCACCGGCCGGTACGCTCCCATAGAGAGGGGCTCCTCTGGGTGCCGTCAGCCAAACAATGCCGACTGGCGGCCCCCAGGGGGAGAGCCTTCTCTGTGGGGGCACCTATTATCTGGAACGAGCTCCCCCTGGAGATACGGAGGATCCCGGATCTGCGCACCTTCCACCGTGCCTTAAAGACCTTTTTATTTCACCAGGCGGGCCTGGCCTAATTTTCTCCCTCTTTTATAAAAGATTTTTAATTTTTTAATATTTTTTAGTATTTTATATATTCAAATTTTAAAATTGGTTTTAAATTGATTGGGGTTTTAATTTGTCTGGGCCAAAACTATTTAATTTGATTTTAATTCCACTTTTAAATTTTGTATGTATGTATTTTATTGTTTGGCTGTGCACCGCCCTGAGTCCTTCAGGAGTAGGGCGGTATAGAAATCAAATCAAATAAATAAATAAATAAAATAAGAAAAGGTTGGACAGCCACCTGTCTGAAATGGTATAGGGTCTCCTGCTTGAGCAGGGGGTTGGACTAGAAGACCTCCAAGGTCCCTTCCAACTCTCATATTCTGTATTCTATCTCATGATCTGATTTCAAAGAGCATACAAAGTCAAATTGTAGTAAGTCCCTAGTGCAGTGATGGCGAACCTTTTCGGCACCAAGTACCCAAATCGGAACACGCGTGCACATGCACACACATGCACACACTGGAAACCACAGAGAGGGCTTTGCCTGCCATCTCTGGCACATGTGCCATAGGTTCGTCATCACAGCCCTAGTGTGTTATTCTGCTCCTATCAAATGAGTGCTTGGATTTGACAGAATAGCAAACTTGATGTAGGAGAGTTAAGAGTGAAAACTCTAAATATTATTGCATTTTTAGAGCCCGGCCATCTCCTACTAACTCCATGTGGGCTCTTTCTCTGCTCCCCCAATAGGGAATCAGCATGTCCTTTTCTTCTTCTAGAATGCTTGTTCAACTTCCCAATCTACCCTATGGACCCGTGATTTCCTAGCGGCCTTCATTTCAAGTACTGAGCAGGTCTGGCCTCACTTCACTTCTTAGGGGTCGGTGGCAGCAAACTGTGAAAAGCAGAGAAGTCAGATCTTAGATGGTTGGAACAAATATAATAGAAATAGTTGCTAGAGAATTCTTAGAGCAATATTTTTCAAAGCATTTAAGATATGCGGATTTCAACCCTCAGAATTCTGCATGCTGGTTGGGGAATTCTGGGAGCTGAAGATCCATACATCTTAAAAGTCACCAAGTTTGAGAAACACTATCTTAACGTGGCAGCATGAGGTTAAAAAAAAAAAAACATTCACCAAATCTTTGGGCGGCTACTGAGATGCTGTTTAGAAGTCCAGTTTTCCACAACATGGAAGGAACCATCACAAGGAGCATTGATATGCTACAAGGTTTGGTTGAGCTTCAGGCATCTCCCAGGAGTTCAGCTCAGATCTAAATAAATAAATCTAAATAAATAAAATAAATCTCTGCCGCTTCCCCGCTGCACCCCCTTTGCCCACCTCCTCATCCTGAAGACGAGATGTTGTTGTGTGTAGTCCCATTTCCAGCACAAGTACTTCGTCTTTCAGAACTCTTCTACTCTGCTTTTGTTCCTTGGTCTAATGTTCCCTTCTTCCTCATCAGCCACCCACCCTAATCGTTCCCACCCTTTGTCCACTGTTGACAACAGTGCCCTGGGTAACAGGAAATCTTTCCCGTCCCAGGCATTGTGTGGGGCAGGAAGTCTTCGACAATGGAGAACAGAAACGGCAGGATGTGTCCTGTATTTTTTAAGGGAGGGCAGTGATGGGGTGTCACACAGAGTCCTAGGTTGTGTCTGAAGAAACTGGGGTGCTTCCCCGGGGTGCTCCCTCTAATAGCAGTCATCCTCAGCCCTGGCTTCAGTTTGAGCCCGCTTTTTTTGGACACCCAGATTCTGCTTCCCAGGTCCTCTCCTAGTGTCGGATGGAGTGATGAGGGTGTGGAAGAGAGATCTAAAGGAGAATGAAACCGTTGCTACTGCTCATGTTGATCCCGTTTGCTGGAGGTAAGTTAAAAAGAGACTTTTAAAGAGATAAGTAGAATGGAGTAGATTTTTACATGAAGTCCTTAATGAATTATCTCTTTTTCTGGGTCTGTCCAATACCCTGAAGCCTGAACTCATCTTATGAACTGATTTCTTGCCACCAGAAAAAAACTAACCATCCCATTTGCATCCCAGTTTCTAGCCTACCCAATTTTTTATTTTTATTTTTAAGGCTTAATGTTTCAGTGTTTTTAACTTCAATGTTTTTATATTCTTGTTTTTATGATGTGGCGGGCCGCTTATACTTGCTTGAAAGTGAGATGGGTGACATATTAATTACTTAATTAAATAACCAAGGTTTGTATGCTGCAAAAAAATACAACCATTAAGTCTTGATCTGATCTCGTTTATTTGTTTGCGTGTTTATCAAATTTATATCAGCTGTGGTGGTGCAGTGGTTAGAATGCAGTACTACAAACTAATTCTGCTGACTGCAGGCTGCCAGCAGTTCAGCAATTCAATTCTCACCAGCTCAAGGTTGACTTAGCCTTCCATCCTTCCGAGGTTGGTAAAATGAGGACCCAGATTGCTGGGGGCAGTATGCTGACTCTATAATCCGCTTAGAGAGGGCTAAAAAGCACTGTGAAGTGGTATATAAGTCTAAGTGCTATTGCTATATAGCCAGCCATCTGATAAAACATGATTCTGGGTGGCCTATGACCAGTGGTAGGATTCAAATAATTTAACAACCGGTTCTCTGTCCTAATAATTTCTTCCAACAACCAGTTTACCAAACTGCTCAGAAAGTTAACAATCGGTTCTCCCGAAGCGGTGCGAACTGGCTGAATCCCACCACTGCCTATGACATAATATAAAAGTAGGCAATATAAAAATATATAACAAGCACCTTGCTATGGAGCCATCTAAGCATATCTCGGGTTCCTTGAGAGGCCCATACCTGGATGACATAACCAGATCTCGAGGGACTTCTGGCATATCAAGAATATCATGGTTTAAGTGTGTTGCACACACAACACCAGCGAAGATAGATTGCAGCCGTTAATCAGACCTTGGAGCAGTTTCAGTGCAGATTTTCAGCAGGGTTTTTGTGTATGTATTTGTGTTTTCTAGTGTTGATGTCTACAAAGAGCTTGCTGGGTCTATCTGTTGTTAACTGTTTTCTGGTATCTTGTGGACTAGTACAGTTGTCATTGTGTAAAGGTCATGGATGGCAGTCCACCTCTCTATGTTCACACACTCTTGTACAATTGTACCTCTGCTTGCTTGTCTTAAAAAAAAAGCTTTTGGCAGAATATGGAGCAGAGCAACCTGAGAAAAAGGATGTTAGGATGTTGTCTTCTTCGCTGCTTCTGAAATATTCTCCTTTAACAAGATTTACCTAGCAGCACAATCGGATTGCTTCTTTGCGAAGCTAAAACCCTTCTGTTCTCTTGGATAATTACAGTATTTTGGAATTCAAAATGTTGATATTATTATTATGATGGCTGGATGCACAGTCAGCCAGAGGTTTAGACCGAGTTTGGGAGTTTTATCCACTCCACTTGGGAGAGGCAGATGTTGAGTTTTGTTGGTGTTAAAGGTGTCCTAAGCTCTTCCAAGTAAAGCTGCCTTTTGCAATTGACTGATGATGTTTTTGTCAATGCCGATGGTGTTCAAATGGTACTCCAGTTGTTTTGGGATCACCCCCAAAGCGCCTATTGGTTACTACTGGTACTGCTTTTGCTTTTTTTTTTTTTCCACAGTTATTCTATTTCTATTTGCAGGTCTTGGTATATTGTTACCTTCTTGATATTGTTATTATAATATTATATGATTATGGTTCATTGCACAGTCAAGCAGACGGGGAGGCCGTGACAATCATAAGAGCCTTGGTGGTGCAGCGGACTAAGTGCTGTTAAGTAGCACTTAGCTGCCAGCTGCCTGCAATTAGTGCAAGTTCAAATCTCACCAGGCTCAAGGTTGACTCAGCCTTCCATCCTTCCGAGGTAGGTAAATTGAGGACCCGGATTGTGGGGGCAATAAGCTGACTTTGTAGAAACACCGATTATGGGGGGCCAAAAGCCCTAATAAGCAGGCATATACAAAAGAATGAAGGCTATTGCTATAAGTGCATTGTAAGCCTCCCTGAGTCTTCGGAGAAGGGCGGCGTATAAATTGAACTAATAAATAATAATAAATAAATACGTGTGAGGATTGGTCTTAAGTCACTTTTTTCAGAGTTGTTGTAACTTTGTACGGATCTCTAAACAAATGGTTGCAAGTTGAGAGCTATCTGTAGATGATGCTCATTCAGAACGCACATAGAAAAACAGTTGTGACGTGTTGTCTATTTACAGGGGAAAGTGTTCCTCTACCACTAAAAAGCTCAGGTTGTGTTTAAACTGCATTGGGTATGGGTTAGGAATGAAGTAAAGGTATTAAAGAGCTGAAGTGGTGCAGTGGTTAGAGTGCAGCACCGCAGGCTACTTCAACTGACCGCTAGCTGCAGTTCGGCAATTCAAATCTCACCAGGCTCAAGGTTGACTCAGCCTTCCATCCTTCCGAGGTCGGTAAAATGAGGACCCAGATTGTTGGGGTTGATATGCTGACTCTGTAAACCGCTTAGAGAGGGCTGTAAAAGCACTATGAAGTGGTATATAAGTCTAAGTGCTATTGCTAATATGTTAAATTTATTGCCCACCCAGGGTCATCTTGTGGTTGAGATAAGCGGCAAATAAATTTAATAAATAAATTAAATAAATAAATATCAGAAGGGAACAAGAGAAAAAGTCCCCAAACTGTCAGGACATGTTTGGGCCAAAGTTAGGGGCAAACGGGAGAGACCCTTACCCTGTCTTCATTTACCATGTTTCCCCGAAAATACGACCTACCCCGAAAGTAAGTCCTAGCTTGACTTTTACATGTGTGCCCAATATAAGCCCTACTCCCCCCCAAAAATAAGCCCTAATTAAGACCCTGCCCATTCCAGGGTGCATGGGTAAACATTAAACTAGGATGAGGATGGGTGCGGGGGGTGGAGCTGCCCTGCTATTTACCTTCGGACAGTTGCAGCCAGGCCTCGTACATCCCGACACCTGCCTTGCCGGCCCATTTCTTCTGCAGCCGGCAAGGCTTTCCTGAAGGCCTCTGCAGCTGATAACAGCTCCAGATCAATCCGGAGCTCTGTTATTGGCTGCAGAGGCCTTCAGGAAAGCCTTGCTGGCCACAGAAGAAGTTCTTGAAGGCCTCTGACAGCGAAAAGGAAGCTGGGGGTGACACATGCAAGTGAGGTGAGTCATTGGATGACACACCCACACCCGAAAATAAGACCTGGTGGTGCCTTTTTTTGGTGGCAAAAAAAATATAAAACCTGGTCTTATTTTTGGGAAAACATGGGTATTAGGCTCACCTACATTGATGGTTTTTGCAAAATTTTAAATTTAAAGGTTTTTTTCTTTTAAAAGCCTTTGAGGATCCCAGCTGAGCTGCGCGATCATCAGAGGCTTTTTTTTTTTTACTTTTAAAAGCATTTTTTTCGGCCGAAGAGGTTGTAAAAAAAATGCTTTTAAAAGTAAAAAAAAAAAGCCTCTGATGATTGTGCAGCTCAGCTGGGCGGGGGGGGCAGGGATTTTTGCTACCGTTTCTCTGAAACACCTGCCTCCATCGCGACCGGATCGGGTGAGAGCCGGTCTGAACCGGGAGCATTTCACCCCTGGCATAGGGGTCTCTTCCCAAAGGTGTTTTTTCAAGAGGCAACTGGACTTTCTTTGAAGACATTTCGCTTCTCATCCAAGAGAGTGGAGCGCATACTTCAAGAGCTGACATCACTTCCACCAACAGAAGTATTGGAACAGGTCACAGAACTTTTTTTTTTTTTTTTATTGAAAAAGTTTTCAAATACAAATTTTCCCCCCTTTTTTTCCCCCTCTCCCTCCCCCTCCCTAACCCCCCCTCCCCACCCACCCACCCCTGTGACTTCTTCATAACAAAAAAAAAACCTAATTCATAACAGATTACTTACTCCCTCCTCTAGATATTGACCTTATTATTAATATTATAACATCCCCCTTTATCCATACATATCAAAAAAGAGAAAAGAAAGGAAAAAAAAAAGACATTATACTATGACATTATAAAATAACTTCTCCACTTTAAAACTATACGATAAGTCCTACTTTAACATTTAATCTTCTATATATATTACTATAACATTCCAAAGCGGCCTTCCCCATAAAATCTAGTTTAACATTTATTCCACTCTATCCATTTCCTCCACTCCCCTAAATATAACACTTAAAAATCCCTTTTCTTAGACTAATCAATCTACTAAATAGCTTATTCACCCACTATCATGCAAAATTGCCATACACAACATTTCTTAACATCTTTGATTCACTGCCCACACTTCTTAGAAATATATGTCTATATTTTCCATTATATCTAAATAAAAAAAAAGAAAAGACAATGACTTTAAATTTATAATCCATATAGTATCTTCTTTGAGGTCTTTCCACTGGATTGGTAGAACCAACATCCATAATCGGGTAACATAGCTTACTGGTGCAACAGTTTATTCAGGATCTTCAATCATATCTGCCCCCATCAGTAGTAAATATCTTCTTATATGTATAAAAGTAAAAACAACCACCCGAGTGACATTATAATTATATTCCATATAGTAATAATTGTGGGTTTCATCAGGATTATTAATTCCCATCATCATAGTGGGTAACAACCCGATCTTCTGCATGCCCCAGCATAATTCTCTTGCCTTGTGATTCAAGATAATATAATATGTTTATCAACACAAAAAGAAATTCCAAAATGGATAATTCAAATCCATCAGTTTAAGGCTCATTTCACGTCCCCAGATTACGGCCATGCAGAGATCTGCCACAAACCTCAGGATGATATTAACCAATACGTCGCCTCTTCTGTGTTTACACATAATCGTTCATATTTTAAAATCACTGGCTTCACTGTTGCCTGATTAGAAATTTCTGTTTTTATGCCACCTATTTCTTTTTTTCTTTTCTTTTTGTGGGTTTGGTTTCCATCCTGGTTCCCTTTCTATAAAGTGTGTATCATCTGGTCGGTTTTTATTCTGCTTTGTAGATTGGTCTTGTTGGTTTTGCTTTTGTATCTCATATTTCTTTTTTATCCCTTGTATATCCCCTAATTGGTTTCCATATTTATCCTTGCCTTGATAAGTCATCACATTAAGATTAGATGCCTCTTCTCTCAAATTTGTAGATAGTCCAGCTGGGGTATCCAATAAATCCAAAGGCAATTCATCTGGTACAGTCTCTGTAATTCGATATTTTACCTTTATTTCCGGCTCCTTCTGCTTATCCTGTATTATACCTGGAGATGTTAAGTTCATTTTCAACCTATTTTGATAAAATTCTTCCGCTCTTTCAACAGTATTTAGCTGATATCTTTCTCCTTGGTATCTAAATATAATACCCACTGGGGCGTCCCACCTGTAGGAGATATTTCTCTTTTTTAACTCATTCACCAGAAAACCAAATTTCTTCCTTTCCATCAATATCTTAGGTGGGAGTTCCTTGTAAATCCAAATCTTTCTTCCATACAATTGCAAATTAGAATTGAAGGAGTTTTGAACGATATTATTCCTAATCTCCTTATCTGTAAAATAAATCACCACATCTCTAGGCCATTGCCTTTGCTTAGCAATCCAGGAGTTGATTCGATAAACTCTGTCGATCCTACAAAACACTTCGTCAGGTTGAACCTTTAGAATCCCAGCTAGAAATTCAGAAGATATTTTCCTTAAATCATCTCTATTATTTTCCTGCAAACCTCTTAATCTTATCGCATATTCTGTAAAATTATATTGTACCATTAAAATCTCTTTTTCAATCTTCTGTTGCAGATTTTCTGCATTACCATACTTTTGATCAGCATCCATTTTAGGTTTTTCTTCTAAGCTGAGTGTTTGTCAAATCATTTTCAATTTTTTGAATTCTATTGTCCAATTTATCTTGAATTTCTTCCATTTTAGACTCTAATACATTAGTATTTGTGTCCAACTGTTTCATAAATCCTGTAAAACCATTAACCACTTTTAAGAGTTTTTTCTCCAAAAAATCAAACTTAGATTTCACCAATTCTTTAATTTCCTGCTTAAATTTTTCAAATTGCTGATTCACAATCTCCTCCCTTCTTTCAATCTCCTCTATAAAAAATTCTATTATATTAAAGTCAGGTTTCTGAGACTGAAGAATTAAGACTTGTTCCTTTAAGTTGTTGGTGGGGGGATCCCCTCCCCCTTCTTGTTTATCTGACTTTATGAGTCTCAGTGCCATGTTTCCGCCCAGGCAGGCTTTGTTAAAAAAAAAAGCAAGAAAGAAAAAAAAAAGGGACTTCTTTCCAATCAACAACAATATCAGGTCTCCAAGGGAAAAAAAAAGAGAAAAAGACACAGGAGCAAAGTTTTGTCTACAAATGTAGCCAGTGGTATTTATTCCGCTACATTGTAGTAATAGAAAACGGAAAGACTTCCCTTTCAGCCTCTCCTCCAGCCAACGCCATTTTAAAAGGCTTCTTTTTTTTTTCCTCTTTCTTTTCCTCCTCTCTCTTAAGTAATTTTTTTTTTAAAAAAAATCAGTAAAATACTTGCAGTTCAATATTACAGGTCCAGCTCACATTTTCTTTGAGTAGTCTGTTAAATTTGCAGGCTTGCTTTTGACGCCTGGCTCTGCATCAGCAGAGGTCTCCCAAAGCCCGGAGCGGCGGCTGGGGATGCGGGGCATCTCATCTTTTCCTCATGGAAACGGAGTTTTTTCGAGCCGCCATTCCGTTGTGAAGGCGGCTCTAACAGGCGATGGAAGCTGACGATCCCAAAGGAACGTCTGGCAGCGGCAAACAGCAACCCGGAAGTCCCGGGACAGGTCACAGAACTTATAAAGAGGCAAAACTATTATAACACAACAAGAGCAAAGAACAACAAAAAGGCAAATCCAGAGCTGAAGAATGGATGAGAAGCGAAACGTCTTCAAAGAAAAACCAGAAAGTCCAGTTGCCTCTCGAAAAAGCACCTTTGGGACAACCATGACCTGGATGGCTGAGAGTCTCCATGAACATTTAGGGTCTCTTGCTTGAGCAGGGGGTTGGACTAGAAGACCTCCAAAATCCCCTATAAGTCTGTTGTTATGTACGCTGTGTTTTTTGTCTCTGGATCCAAAAGAACCAATTGCCTGGGCACCCGATCCTTAGCTTGATATTTGTCAAAACAACATCTCCAATTTGTTCCTAAGCGCTCCATGGCTTAGGACCTGGGTACTTGCGGGACCGCCTACTACCACCAATAGCCTCCCACCGGCCGGTACGCTCCCATAGAGAGGGGCTCCTCCGGGTGCCGTCAGCCAAACAATGCCGACTGGCGGCCCCCAGGGGGAGAGCCTTCTCTGTGGGGGCACCTACTATCTGGAACGAGCTCCCCCAGAGATACGGAGGATCCCGGATCTGCGCACCTTCCGCCGCGCTTTAAAGACCTTACTATTTCACCAGGCAGGCCTGGCCTAATTTTCTCCCTCTTTTATAAAAGTTTTTTAATTTTTAAATATCTTTTAGTATTTTATACATTCAATTTTAAATTGGTTTTAAAAGTTTGGGGTTTTAAATTTGTCGGGGCCAAAATTATTTAATTTGATTTTATCCTACTTTTAAATTTTGTATGTATGTGTTTTATTGTTTGGCTGTGCACCGCCCTGAGTCCTTCGGGAGTAGGGCGGTATAGAAATCAAATAAAATAAATAAATAAATAAATAAATATGGTTTATTTTGTACTCTGGATTTAATTCCCCCAAACCAGTTGTGAAATCCAATTTTCTGTAGGCGTGGCTTGGTGGGCGTGGCAGGGGAAGGATATTGCAAAATCCCCATTCCCTCCCCACTCCTGGGGGAAGGATATTGCAAAATCTCCATTCCCACCCCACTCTGGGGCCAGCCAGAGGTGGTATTTGCTGGTTCTCCGAACTGCTCAAAATTTCCGCTACCGGTTCTCCAGAACCTGTCAGAACCTGCTGGATTTCACCCCTGCCACAGAGACACACTTCTATCTGCAAATATTAAGGCAAGGGCCTTTTTCTGAAGCTCTTGGTGTTTCCGTTTCCCCAGCTGAATCTTGTCCTCGGATGCCCTGCAAGAATGGTGGGACTTGTCTGAAACACTCCAATGGGACCTCTTCCTGCCTGTAAGTAGTAGTTGTTATTTTTTAAGTGTCAAGATTCCCATAATGGTTAAAACTGAAAGACAAGCAGAGCCTCAACATGTAAAGATTTCTCTCCCCTGCTTGATTCGGTGTACAGGAAATGCCGCTGCTATTTCTGTCCATCATAAGAAGGCAGAGGGGTGGAGCTGAGCTAGGAATTCAATTCATGCCGTTTCTGGCAAAACGTGTGCAGGAGAAATAATATTCAGCCTATTGTACAGCCATCATCATGGAGATACCATATATACTCGTGTATAAGCCCAGCCATGTAAAACTTGACTCTCCGTTTTTTAACCAACATCTCGATAGTCCTCAACTTACGATCACAATTGAGCCCAAAATTTCTGTTGCTAAGCGAGACAGTTGTTAAGTGAATTTTGCCCCGTTTTATGACCTTTCTTGCCACAGTTGTTAAGTGAATCGCTGCAGTTGTTAAGTTAGTAAGTGAATCTGGCTTTCCTATTGACTTTGCTGGTCAGAAGGTCGCAAAAGCAGGTCACGGGATCCCAGGACACTGCAGCTGTCATAAATATGAACCAGTTGCCAAGCATCCAAATTCTGATCACATGACTGTGGGGATGCTCAGATGCTGCAATGGTCATAAGTGTGAAAAATGATCATAAACCACATTTTTCAGTGCTGCTGTAATTTCGAATCACCACTAAATGAACTGTTGTAAGTCAAGGTCTACCGTTATTTTCCAGATGAGATATAAGTACATTTAACTTCCAATGTTTCTACTCAGCTGGGCAGCCTGAGAACTTGCATATACTATCTATATCAGGGGTGAAATGTAAAATCTGTTACTAGCGGTTCTGTGGGTGTGGCTTGGTGATGGTGGGGGTAATGTGACTGGGTGGGCGTGGCCAACTTTTTTTTTTTTTTAAACTTTTCAAAGCATTTTTTCTAATGCTTTGAAAAGCCTCTCTGCCGATCAGGGAACTCAGCTGGGATCGTCAGAGAGTTTTCAAAGCATTTTTTTTAACCACCTCTTTGGCCAAGAGGTTGCAGAAAAAAATGCTTTGAAAAGCCTCTGATGATCCCAGCTGAGCCACGCGATCATCAGAGGTTTTTTTATTTTTACTTTTAAAAGCATTTTTTCATCGGAAGAGGTTGTAGAAAAAATGCTTTTAAAAGTAAAAAAAAAAAAAAGCCTTTGATGATCGGGTGGCTCAGCTGGGCATGGTGGGGGTGGGGGGCAGGGATTTTTGCTACCGGTTCTCCGGACCACCCGCCACCATCGCTACCGGATCGGGCGATCCAGTCTGAACCGGGATCATTTCACCCCTGATCTATACTTTCCCTAACTCCTAGCTCCAGATTAAGTTCAGATCTTCAAAAAACATCCTGTTTCTAACATTTTTCTTTTAAACCTTTGGCTTCTCTGTTTCTTTCCCATTTTCTGACTGTCACAGGTGCTCTCCTGGCTATGTAGGAGACACGTGCCAGTTTGCAGATCCCTGCACCCCTGTGCTTTGCCAAAACGGGGGCAGCTGCTCCTCCAGAGCTCTTCTTCCTCAAGCCGCCCCCGAGTACGTGTGTGCGTGCCCTCCTGGTTTCACTGGGGATAAATGCCAGGGTGTGGTTGGCGATCCCTGCTTCCCGTCACCCTGCCAACATGGAGGGACATGCCAGCGGATCTCCAGGAAAGAGCATCAATGCCAATGTCTACCAGGATGGACAGGTAAAGTAATCAACTGGGAACTTTAAAGTTGTCCCAGTTCATGTGTTGTGGTGCATGTAAAAAAACCTGAAGAATTTAGATCAGAGGTTGGCAATCTGCGGCTCTGGAGCTGCATGTGGCTCTTTCATCCCTCTGCTGTGGCTCCCTGTCATCGGTTGGCTCCACAATTGATAGGGCTTTCGGTTAGGACAGGTAGAGGAAAAAGGATGCCGTGCTAGGAGGAGACTCTATGGTGGGGGAATTGGACTTCTGGTCAGCTCCAGAATTGAACGGGGGGCTTCCGGTTAGGACCTTTATGGCTCTTTGAGTGTTTAAGGTTGCCGAGCCCTGGCTTAGATTGTATGACTAAAGGAGAATATTTGTAGCTCAGGGTTGACATGAGGGGTCCTTGGTGTTCTCTGAGCTTGCTTGTTTTCTTGCGGACGTTTCATTACCCAACTAGGTAACATCATCAGAGTTCGTGGGGGCAGTCCTAGAGATTCTTTGGTTATTGTTATTATTATTATTATTATTAATTTAATTTGTATACCGCCCTTCTCCCAGAAGGGACTCAGGGCGGTGAACAGCCAAAATTAAAAATACATAGAATGCAAAAGTTAAGATAATTAAAAAAGATTAAATCAATCGGCCTCCCAATTTAAAACCCCAAATCTATAAAATTAAAATCCCATTAAAAACCAATTTAGGCTAGGCCGGCTTGCCGGAATGAATGAATGAATGAATGAATAAATAAATAAATAAATAAATAAATAAATAAATAAATAAATAAATAAATAAATAATGGTTGGGCTGTTTACTGATGGCTCTTTGACAGTTTCTGGATCAAGGTATTGTTTACTTGATTGTTGGTCTGATGTTAACTTTGGAGTTAATGTATGTGTCAGGGTTCCAAGTAATACACCCATAACGAACAGAACTCCGAGGCAGGCAGATTCCGCAAAGAATAGCTTTATTGGGTATATCATATTGGCACAGATCTGGTGAAAACCGACTCTGAATGTTCCCACGGTTTTCACCTAAATAAAAGTTCTTCCTTCCCCAAACAATCAGTCACACGGTCCAGTCAAGGTACCGTCTGGTTGCCTAGTAACTTCACTCCTCCTCTCTCCGATCACCTGTGGGAATGTGGCAACACTGTGGCAAAAATGCAGCCTCAAGATGGCCTCGGTCAGGTCAGCTTCAGGGTTGACACTACACTGATGAGTGTAGTGCACTACACTGTAGTGGCGCAGTGGTTAGAATGCAGTTGTCAATCATCCGAGAGTTCCGATAGTCCCTTTTGGGCTGGTTGCAGTGGTGGGTTCCTCCCGTTTCGGCCCGGTTCAGCCGAGCCGGTAGCGGTGATGATATGACATCACCAAACTGGTTCTCTTTGTTCGGGAGCTGGGCCCTCCCGCCCCCCGCCCCCCCCCATGTTATTCTTACCTTTTATTTGGCCCCGCCCCCAATCTATTTGCTGCCTCCCAAGTCCCAGCTGATTGGCTAGAAGGAAAAAAACAGTTTAAACTCTTGCTGTGGGGCTTCAAAGGGCCGCCCTACAGCTGATCAGTGTTAAAAGGCAGTGTGGTGGTAGACCAGTGCGCTCGAAAAACCAATGGGTAGACTGGAACGCTCCAAGAACAAATGGGTAGACCGGTATAACTTTGCAAGCAGTTAAAAGCCTGGTAGACCAGTACCTCTGCTAAATCCTAAAGAATTGTCACATGACCATCAAACCACGCCCACAAAATAAGCCACGCCCACAGAACCGGTAGTAAAACATTTTAGAACCCACCCCTGGCTGGTTGATTGTCTCTTTTGCATACTTTATAGATGCTGTTAATGTCTGTGTGTCTGTTGATGGCTGATTTGTCAGGGTGCCAAACAGCCCAACCAAAGAATCTCTAAGACCACCTCCCGTCCACCAACACTGACAGGGAAAGTCATCAGAACATAAACTGGCAGCAAACTGCACACCTTACTAGCACTGATGATGTTGCCTAGTTTGGGTCATGAAACATCTTCAAGAAAACAAGCAAGTTCAGAGAGCACCGAGGATCCCTCAGCTTAGATTGTATTGCCATAGTTGCCATTTTGACTTTTTTTGACCAGGCACTGCTCACCCTCCAAGATTCTCTATCCTGTGGATAATGAGTTCACTTTAAAGCAACTGATTGACTTATCCCTCTACTTTCTAGATCACCCAATTCCAAAAAAAGTGACTGTGCATGAGTTGGGTGGTCTAGAAAACAGAACCCCGTCAGAACCCCCTGTCACGGTTCCAAGTTCTAGATCCATATCAAGCAAAACTCCAAGGCAGGTTGACTCCTCAAAGAATAGTCTTACTGGAAATATCATATTGGCACAAATCTGATGAAAACCGACGCTGAAGACTTCCATGGTTTTCACCTAATTAAAAGTAAAAGTTTTTCACTTTTTCAAAACAATCAGTCACACGGTCCAATCACGGTGCGGTCTGGCTGCCAGGTAATGTCACTCCATCTTCCTCTGACCAGGTGTGAGAACGTCCTTGGTTCCCAAGAGAAAATATTTTGTTTTGGCTACAGAATCCCAACTATCTCAAATCCCTCCTCCCTATTCCTCAGCTCCAGTGTGGCAACACTGAAGCTGTCAAAAATGCCTTCAGTCAGATCAGCTTCAGGGTTGACACCACCTGTAGTAAGAACTTCCTAGAACTCAAGGAAGTTCTAGGGACTTCCTAGAAGTCATTGATTGTTAGAAGATGCTGGATGAACTTGTCCTCTGATCTTCTCTTCTCCCAGACTGGAGGAGAAGCTGTGAATCACGTTGACTTTGATTTCTCTCCTAGGGAAGAACTGCCAGTTGATGGATTTCTGCCCAGCCAACCCTTGTGCCAACGGTGGGACGTGTGTCATCACCTACCCTTTCATTGTCTGCCAATGCTGGCCAGGCTTCGAAGGGCACACCTGCCAACACGACATCAACGAATGCTTTGCGTCTCCCAGCCCCTGCCTCAATGGGGGCAGTTGTATCAACAGCATCGGCTCCTTCCGCTGTTTGTGCCCATCCAACTTCTCTGGTCCTCTCTGCCAGTACCGACGGGGGCCTTGTTCCTCGGAGATCTGTCTCCACGGGGGCACCTGCCATCACGTCGATGGAGGATACCACGGCTGCCTCTGTCTGCCAGGGAATTATGGTTCATTATTATTAGTGTTGTTATTTATTTATTTATTTATTTATTTATTTATTTATTTATTTATTTATTTATTTATTGAATTTGTATACCGCCCTTCTCCCTGAGGACTCAGGGCGGTGAACAGCCAAATAAAAACATCAAATACAAATATTAAAATACAGTTAAAAAATGTATATAAATTTATATAAATTTATATAAAGTTATTGCATTTGTTGGCTAAAAGGCATTGCAGCTCTACCCCAAGAGTATTCAAAAAATAGTTTAAGTAAGACATCCAAGGAAAGAAATATGAATGGATGCCTTTTCTCAAAGATCAAGCGAGAGGATAAATGGGATTGTGAAGGGAGACCAAGTCACTGTTTGGGAGCTACATGGGACAAAATTCTTCTCTATGTGCCCAGCAATTGAAACCTTGAACGGGGGAAGTCTTGGGTGTCAACCCACTAGTTTACTGCCCATAGTCTTTAGTAAGCAGGTATGTTCGTGGTGAGATAAACATCATAAACATTGGTGGATTCAAGATATTAATTCAGGTTGCAGATGGCAAGTTGGTGAGATCAAATTCTCCTTCTCCTTCTCCTTCTCCTTCTCCTTCTCCTTCTCCTTCTCCTTCTCCTTCTCCTTCTCCTCTCCTTCTCCTTCTCCTTCTCCTTCTCCTTCTCCTTCTCCTTCTCCTTCTTCTTCTTCTTCTTCTTCTTCTTCTCATCCTCCTGCTCCTCCTTCTCCTCCTCCTCCACCATCTTCTCCTTCTCCATCACTTCTCCTCCTTCTGCTTAGCATCTTATGGTAAGTTAGTTCATTTATCATGAAGCAATGAGCGCATTATGTAAATGAAACCATGCTTCTTTTTCCTCCCACAGTTTTCTCCCAAAATTTGCCCCAGAAACAGGGTTGGGTCTGATTTCTTTACCACTGTAGTCTAACTGTTTAATAGTTGCAAGCCAATGCCTTGAACGGAACTAACCAAAATAACTTAATGTCAATGCTCTGTTAATAGCGCCAGTCTTAACAACCAAGTTGTTGGTCCCAATTGTGGATGCTAAACAAGGACAATCGACCGTATTTTAGGATAGTTCCAAAATTCCTGCCCCATCACCATTTCAAGATCAGAGTGTTGCAACAGAAGAATGATGTTTTTGTGATCAGGAAGCTTCCCCTTATAATGACCACAGGATTACATTTTTAGTTTATTTGGTTGTTGTTGTTGTTTTGCAATGAAGTCACTACATGTCCCACTTCGCAGCATTTTGAGGTCAACAGCAGATGATCTCAAGTCTTTTTCAGTTGTTTTGTGACAATTTGAGGAACCAGAAACAATGTGAGTGAAAATATCCTAGGAAGTGAGAGGCTGGAATTGCTGTTCATCTGGAGGCCTCCCTTGTCATTGCCGGTGACCCTGTCTTGTCTCCCCCAAAATGACTCTAAGTTTATTACCTCCTGTTCTTTCAATAGGCTACACTGGTCAGTACTGCGAGGTGAATCCAGATGACTGCGCAGGGCATCAGTGCCTCAACGGAGGTACCTGCCAGGATGGTATCGGGACATACAGCTGCCACTGCATCCAAGGCTGGACAGGTAAGATGCAAGCAAGAAGCAAATCTGCAAAGGTTTGTTTGTCTATGCCAAAATATATCGAATTCTGGACTTACAGAACAAACCTATAAACATACCTAATCAAGACATTTGCCTTATTGCAGAAGAATCTTCCTAAGCCACGCTAAACTTTCTTTTTCTTGATCAAAGTTGCTCTGTTTATTAACATATTGCCATAACCGTTGAAAACGGTCCCCAAATAGAACATCACAACTGCTCAATCCATTAATGTGATCATCCAAAATGATATGCTGTATGGGATTGCACGGATCTTTCTCAGAGTTGGCTAGAAATATCAAGGACCAGGGGTGGGCTGCTGGGGGTTCGGGAGAACCTCTTGCTAAGATTCTGTGCAGGTCGGAGAACCCCCAAATCCCACCCCTCCCAGAAGTTACCACGCAGCCCGTTTTGGATGCAGGTAAGTGCAGGGCGCACACAGAGGCTGAGGGAGGGTGAAAAACAGATCTACTAGAAGATCAGGAAGGCTGGAAATGGGCCCGTTTCCGGCCTCCAGAGGGCCTCCGGAGCCTGGGGAGGCCATTTTCACCCTCCCAGAGGCTCAAGGAAAGCCTCTGGAGCCTGGGGAGGGTAAACCCCCCCCGCTGTGGTGCAGGTGGTCGACTAGGCCACGCCCACCATGGCCACGCCCACCCAGCAACTGGGCAGAGAACCCCTTACTAAAATTTTTGAAGCTCACCCCTGGCAAGGACCAGACTTGAAATCTGGCTGACATGAAGGAGAAGCACCTGTTCTTCTAAGCACGTGGCTCTCAGTCCCTTCAAAGTGAATGGTGGGAAGGAGGTTTGGCCACACCAGGAAAGGAGAAATAGGTTTTATCATTCACAACTGATGCATGTGATCAGAATTGCCTGGCCTGTTTCCATAGGTCATGAGTGACCTTTCCCATCTGGTAAACCAGGAGTCTTCAGTCTTGACAACTTTAAAATTTGTGGACTTCAACTCCCAGAATTCCCTGGGCTGGCTGAGGAATTCTGGGAGTCCACAAGTCCTAAAGGTGTGAAGTTTGGAGACCTCTGTGTAAACTAATGTATAGGTCAGTGATGGCTAACCTTTTTGCTGTCACGTGCCAAAAGTGCGGGGAGCACAGGGGTCACGCGTGCCCATACCCACACCCATAATTCAATGCCCCCGTGCCCCACTCCCCACACATGCATGTGTGGACCCCCGCGCTCCCACTTTTGGCACACACTGGCAAAAAGGTTACCGGTGGGCCCAGTAGACCTGTTTTTCACCCTCCCCAGGCTCCAGAGCCTTTCTAGTAGCCTGGGGAGGGCGAAAACGGCCTCCCCCACCTGCCTAGAGGCCCCCAGAGGCTGGAAACGGCCCATTTCCCAACTTCCAGTGGGACCGGAAGGCCCGAAAATCAGCTGACCAGCATGCACATGCGCACTGGAGCTCAGCTGGAGCAACGCTCACGTGCCCACAAATATGGCTCCATGTGCCACCTGTGGCACGCGTGCCATAGGTGTGCCATCACGGGTATAGGTAGTCCTCAACTTACCTCCACTTGCTTAGAGACCATTTAAAGTTCTAATGAACTTTCCTGGAGGGTGTACCAGATTTGAAGTTCTGATGGTCCCCCTCCATGGTCACGTGACTGCAGTTTGGGCATTTACGAACATTTGCAGTGTCCCATGGTTACATAACCACATTTTATGATGGCTTTGCCGAAAACTAGCCTCACTTCAGGGTTTTGGCAAAATTGCGCCCATAGCAAACCATTGGTTTATTTAATGACTATGTCATTAACACTTAGTGACAGTCACAAAAACAGTCACAAAATCATTTTATGGTTCATTTTATGGTCATTTTATAGCTGCCATGAATTATGAGTTATGACCGTGATAGGCAGGCTCCATTATGGTTGTAACTTAAGAACTATCTGTATAAACACTCTCTGGCATCTCAAATAACAGCTGATAACCTTGGTTGGAGCTTGGGGATATGGTCACAAAGCATGAAGTGCTGGTGTTAATTTTGAAAGACCCCAAAAGATGGATTTGAAGGGTGGATTTTTTTTATCTCTGGAGACAAGAACGTTTTGCTTGTCATCCCTATCTCTTTCTTCAGGGCTTCTTTGCCACTTGCCTGATGCCTGCCTCAGCAATCCGTGCCATCATGATGCCCACTGTGACACAGACCTCCAAACTGGCCATGCCATCTGCACATGCCAGCTGGGTTATGCTGGGGCTCTGTGCTACGAAGATATAGACGAGTGCCGGATGGGTAAGATGGGCTGAAGGAATAAGGGTCAAGATAAGATATAAGATGAGATGAGGCAAGAGATAAGAGATAAGATAAAGTAAGGTCTTAGGTAAGGTACTCTAAGATAAGATAAGATAAGATAAGATAAGATAAGATAAGATAAGATAAGATAAGATAAGATAAGATAAGATAAGATAAGATAAGATAAGATAAGATAAGGAAAGATAAGGAAAGATAAGGAAAGATAAGAAGATAAGATAAGCTACAAGATAAGCCACAAGATATGATATAAGCTACAAGAGAAGAGAAAAGAGAAGAGAGGAGAGAAGAGAAGAGAAGGGAAGGGAAGGGAAGGGAAGGGAAGGGAAGGGAAGAGAAGAGAAGAGAAGAGAAGAGAAGAGAAGAGAAGAGAAGAGAAGAGAAGAGAAGAGAAGAGAAGAGAAGAGAAGAGAAGAGGAGATGTTAGGAAAGGTATGATAAGATAAGGTAAAATAAGAAGATGATAAGGTAAGGTAAGGTAAAGTAAGGTAAAATAAGATACAAGTTAAGGTACAAGATAAATTAAGATAAACTAAGCTAAACTAAGATAAGGTAAGATAAGATAAGATAAGATAAGATAAGATAAGATAAGATAAGATAAGATAAGATAAGATAAGATAAGATACAAGGTAAGGTAAGGTAAGGTAAGTTGATAAACTAAACTAAGATAAGCTGAACTAAGCTAAGCTAAGATAAAATAAGCCACAAGATATGATATAAAATAAGCTACAAGATAAGGTAAGGTAGGGTAAAGTAGAATAAAATATAAGATAAGGTAAGCTAGGATAAGATATGATAAAATATAAAATAAGATATAAATTACAATATAAACTAAACTAAGCTAAATTAAAATAATCTTTATTGTCACTTTGTTGTGTATACAATGGCATACTTTATAATGAAATTCTGATACCTGCTCTTGAAAGAAAAAACCCCCCACTCACCAAGCATTGTCACCATCCGAAGGATAATAATAATAATATAATAAACAGCGGCAGCACAGTCCAACATGTATCACGACCCAGAAGTTTACATTGTTCTTCTGGAAGGGGGGAAAAAAATACCCATTTCCCACAAGTGAGCAATACAGGTAGTCCTCGTTTAGCAGCCATCATTAGCATGAGCAACTTGGTCGTTAAGTAAAGCAGTCGCTCAGCGAAACCGCAATTTTGCTTACCATTAGCTTTTACAGACCTGCAAAGGGCACAAGCGCAAGGATGGATTGCCAAGTTGCTTTTTCATTACTGTGAATGGGCACTAAACAAGGTCGTCACTAAATGAGGACTACCTGTTTCTGGACCAGACCGAGCGTCACCCAAACACCTGCAAATTTCTAAATCGGTCTTCATTGCTGCCTCAGTCAAAAACTGCCTAGGCTTTTGTGCTGAGGGGCTGAGACAAATTTTTGCAGTGCACTAGCGCCCTCTTGTGGTAGAATGTAATTTAAATGCCACCTCTTCCAAGAAAACTTGACAAACTTTTATCCTTGAAATATAAAGTTAGCAGAAGACTTGGGCTTAGACTAACTTTATTGTCACAAAGCAATCTCTTTTCTACCCCTTTTCTCCAGTCTTGATTTCCTTAACCATTTTGCTTGAACAAGAAATCCAAAGATTTTCAACCCCTGCATATTTCCGATGATTTTTTTTAGATGGGTTGTTGAAAATACTGCTCTTAAATGAATAAGGTATATGTTCACCCATTACTCGGCATACATTAAAATGAAATTTCATTGCATACAGCTCTCAAAGGGTCTCCATCTCTAATTTTGTTGTTAGTTGTGAAGTCATGTCCGACTCATGGACAATGTTCCTCCAGGCCTTCCTGTCTTCTACCATCCCCCGGAGTCAGTGGTGGGATTCAGCCAGTACGCACCAGTTCAGGAGAACCGGTTGTTAACTTTCTGAGCAGTTTGGTGAACTGGTTGTTGGAAGAAATCATTAGGGCAGAGAACCGGTTGTTAAATTATTTGAATCCCACCACTGCCCGGAGTTCATTTAAGCTCACGCTAACTGCTTCAGTGACTCCATCCAGCCACCTCATTCTCTGCCGTCTCCTTCTTCTTTTGCCCTCAATCTTTCCCAGCATTAGGCTCTTCTCCAGTGAGTCCTTCCTTCTCATTAGGAGACCAAAGTATTTGAGTTTCATCTTCAGGATCTGGCCTTCTAAAATACCTAAACATGACTAAATACAATACAATACAATACAATACAATACAATACAATACAATACAATACAATACAATACAATACAATACAATACAATACAATACAATACAATACAATACAATACAATACAATACAATACAATACATATACCCACCAGGGTTGAAATCCAGCAGGTTCTGGAGAACTAGTAGCGGAAATTTTGAGCAGTTCGAAGAACCGGCAAATACCACCCCTGGCTGGCCCAAGAGAGGGGTGGGAATGGAGATTTTGCAATATCCTTCCCCCTGGAGTGGAGAGGGAATGGAGATTTTGCAGTATCCTTCCCCTGCTACTCCCACCAAGCCACGCCCACAGAATCAGTAATAAAAAAAAATGGATTTCACTACTGATACCCACATATATATTACATGACATGAATTTCTCTAGACTCTTCCTCTCTCCTGCTCCAGGGAGCAACCCATGTGAACACAGAGGAAGCTGCTACAATACGCCCGGCTCGTTCACCTGCTCCTGCCTCAGGGGCTACACAGGCTCCAGGTGCGAATCGAACCTCAATGAGTGCCTCAGCCAGCCTTGTCAGAACGGGGCCTCCTGCTTGGACCTGCTGGACCGTTTCCAATGCCTCTGCCCATCCGGTAAGAAGGCCTTGGATTAGGCAAAAACGCAGATAAATATCATGGATTTCTTTTTTTATTTTTATTTGAACAGATAGGAAATCAGTCGGAATCGAGCAGCGCTTTTTCTGAAGTAATACTTTTATCTGAGGGCATAAGCCTTTCTTAGAATGTTTCATTTCATTTCATACCTCACTTAACAACTGGTTGCTTAGCAGCCGTTCAAAGTTACAGTGGACCACAAAAAAAGGTACTTATGACCTGGATTCGAAGTTTTGAGGTCTGCCTCCCCCACCCCTGTGCAGTCACATGATCATATTTTAGGCACTTGGCAACCTGCCCACAATTATGGCTGTTTGCAATGTCCCACAATCACATGACTGTGATTTATGGCTGTTTTGCTGGAATCCAGGGTTTATTTCTGGTTTCTTGCAAAGAACACCCCTTGTGGACAATGGGGTCACTTATGTTCACTTAATGACATACGACTGTAATTCCAGGCTCAATTATCATTCACTATACTATAGTGTGCTATAATACTATACCAGTGATGGCGAACCTTTTCGGCACCAAGTGCCTAAACTGGAATGCGCGTGCATGCCAGTGGTGGGTTCCTCCCGGTTTGGCCCGGTTCGGCCGAGCCGGTAGCGGTGATGATATGATATCACCGAACCAGTTCTACACCCCCCCTGCATTATTCTTACCTTTTATTTGGCCCCACCCCCAATCTATTGCTGCCTCCTGAGTCCCAGCTGATCGGCTAGAGGGAAAAAAACTGTTTAAACTCTTGCCGCGGGGCTTTAAAGGGCCGCCCTACAGCTGATCAGTGTTAAAAGGCGGTATCGTGGTAGACCGGTGCCTCCAAAAACAAATGAGTAGACCAGTGCCTGCAAAAACAAATGAGTAGACCAGTGCCTGCAAAAACAAATGAGTAGATCGGTATAGCTCTGCAAGCAGTTAAAAGCCTGGTAGACCAGTACCTCTGCTAAATCCTAAAGAATTGTCACATGACCATCAAGCCACGCCCACAAAATAAGCCATGCCCACAGAACTGGTAGTAAAAAATTTTAGAACCCACCCCTGGTGCATGCGTGTGCATGTGTGTGTGCCAGAGCACCAGAAACCCGAAGACCAGCTGGCCGATGCGAGCATGCCTGTTTTTTGGGCATTTTTTGGTTGTTTTCGGACCATTTTTCGGGCCATTTTCAGGCCGTTTTTCAGCACTCCGGCACCCGTGAAGACCAGCTGGCCAGCGCACGTGCCCACAGAGAGGGCTCTGCGTGCCACCTCTGGCATGCGTGACATAGGTTTGCCATCACGGTACTATACTATACTATACTGTAGTATTACTACCTGTGATACATTACAGGTAGTCCTTGACTTATAACAACTCATTTAGTGATTGTTTAGTGTTGCAGCATCACTGAACAAAGTGATTGATGACCATTGATCACATTTACGAGCTTTGTAGCGTCCCCAGGATCATGTGATCAAAATTCAGACACTTGGCAACTGGTTCGTACTTATGACCGTTGCTGTGCTATGTGATCCCCTTTTTGCAATCTTTTGGCAAGCAAAATCAATAGGGAGGCCCGATTCACTTAACAACCAGATTAGTAACTTATCAATTGCAGTGATTCACTTGACAAAACTGTGGCAAGAAAGGTCGTAAAACGGGGCAAAACTCACTTGACAAATTTCTCACGTAACAACAGAAATTTGGGCTCAGTTGTGGTCATAAATCGAGGACTATTATGAGGCCTAAGCTGCAACACCTGGAAATTTATGACTTGGTTAATTAGAAAAGGTGCTCCTGATTTTTGGTTAGACCAGGACTGTCAAACTCGATTTCATTGAGGGCCGCATCAGGGTTGTGTTTGTTCTCGGGATGGGGTGAGCATGACCAGGGTGGGCGTGGTCAGCTTGACATCACTCGTGTTGGGGGCGTCTATGGTGGCCCGAGCCTCTGCCAGCAAAAATGGACTCCCAAGCTCCGTTTTCAGCTGTGATGGCCTCCTGCAACCCTCTGGCAGTGAAAACGGAGGTTGGGAGGGCCGCCTGCAGGGCTGCTGGCAGAGGCATCCTTTGCTGTTTCCAGGGCGGCCCCGCGGGCCAAGTCTAAGCACCCTGCGGGTGGCATCTGGCCCACAGACCTTGAGTTTGACACTCCTGGGTTAGACAATACGACTCCCCTGTTTTAGATTTAATTGATAGACATGTATGCTGCACAACATTTGACAGACGCTTGTTTGGTCCTCCTTCTTCTCGGTCCCTTAAGATCTTTCCTTTACAGGGTTCGGTGGACCGTTGTGTGAAGTCGAAGAGTGTCTCCAAGGCCACTGCCTCAACGGGGGAACCTGTGTACTCCAGAGCCATGGCACAGCCTGCATGTGTCCCCCTGGTGAGTGAGGATGGCGAAGAGAGTGTTATGACCGAGGCCCACGTAGTGATTACCAAACACAATTCAGTCCTGAACAAACTTACTTTATTAAAACAGCTGAGAATTAATTCATTCTCAGCTTTAGTCCAAAACAAATTCTTCAGCCTTATCACCAACCTTTGATGTCTTTGGCAACCTGCCAAAGGCTTTTCTTGACAAAACCCCCATAAAGTTCAAGAGATGCTGGCAAGAAGCACTGGAATCAACGTTGTTTTTCTACAAAGAATCCAACGGCTCGTTGCTGCTCTTTTAAGCCTTATGGGAGGGGCCAATCATATTCTGGCCTTACTCCTGAGTTGTCCTTTTTGCTTCAGCTGCTCTTGCCTTCTGGCACTCTTCGCACGCTTGCAGTAGGAACAGGCTCCTCCTGTTCCTCTGCCTCTCTGCTGTCTGCCTCTGGAGGCTCCGGAGTCCGTGCATCGCTCCCAGATGGCCCTGGCCCCATCTCTGCCTCCGATGCAGAGCCCTCATCCGGGCCTTCCCCTGACTCCAGGACTGGCCCATTGTCCTCCCCATCCTCCTGACTGTCCGACTCCGCTGCCAGCTCCGCAGGCTGCTGGCGGACCACAACAGAGAGAGCCCAGAGGACATGATCCCTCCATCTTCCCTACAGAAGATCCTCTTTGGACTACCATCTTTCTTTTTTAAGATATATTTTTATTGTTTACACCTGAATATATTGAATACAGTGTAATTGTCCTGGCATTCCACTTACCCTAAAACAAAAGTAAAAAAAACAACAACAGAATAACATATATACTATTTTAAACAGTGCTAGCATTGTGCAATAGTTTCTGACCATCATATTCTAGTATGTCAACTTATCTATCATTTTAATAGTTACGTTCCTGGACTACCATCTTTCAACTTTAGAATCCTCCACCCTCTGCTTCAGGCCTCTGTACCCATAAAGGAGAATATTTGCAGCTTAGATTGAAGTAAGAGGTGATCTCCGAGCTTGATTGTTTTCTTGGAGATGTTTCATTAGCCAAACTAGGTAACATCATCAGGGCTACTGGTAGTAGTATGAGCTGTGGGGTGGCGCAGTGGTTAGAATGCAGTATTGCAGGCTGACTCTGCCCACTGCCAGAAGTTTGATCCTGACCGGCTCAAGGTTGATTTAGCCTTCCATTCTTCCGAGGTCGGTAAATTCAGGACCCAGATTGTTATTTTCCAAAGCACTAGAGGGCGGGACAAGAAACTACGGATGGGAACTAATCAAGGACAGAAGTAACCTGGAATTAAGGAGAAACTTCCTAACAGAGAGGACAATTAACCAGTGGAAGAGCTTGCCACCAGAAGTTGCAGATGCTTCATCACTGGAGGTTTTTAAGGAGAGACTAGGCAGCCACTTGTCTGAAAAAGTTTAGGGTCTCTTGCTTGAGCAGGGGGCTGGACTAGAAGACCTCCAAGGTCCCTTCCAGCTCTATTCCGATTGATTGAATACGCTGACTCTAAGAGGGGGCAGTAAAGCACTATGAAGTAGTATATAAATCTAAGCGCTATTGCTAAGTGTTAGCGGCTAGCGGGACATGACTTTGTGGCTGAAAGTCAGAGATTTCCTTCCGTTTTAAGGCAGGAAACCGAGACAGAGATTGTATCTTGGCTATCCCTTGAATGCCTCAGTCTTAGAGTGACTAAGACTTTTTCTAAGATTGGCTGGAGTTCAGCATTTATTTAACAGATTTACTATCTAACCACTCATCTTTTAACCTCCTCTGAGTGGCTCCGTTGCACTCATCCCTAAAGTAAATGTATGTATGAGAACTACGCAGTCATAAAAGAAAAGAGCAGGTAGTCCTTGATTTACAACCATCCATTTAGTGACCATTCGAAGCTACAACCGCATTGAAAAAAGTTATTTATTTATTTATTTATTGGTTCAATTTATATGCTGCCCTTCTCCGGAGACTCAGGGCGGCTTACAGTGCGTTAAGCAATAGCCTTCATACTTTTGTATATTTATACAAAGTCAGCTTATTGCCCCCACAATCCGTGTCCTCATTTTACCTACCTCGGAAGGATGGAAGGCTGAGTCAACCTTGAGCCTGGTGAGATTTGAACTCGCAGTATTTGCAGGCAGCTGGCAGCTAAGTGCTATTTAACAGCGCTTTAGTCCGCTGCTCCACCAAGGCTCCTTAACGGATTTATGACCGTTTTTCACACTTATGACCGTTGCAGCATCCCTGTGGTCACGCAATCAAAATTTGGATACTTGGCAACTGGCACGTATTTATGACAGTTCCCAAGGTCACGTGATTCCCCTTTGCGACCTTCTGACAAGGAAACTCAATGGGGAAGCCCCATTCACTTAACAAGGGTGTTACTAACTTAACAACTGCACTTAAGAACTGTGGCAGGAAACTGTCTTGCTTAGCCACAGAAATTTTGGGCTCAGTTGTAGTTAAGTTAGTAACCAGGTTGTAAAGTGAATCTGGCTTCCCTATTGACTTTGCTTATCAGAAGGTTGCAAAAGGACATAGCAATGTGTGGGAAGCAAAATCCGGTCCGATTCCAAGCCAGGAGAAAGGTGCTAGAAATAAAATGGAGGCTGATTGGAGGCTGCAAGGAAAGAAGGTTTATTTGGATTCCAGAAACTTCAGTGACAGAAGCAATTTTTCCTTGGTGGCTGACCCCTTGGTTTAGGAATGGATGAATTTTTATAGGGTTCTGAGATGTTCCAGGGGGTTGTACAGTGTAACGAGCCTTGTGTCTTTTCCTAGTCTAATGGTGGTGAGTTAATCCTATTATGTCCTAGAGGTCCTGTCCTTAGAATTTAGGTGGGGGATGTAAATTCTTAATCCCATCAGCTGAAGCTGGAGCTGTTTTTTTTTTTTGTGTGTGTGTGTGTTTGAATAGGCTGGCCCAGTCTTTCTCAATGGGCACAAAATATCCATCTCTAAAGACTTCAGGCATTTGCTGTGCGCTATTAAGAAAGACTGGGGGCTGCTTTCTGCCTTTAAGAACATGTTTCTCCATTTCTCCTTTGGGGAAATATAATATTCTGCCTCTCTTAATATTAAGAATAAAGAATATTTAATCGGGGGGGCGGGCTTCCTATAGTTGTTTAGCAGAGCAGTAGCATGGACGGTGGGGGAACTGCCTTTGTGTCTGGTTGTCTTGGCATGCAATTCCATATAGCGTCACCTTGAGGGAAGAAGTTGAAACAATTTATGGCCAGGATGTGAGGGGTCTGTCAATATTTTCACAGCCTTCTTTCTGGCTCGTGCAGTACACAGGTCCTCAATGGAAGGCAGACCGATTGCAATTGTTTTTTCTGCAATCCTAACTCTCCGTTGAAGTCTGTTTTCCTGTCCTGTTTGGTTGCTGTGCCAAACCAGATGGTTACAGAGGTACAAATGACAGACTCATTAACTCCTTTGTAGACCTGTATCGTCATCAGCTCCTGGGGCAGCCTGAACTGTCTGAGTTGGTGCAGGATAAGCTTTGGATAAGGGTAAGGTTAAAGGCAGGAAAAGATTGATGGTGTCAATGCTTTGTCCCCAGGTTTCGAGGGACTTCAGTGCGAGAGAGATACTGATTTCTGTCGTGGTGCCCCTTGCGAGCATGGAACCTGTGTCAATGCCCCCGGCTCCTTCACCTGCGTTTGCGCTCCGGGGTTCACAGGATCCCTCTGCAAGGAATTCAGTGACCCTTGTTGGACGTTTCAGTGCCTTAACGGAGGCAGTTGCCGCGGGACAGAATCCGGGTAAGGATGGATCCATCAGTTCTTCAAGGTAGACCAGACTAGGAAACCAAAGTCATGTATGTAAATATAAATTTACTTTTATTAAAGTAAAATAAATATACCTTTATTATAACGTTATAGGGACGCGGTGGCTCAGTGGCTTAAGACGCTGAGCTTGTCGATCAAAAGGTCGGCAGTTCAGCGGTTCAAATCCCTAAGTGCCGCGTAATGGGGGTGAGCTCCCGTTACTTGTCCCAGCTTCTGCCAACCTAGCAGTTCGAAAGCACGTAAAAAATGCAAGTAGAAAAATAGGGACCACCTTTGGTGGGAAGGTAACAGTGTTCCATGCACCTTTGGTGTTTCGTCATGCCGGCCACATGACCACGGAGACATCTTCGGACAGCGCTGGCTCTTCGGCTTTGAAACGGAGATGAGCACTGCCCCCTAGAGTCGGGAACGATTAGCACATATGTGCAAGGGGAACCTTTACCTTTTACCTATAAGTTTATAGGAACAGAACCCTGCAAGTCTCAGCAGGGTTCTTTCCTCCCTCCCTCTAACTTTATGAGAACTAGAACACACCGAAAGTCAATGGAGAGTCTCAGTCATCCAGATCATGGTTGTCTCAAAGGTGCTTTTTCAGGAGGCAACTGGACTTTCTTACTTTTTCTTCGAAGGCCTTTCGCTTCTCATCCAAGAAGGTTCTTCAGCTCTGACTGGATGGTGGGGAATGGAAGGGTTTATACTCCTTGCAGACAGCTGGTCATTTGCATCCTTTTAGAGTGTCGTTGAAGCGCTTGTGGTTTATCTGTGCATTTGCACTACTCAGGTGACCCCTGGTGGCTCAGCAGACTGATAGCATTGTAATTTAACACCAGCTGCCTGCAATTACTGCTAGTTCGAATCTCCCCAGGCTCAAGGTTGACTCAGCCTTCCATTCTTTCTAAGGTAGGTAAATTGAGGACCCAGTTTGTGGGGGCAATAAGCTGACTTTGTATAAAATATACAAAAGTATGAAGGCTATTGCTTAATGCACTGTAAGCTGCCCTGAGTCTCTGGAGAAGGGCGGCATATAAATCAAATTTAAAAAAAAAAAGGACTCTCTAAAAGGATGCAAATGACCTGCTGTCTGCAAGGAATATAAATCCTTCCGTTTCCCACCATCCAGTCAGAGGTGAAGAAGCTTCTTGGATGAGAAGCAAAACATCTTTAAAAAAAACCCACAAGAAAGTCTAGTTGCCTCCTAAAAAAGCACCTTTAGAACACACCAAAATTTGTAGATCACTTCATTCAAATTAAGACCCTATATTTACACAAGAATGCAATAGCATTAGGGGTCTTAATTTGAATGAGGTAGTCTATAAATAGATAGAGATAGAGATATACATAAAAAACTGTTATTAGTCACTTTTTTCAGTATGATTGTAATTTTGGATGGTCACTAAACAAACTGTTGTAAATTGAGGAGTATCTGTATCACACATACATCACACATTTAAAAAGAGGCAGAGGTTAATCGTGCTGCCACTGTCACCATTTTGAAATTTTGGGCTACAATCCAAAATTGAACTACAATTTCTACTACAAACTGGACTACTAGATTGTGAATTACTGTTCATCACAGCCAGGGACTTCCTTTTTTATTAAATGTTTGAGGATCAGAGACCCAGAACCATGAAAAAAAATAATCTGGTAGACGTAGTATATATATAGAGTTAGTCCTTAACTCAACACTATTTGTTTAATAACAGTTTGAAGTTATGATGGTGATGAAAAAAGTGACTTACAACCGGTCCTCACATGCATGCGCAGAAGCATCCGGACAGGTGGGCGGAGCCTCCTGTTGCCGCCGCTACCAGTTCGCCCGATCTGGGGCGAACCGGTAACAACTTACCACTGCTGGGATCATGCAATCTCCATTTGTGACTTCCCAGCCAGCTTCCGATAAGCAAAATCGATGGGAGAAGCTGGATATGTTTAACCACCATATCATTCATTTAAAAACTGCAGTGATTCGCTTAACAACCATGGCATAAAGTGTCATAAAATTAGGCATGACTCAATTAGCAACCATCCTGCTTAGCAAAGGAAATTTTGGTCCCAGTTATGGTCGTAAATCAAGGACTACCTATATATAATTTTACCTTCCCAAATCCCAGAATAGAACCTCAGTTTAATGCTCTCCAGCTTATTGGATTTCAAACCCCCTGAAATTTCCATCCAAGCAATTCCCAAAAGGGCCCATGAGGAGCCTGTCTGCATCTGAAGGAGTCCAGTCCAAGCCCTTTAAAAGCCATGTGAAATAAACACACCTTATTGGCCCAATTCCCTTCATTAACATCGCAGCATCTTTATGCAAATAGCCCTCCTTAATCATTTGTGTCAATTAACATCATTTGCATCACGGTATAATTGCACTAATAGACATGTATGACCTAATTTGCATAATGTGCATCCTGTTAGGAGTTAAGTCATGCAAATTGCAATGGGGAGTATGCTGGCATTTAATAAAGACCTGCAGATGAGATAAGCCCTCTCCCCAATTTGGTCTGTGAAGCTGTGATTTCACTGTCATTCTTCTGCAGTCATATTACAAAATCCCTCTAAAATAAAGCTAACCAGAACCAGGTTTACCATGGCCATGAGATGGGACACCATATAACCTGTTAATAAAATAAAATAAAATAAAATAAAAAATAAATATAAAAATGTAAAATATAAAAATGAAATAAAAATAAAATATAAAATAATATCAAATAAGATTAATAATAAAATAAAGTATCAAATAAAAAATAAAATAAAAATAAAATATAAAAAATAATATAAAATATAAAATCAATAATAAAATAAAATATCAAATAAAAAATAATGTAAAATCTAAAATAAAATCAATAATAAAATAAAATATCAAATAAAAAATAAAATAAAATATCAAATATCTGGATAGCTCTGCAGACAAAGGCACTGTAATTTAACACCAGCTGTCTGCAATTAAAGTAAGTTCGAATCTTGCCAGGCTCAAGGTTGACTCAGCCTTCCATCCTTTCTAAGGTAGGTAAATTGAGGACCCAGTTTGTGGGGGCAATAAGCTGACTTTCTATAAAATATACAAAAGTATGAAGGCTATTGCTTAACGCACTGTAAGCCGCCCTGAGTCTCCGGAGAAGGGCGGCATATAAATCAAATTTAAAAAAAATCAAATAAAATATCAAATAATAATAATAATAAATAAAAAGTAAAATATCAAATCAATAATAAAATAAAATATCAAATAAAAAATAAAATGAATCTAAAATAATCTAAAATGATCTAAAATCTAAAATAAAATAAATAATAAAATAAAATAACAAATACAAAAACAAAAAGAAAATATCAAATAAAATAATTTTCTCTTTCTCCCCCCTCTCCTCTCCTCTCCTCTCCCAGACCACTTTGTACCTGTTCACCTGGATGGACAGGCCAGATGTGCGACACAGAGGTGAATGCTTGCAATTCCAGCCCATGCCACCAGAGGGCTACTTGCTTGACCCGCCAAGGATCCTTCCAGTGCATCTGCCCCAGCGGCTACGTAGGTAACACGGTCTGAATCTGTCAGTTCCTCCTTCGGGCAGCCCAGCAGCTCTCAAACACAACTGCTCCCTTCCTCCCTGGGTCACCGATTCTTCCTTCCCTCGCAGGGGCAGTGTGCGATGCAGATGAGGACGAATGCTCTTCGAGCCCCTGTTTGAATGCTGGAACTTGCCTTAACAGCCCTGGAAGTTTTCACTGCCTCTGCCCCAGAGGTTATTCAGGACCCAAATGCCAAGTTACCCTGGACCTTTGCTCAGACTGTGAGTATCTAGCAGCAGCACCAGCTCTGCACAATTTCTGAAAAATCCTCTCGGCTGATTCTCTCACACGTCATTGCTCTGCGAAGTACATGTTAAATGTGAGAGTCCAAAGTTTTTTGGAATATCTCTTTTATATTAGTGTTATTCAAATAGGGCAACTTTTTAGGATAGTTGGACCTCAACTCCATGCTGACTGGGGAATTCTGGGAGTTGAAGTCCACCGATATTGCTCAATTTGAAAAAACAACAACCCTGCTTTATGTGATGGAATACACACTTTGAAAGGACCAAATTGGAGAGGATCCCAATGTTCATTTTATTACTTTTATTACTATTTTATTAGCTGTTTTAGTCACCAATCTCTAGTACCCATAAGGGCCTCTAGACTAGATCAATGTTTCTCAACCTTGGGTCTTTTGAGATATGTGGACTTCAATTCCCAGAATTCCCCCAGCCAGCGTGATGGCTAAAGAATTCTGGGAGTTGAAGTCCACACATCTTATAGATGTTGAAGTTGAGAAATGTTATATATGTCTCATGCAGAATGATGACCTAAGATCTTTGGAACATGTACATTAATTGGAAATTTTGACAGAGAGAACAGAGAGGAAACAAAAGATAGGTAGTCCTTGATTTACAACCTTAATTGAACCTGGAATTAGAGTTATAAATCATGGTTTATTTATTTACTATTCAATTCTTATAGCTGCCCATCTCAGTCAATGACTCTGGGTAGTTTATAAAAAAAACCCAATTAAAAACATTTTAAGGCAATAAAAACACTAAAAACATCCAGATTAAGTACTGTATTTTTCAGAGTATAAAACGCACCTTAGTTTTTGGGGAGGAAAATAAGAAAAAAGCGAAAATTTTGAGTAGTTCGGAGAACCGGCAAATACCACCTCTGGCTGGCCCCAGAGTGGGGTGGGAATGGAGATTTTGCAATATCCTTCCCCTGGAGTGGGGTGGGAATGGAGATTTTGCAGTATCCTTCCCCTGGAGTGGGGTTGAAGTGGAGATTTTGCAATATCCTTCCCCTGGAGTGGGGTGGAAATGGAGATTTTGCAGTATCCTTCCCCTGCCACACCCACCAAACCACGCCCACCAAGCCACACCACACTCACCAAGCCACGCCCACAGAACCGGTGGTAAAAAAAATTGAATTTCACCAATGTTTGCGCCCCTGCTCCTGTGCTTTTAATTCCATTGTAACAGAGAGAAATAGAATAGGTAAAACTTTTCTTATTATTGTATTAATCACCCAGAGAAAGGCTCAAATGCTGAAATTCTGGATTTTATGCAGTTTTCCCCCACACTTTACAGAATGCAGCTGAATAAGCAGATGGCATCTCAAAACCCTCCTGAGCTAAATGCCTGTCAACTGGTGTCTCCCCATCTGTTTCTTTCTACCACATGCCACAGACGCCTGCAAGAACGGAGGCCGATGCAGAGTGAAGGAGTCTGGACCCCACTGCTTCTGCCCTCCAGGATGGGGTGGCCCCCATTGCCAACACAGGACCAAGCAGAACAGAGACAACTGCACAGACCAGACCGGAAAAGATGTTTGCCAGGTGAGTTTAGAACAATCCCCAGCTCAAATGGTTGTCCAATCTCATCTATCAGGTGGGTGATGGCATCTATCTGTTAGATCAGAGAGGGTGAAGTTTGGCGACTTGACACCTCAAAGTTTTGGAAAATTCCAAATTTGACTCTGCTGGTGTGTCATTCTCCCTTCCCCCCAATGAAAGAGAATTCTCTATAAGATCATTTGTATATTTAAAAAATAGTCAAATCATGTGTTGCTTGCAATAGCAATAGCAGTTGGATTTATATACCGCTTCACAGTGCTTTACAGCCCTCTCTAAGTTAAGGTGACCAGATTTTAACATTGGTAAAGCGGGACACCATTGACTGGGGGGGTGGGTTTCTTGATTAAAAATTTGGTCTATATGGAGCAACAAAAATTTTCACAGAACGCAAAAATAGTATTGTAATATATTTTTTAAAATTTCAACATAAGTACAATTTACAAATAATAAATTAAAAAAAATTATGTATAGTATATCCTGGCTAAATAGCCACATGGCCGCCGAAAACCGTATATTCCCTTCCCGTTCTCCCGCCGTTCCCTAGCTTGTCATGCATTCGTTCCAAAAATCGGGACTTTTTTAAAACGCCGCGGGACGTCTGGGACAAATTGTTAAAAATTGGGACTGTCCCGCCAAAAGCGGGACGTCTGGTCACACTACTCTAAGTGGTTTTTACGGAGTTAACATACTGCCCCCAACAATTTTGGATCCTCATTTTACCCACCTCAGAAGGAAGGCTGAGTCAACCTTGAGCCTGGTGAGATTCGACCTGCCAAATTGCAGGCAGCCGGCAATCAGCAGAAGTAGCCTGCAGTACTTCATTCTAACCACTGCGCCACCATGGCTCCTGCTATGTACTTTATAAAGAAATGTCAGATAATTATGAAAGCGACATATAGCTCAAACAAACTCATTTCCAAGGCTCTGAAGGTTGCATGAGAACACGGCCCTCTCACACAAATTCCGGAAGGTCTGAAGGCTGTGCAAGACCATACCCACTGGTGGGATTCAGCCGGTTCTGTCCGGTTCGGTCAAACCGGTAGCGCCAACTGCGACAGGCCCCGCCCATCCACCTGGACATAATGCCGTCCTATTTAGACACATTTTGGAGGCTGTGTGCATGCGTGGGAGGCACGTGTGTGAGCATAGAGCATGTGCGGAAGGTGGCGTGTGCGAGCAAAGCGAGCGTATGCGCGCGCGATCATATTTGCGAACCGGTAGGGAAGGTAAGTGAATACCACCTCTGACCATGCCCCATTCTTATGTAGCCTCCGTAGCCTACAAACGTTGTGCAAAGGCATGCCCCATTCTCACACAATTTTTAGAGGCTCTGGAGGCCACGCGAGAGCACACCCTAACCTCCCACAGTCCTCCACAACCTCGAAAAAAATTGCATGAGAACATGTTTTTGAGAATAGTTGTTGGGTGTGGATGATGGGTGGCCTGTCACCCAAATGCGGCGTGTCACTTCTGACACACGTGTCATAGCTTCGACATCACTGTAATGCAGTGGTGAAATGTAAAATTTGTTACTACCGGTTCTGTGGGCGTGGCTTGGTGGGGGGGATAATGTGACTGGGTGGGCGTGGCCAACTTTAAAAAAAAAAACTTTTAAAAGCATTTTTTCTACAACCTCTTTGGCCAAAGAGGTTGTAAAAAAAATGCTTTTAAAAGGCTCTGACGATCAGGCAACTCAGCTGGGATCGTCAGAGTCTTTTAAAAGCACGGCGAAGCTGGGCGCGCTCAGCTGGGCATGGGGGGCAGGGATTTTTGCTACTGGTTCTCCAAACCACCAGCCGCCATTGCTACCGGATCGGGCGATCTGGTCCGAACCGGGAGCATTTCACCCCTGCTGTAATGGATCCTTGAAACTCTCAAGGAGAGAATATAACACGATGAGAGGGGGGAGGAAATTCCCTTTCCTTGTAACTGTAGCTGCCCCTCCAGGAATGAGCAGAGAAAATGTCATTGCATGGAAATCCATTCAAGGACTTTTGATGTTGATCTGCAAAGGAAGCAGCTGTTAAAAATGCACAGGGTTGGTTGGCAGTGTGACTTAGTCTGCTCCACCCAGGGAACACGTCCAGTTCCTCATTTTCAGTCCTCGTTTCTGACTCTATTTTCTTTCCAGCCTTTTGTGTTGCTCAATTTGACTTAAATTTTAGGTAAAACGTCTCAATCCTAAGATCAGGTCTACCGTGGAACCGAACGACAAGGGAAACAAGCTCCTGTTTGCTGGACGTTTCCTTGGAGAAGCTGACCAAACTTCTGTAAGTGATACTTGAACTGGACTTGTTTGCTTAAATATTGTAGTCCCAGATCCAGGGTTCCTGGATTTTATCACTACTGCAGGTAGTCCTCGATTTACGACCACAATTGAGCCCAAAAATTTCCATTGCTAAGTGAAACATTTGTTAAGTGAATTTTGCCCCCTTTTACGACCTCTCTTGCCATGGTTGTTAAGTGAATCACTGCAGTGGTTAAGTTAGTAACACGATTGTTAAGTGAATCTGGCTTCCCCACTGACTTAGTTGGTCAGAAGGTTGCAAAAAGTGTTGGCATGACCCCCCCCCCCCAAGACACTGCAATCGTCACAATATGAGTCAGTCGCCAAGCATTACATGGCCATGGGGATGCGGCAACAGTCATAAATGTGAAAAATGGTCATAAGTCACTTTTTTCAGTGACATTGTGACTTCGAACGGTCACTAAACAAACTGTCATAAGTTGAGGACTACCTGTCGTGACAAATTCTCTCCTTCCAGTGCCTGCCAACACAAAAATGTCTCAATGGAGGAACCTGTACCAAGACGGCAGACGGTTTTCAATGCTTGTGTCCTCCAGGAACAAAAGGTGAGGGAGAGATTTGTGTAGGCCTGAGCAAAACACACCGAGCCAGGAACAATCAACTGCCTCCCACAATCAAAATGGCAGAAGGCTTGGTGGTCAAGTCTCAGGTGGAACACACCATATTAAGATAAATTGAAGTAATAAATTCTATGCCCCAAAGAACATATGGGGCTGGGGATGAGCCTGCCATGTCAGCCTAAGGAAAATGGTGTGTGTGCCCCACACCATGCAAAAGAACCAACACTTGCAAGACACTCCCCAGACGGAGATACCGTATTTTTTGGAGTATAAAATGCTCCGGACTATAAGACACACCTACCTTTTTTGGGGAGGAAAAAAAGAAAAAAAATCTGCCTCTGCCTCCCAGCATCCATCTGGTATTCATCTGGCCCATTTGCCGCAGCCCATTCGCCACCACCCATTTGCCGCTGCCGCCCTTCACCACCGCCACGGCCCATTTGCCATGACCTATTTGCCGCCACCGCGGCCCATTTGGTGCAGCCCGTTCGCTACCACCTGTTTTTGCGGCCTGTTCACCACTGTCGTGGCCCATTTAGTGCAGCCCACTTGGCTCGGCTGTTCGCTACCGCTGCGCCCCCTTCCCCACTGCCACGGCGGCCCATTCTAGAACATCTGATTGGCTCCGCGTCAACCCCCTTCTCCCTCGCCGCAACATTCGCTGTATAAGATGCACCAAAATTTTCACCCACTTTTGGGGGGGGGGAACTAACTGCGTTTTATACTCTGAAAAATATGGTATATCACTTATAATATAATATATCTCTGATAATTGATCTCTTATGGATATAAGTATTTCGAATCCATTCAGAGCCATATATTGGAGTGATCAGAGCAGTGTTTCTCAACCTCAGCCATTTTAAGCTGTGTGGACTTCAACTCCCAGAATTCCCCAGCTGAGGAATTCTGGGAGTTGAAGTCCACATGACTTAAAATGGCTGAGGTTGAGAAACACTGGATTAGAGCCACTCTTTGTGCTGGATCACACAACTGGGTTGCCAGTTTGGATCCACACTGCTGCTCCCAACCCGGCCTCTCATCATTTTAATTAAAAGGACCTTTTGCCTAAAATAAAATGAAAGCTAGTGAGGTTGACTGTGTGGGCGAAGAAGAGCAGAATCTGATAGTTCTTTTTGTCCTTCCAGGACCCAATTGTCACCTGGATCCCTGCTCTCTAGCCAGCCCTCCCTGCTATTATGGCGGGACCTGCGTGGCTCAATCTGAGGGGTTTTTGTGCATCTGCCCCACTGGATATGTGGGAGAAAGGTGTCAGGGGGTTGTGGATGCCTGCTTCTCCCAGCCTTGCCGCCAGCCTGGGTCCCAGAGCTGCCAATCTGATGAACATGGTTTTCACTGTCTCTGCAACTCTGGATATTCAGGTAAGGTAATAGCACTATAGCAATAGCACTTATATACCGCTTCACAGGGCTTTATAGCCCTCTCTAAGCAGTTTACAGAGTCAGCATACTGCCCCCAACAATCTGGGTCCTCAGCCAGAGGTGGCATTTGCCAGTTCTCTGAACTACTCAAAATTTCTACTACTAGTTCTCCAGAACCTGCAAAACCTGCTGGATTTCACCCCTGCTTACAACCATTTTTCACACTTAACAACTGCTGTAGCAGTTTGGACTCTTTTGCAACTGACTCATATTTATGACGGTTGCAGTGTCCCGGGGTCATGTGATCCCCTTTTGCGACTTTTGGATAAGCAAAGTCAGTGGGGAAGCCAGATTCACTTTACAACTCTGTCTATTACTAGTTTAAGAACTGCAGGAGTTCACTTCACAACTGTGGCAGAAAGGTTCTAAACCGAGGCAAAACTCACCTCATAGCTATCTTGCTTAGCAACCAAAATTTGGGTTCCATTGTGGTCGTAAGTGGAGAACTACGTACAAATCATCAGAAATTGACCTTGTAGCAGAAACTGCTAACATCAAATTGCCAGAAGTTTAGAAAAAAGGAAGGGACAACACTGGTAGATTGCAAAGAAGAAACCAACAGAAGTAAAAATTAAACAAACTGTGTTTGTTCTTCCCTCCAGGACTTCTGTGTGAGTCAGTGATTGACGGTTGCCAATCAAATCCTTGCCTTAATGGTGGAAGCTGTAGCGTGCTGCCCAAGAATCCTATTGAATTCACCTGCCATTGTCCACAGGTATGAATGGGTCAATTAAAAAAAAAAGTAGAATTGAAGAGCAGAAGTCTTCTAATATTTGAGGGGCTGCCACAAAGAAGAAGCGGTCAAGCTATTCTCCAAAGCACCTGAAGGCAGGACAAGAAGCAATGGGTGGAAACCTATGAAGGAAAGAACTAAGCTAGAACTGAGGAGAAATTTCCTGATAGTGAGAACAATTAATCAGTGGAACGACTTGCCTCCAGAAGTTATGGGTGCTCCAACACTGGAGATTTTCAATAAGAGTTTGGAAAGCCATTTGCCTAAAATTCATTAAATTTAATGAAAAGAAGGACTAGGGGTGACATGACAGCCATGTTCCGATATCTCAGGAGTTGCCACTAGGAAGAGGGAATCGAGCTATTCTCCAAAGCACCTGAAGGCAGGACAAGAAGCAATGGATGGAAACTAATCAAGGAGAGAAGCAACCTAGAACTGAGGAGAAATTTCCTGATAGTTAGAATTAACCAATTCACAACTTGCCTCCAGAAGTTGTGAATTTTCCAAACACTGGAAGCTTTTTTTTTTTTAATTTGATTTATATGCCGCCCTTCTCCGGAGACTCAGGGCAGCTTACAATGTGTTAAGCATTGCCTTCATACTTTTGTATATTTTTTATACAAAGTTTTTATACAAAGTCAGCTTATTGCCCCCACAATCTGGGTCCTCATTTTACCTACCTTAGAAAGGATGGAAGGCTGAGTCAACCTTGAGCCTGGTGAGATTCGAACTTGCAGTAATTGCAGGCAGCTGATGTTAATAACAGCGCTTTAGTCTGCTGCACCACCAGGGCTCCTTTTAAAGAAGAGATTGGACAGCCATTTGTCTGAAATGCTATAGGGTTTCCTGCCTGAGCAGAGGATTGGACTAGAAGACCTCCAAGGTCCCTTCCAACTCTGTTATTCTATTCTATTCTATTCTATTCTATTCTATTCTATTCTACTCTACTCTACTCTACTCTACTCTACTCTACTCTACTCTACTCTACTCTACTCTGTTTGAAAATAGGTAGGGTTTCCTGCTTGAGCAGGATGTTGGACTAGAAGATCTAGTCCAACATGTTAAATTAGATGGTGGGATAGTTAAAGTTTAATACAAAAGTTAGTAACTTTTCACCCATCAAGCTTGCAAGAGGCCCAGTCAATCACTGCGAAATAAATCAACGACGTCTTTTAAAATTCCAAAATCACATAAGACAAGAATGCAAAACAAATTTACAATATTTCTTTGGGCATAATGTGGACACGGACCCAGCTATGGTGTTTGGATGATCTGGGTTTAAGGATAAGCATGTTGTGTGGACCCAATGAGTAGTTCATAACATAGTTTATAGCATCCTTTTGCTCAAACAGCCCAGGTCCCTTCCTTGTCCAGATGGATATAAATAGTGGCTAATTCTGCTTGCTAATAAAACATTTCCTGGGTGGTTGACTCTTCTTAATCAACACTGAGGACCAGATGGAGATTAACAAGCGAAACCATAGAAGGAGGGAGGTGAAATAAAAAGCTCTTGAAAAGACAAGGTTGGTGGCCATTGGATACACCGAACTGGGAAGGACCATTTTCCCAAGAAAAGCGATACCAGATGCCTCCTAAATATTTTGGACTCCAGTTCCCTACTTTCCTAGTCACATGGTCCCACGTCTCTACTGACTGGGAATGATGGCAACTGCTCATCAGTGACAGTAACAGAGTTGGAATGGGCCTTAAAGGTCATCTAGTCCAATCCACTGCTCACGCAAGAGACCTATACTATTTCTAACAAACGACTGTCCAGTCTCTTCTTAAAAGCCTTCAGTGATGAGACATCCACAATTTCCAAAGGCAATTTGTTCCACTGGTTGATTATTCTCACCATTAGGAATTTTCTCCTTAGTTCTAGGTTCCTTCTTTCCTTGATTAGCTTCATCCATTGTTTCTTGTTTTGATTTCAGATGCTTTGGTAAATAAGTTGACCACCTCTTCCTTGTGGCAGCCCTTCAAGTATTGGAAGACTGCTATTATCTCACCCTGGTCCTTCTTTTCACTAGGTATACCCAGTTCCTGCAATTGTTCTTTATATGTTATAGCGTCTAGGCCCCTGGTCATCTTTGTAGCTCTTCTCTGAACTCTTTCCAAAATTTCAACATCCTTTTTGTATTGGAGTGACCCAAACTGGATGCAGTATTCTAAGTGTGGTCTTTAAGGCTTTATAAAGTGGTACTAATACTTCGCATGATCTTGATTCTATTCCTCCGTTTGGCTTTTTTGGCTGCTGCTGCACACTACTAGCTCATAGTTAGAGGGTTGTCCACTAGGACTCCAAGATCCATCTTGTAGTTACTACTATTGAGCCAGGTTTCACCTAGTCTGGACTTGTACTTTTGGGTTTTCTTGCCTAAGTGTAAGTCCTTGCTTTTCTCTACATTAAATTTCATTTGGAAATTTCATCACCCAGACAGAGGTCTAAGCTTAGGGAATGTTGAGTAAATATCTGGTAAGAAGATGGGATGTTCTTTGGTTGAATAGGCCAAGGAACTGATCTAACATAAGGTGGTTTCTGCAGCCGCCCGAGAGCTATACTGTATAAGACGCACATTTTCCCCCCTAAAAGAGGGTAGAAATGTTGGCGCATCTTATACACCAAAGCCCCGCCCCACTCATTCCATTTTTGCGAAAAACAGACCCGTTTTTTGCCTGATTTTATCAGAAATGGGGTCATTTTGCCCTCCCCCAGCCCTCAGGAGCACTCTGCAAGCCTCCCAAACTTTCTACGCATCCCATTTTTCACAAAAAAAGGCCCATTTTTCGCAAAATGGGGGCGCTTTTGCCCTCCCCCAGCCCCCAGGAGCACTCTGCAGGCCTCCCAAATCCTCTATGTGCCTCGTTTTTTGCTCCTGGGTCTAGGGGAGGGCAAAAATGCAAAAAAACAGCCTTTTTGTGAAAAATGGGGTGCACAGAGGGTTTGGGAGGCCTGCAGAGTGCTTCTGAGGGCCAGGGAGGGTGTCAGCATTCTGATGCTGCCATAAAAAGATGAGGCTTCACTTTTCACCTGCTTATTTCTCTGTAGATAATATCCCCTAGGAGATGGGATGGTGGGGGAACATTCCTGTGGGGTGAGGTCAGAAGCTGGGGAGACTGGCTTGGAAGATGGCCAATGAGAAGATGAGAATTGGGGAACGGAAAGGGAAGGGTTTGGGGGTCAGAGGGTTAGTATCGGCTACGATGAAGTCGGGGCCAGATCTGTCGTACTCAATAAATGGAATATTTCAGCAAAGATTAATTGTTTGGGAGTGCAATTTATTTGAGATGACATCGAAACCTGACGGAGGGCAAAAACTTTTTTCCTTTACTTACCTCTTCGAAATCTTGGTGCGTCTTAAAAACTGTGCGTCTTATAGTCTGAAAAATACGGTAAGTGGGAAAAATTCTGAGGTGCCACCTCAGAATTTGAGTCACCTCAAAATGGCCGGTGACTTGTATGAAAATAATCCAACAAGACTGAGAAAGGATCTCCTCCACCCCAGGGTTATGATGGATCGACTTGTGATCTGCCCGCCCCACCTTGTGGATCCTCCTACTGCCACAATGGAGGGATCTGCATCGCCCGCCCGTCTGGACCTCGATGTCTCTGCAAGGAAGGCTTCTCTGGGCCAGACTGCCACCAGCCTCCATGTTCCTCAGCCTCCTGCCCTGCTGCCAATGCCACCACGCTCTCCAGGTGCCCATCGTTGGCAAGAGATGCTCACTGTGACCGGATCTGCAGCTCTCCAGAGACCAGCTGGGATGGGGGAGACTGTGCGCTGGGGTTGCTCAATCCTTGGGAGAACTGCCCAAAACGAGACCTGTGCCAGCGGGTTTTCCGAGATGGTCACTGCCAGCCCCCTTGTGACAATGAAGAGTGCCTGTACGATGGATTTGACTGTGTCCCGCAGAAGGAGTGCAAGTGAGTTATCCCCAGATGGTACCATGAATTGGGGGGTGGGGTAGGTGTCTGGGTGGTGCATCCAGGAAAGGATTCTCCTCTCCCCGACACAGTGTCAACCATCCCATTTGGCACCTTCCCCAAAAAAGTAACTCCTGGCACTTAGGAATTATTATTATTATTTTTATTATTTATTGAATTTGTATACCGCCCTACTCCCGAAGGACTCAGGGCGGTGAACAGCCAAATAAAATACATATAATACAAATGTTAAAAAACCATTAAAATACAATTAAATAATTGGCCCGGAAAACGAAATTTCAAGCACCCCGAATTCATAAGACAAATTTAAAATTTAAAAATTTAAATTTTTTTAAAAAAGTTTAAAAGAGAGGTTAGGCCAGGCCGGCCTGCTGGAAAAGAAATGTTTTGATGGCACGGCGGAAAGCGCGCATTAACAAGAGTAAAACTTTATTGAAAGATCCATTTAGGCACAGCAGAAGCAAAGTCAGCTCTGAGGTTTTCCCGTGAAAACCTACATAGGTAAAAATCCCTCTTCACCCCCTGGGCCACCCACGGTTCGTTGTCCACCAATCACACTCAGTACTTTTGTTTTGGGAAGACAATCTGTGGTGGTAGCTCCAAGAACTTGGCCTTGGTGGGTATCTCCTCTCCGGGCAGCAGAAGGCTTTCATGCATTCCTTAGCCTCCCCCCTCACCAGTGGTGGGATTCAGCTAGCTCGCTTCACTTCGGGAGAACCGGTTGTTAACTTTCTGAGCAGTTTGGCAAACTGGTTGTTGGAAGAAATCATTAGGACAGAGAACCAATTGTTAAATTACTTGAATCCCACCACTGCCCCTCACCCTATGAATTTGCCAACCCGTCCCCTCCCGTTTCTGTTTGGCAAACTGCGAGCTGGAAGTTGATGCAGGCAACGATGAAAGCAAGTCACTTTTGACAGCAGGAAACAAATGCACACCTACCACTGGTGCTGTGTAAAGATAAAGTTAAAGGTTTCCCTGTCCGGTTGTGTCCGACTCTAGGGCCCAAAACTCATTTCTGTTCCTTGGCTGAGGGAGACAGCATTGTCCAAAGACTTTTTCCATTGTTATGTGGCCAGCATGATTATATGCCAAAGGCACATGGAATACTATTACCTTCCCACAGAAGTGGCAGCAATAGCAATAGTACTTAGACTTATATACTGCTTCAGAGTGCTTTTACAGCTCTCTCTAAGCAGTTTACAGAGTCAGCCTCTTGCCCCTAACAATCTGGGTCCTCATTTTACCCACCTCGGAAGGATGGAAAGTCGAGTCAACCTTGAGCCAGTGAGATTCGAACTGCCAAATTGCAGGCAGCCGGCAGTTAGCAGAAGTAGCCTGCAGTACTGCATTCTAACCACTGCACCACCGCGGCTCTTGTAGAGGAGGGAATGGAAAGGATGTATGTCTGCCTTTGTGCAGTGCACTCCCCATTAAGGACCACTTCTCCTCAGCCCTTCCTATGCGCGATATTGTCGGGACCGCTTCTCGGACGGACACTGCGACAGAGGCTGCCACTCGGCATCCTGTGGCTGGGATGGTGGGGACTGCGCCTCTTCTGTTCCACCGGTAGAGTCCACTTTGGCGCTGGTGGTTCTGCTATCCCGGGAGAGCGTGCCGGAGCTCCTGCGTTCCCTGGTCGTCGCCACGCGGGCAGAGCTACGAATTCAACGGGACCGTCAGCACCGGGAGCGGATTTACCCTTACACAGGGAAGGAAGAGCTGGGGAGCCGGAGCAACTGGACAGGGATTCGGACAAAAGATTTGGCGGAGACCGTCGGGTAAGAAGGGTTCTCTTATTTCTCACTGATACCTTCATCCTAAACTCCCTCCGTATGCCTGCTACTTAAAGAAAAAAAAAATTACAGTCCTCCTTTAGTGACAGCAATTAAGACCTGCAATTCAGTCGTTAGGTGAAGCGGTTGCTAAGTGAAACCACCAACTGTGCTTACATCTTTTCTTGGCTTTACAGAACTGCATAGGCTGTAAATGCAAGAACTGATTGCAAAGTTATTATTTTTTTTGGGGTCACCCTTGTAATTGAACGGTCATTAAATGAAGAAGTTGCTAAGTGAGATCTACCTGTAGTTGAAAAATTATCAATCCATCCATCCATCAATCAATCAATCAGAATAGAGCTGGAAGGAACTTTGAAGGTCTTCTAGTCCAACCCACTGCTTAAGCAGGAGACCTTATACCAGTGTTTCTCAACCTTGGAAGCTTGAAGATGGGTGGACTTCAACTCCCAGGATCCCCCAGCCAGCAGGGCTGGCTGGGGGATCCTGGGAGTTGAAGTCCACCCATCTTCAAGCTACCAAGGTTGAGAAACACTGCCTTATACCATTTCAGACAAGTGGTTGTCCAGTCTCTTCTTAGAAACCTCCAGTGATGAAGCACCCACAACTTCTGAAGGCGAAGCTGTTCCACTGGTTAATTGTCCTCACTGTTAGGAAGTTTCTCCTTAATTCCAGGTTGCTTCTCTCCTTGATTGGTTTCCATCCTTTGTTTCTTGTCCATATGATGCTGGCATCTTGCAAAAGAAAGTGTCAGCCACACATCTTAAAGTTCCTGAGTTGAGAAACACTGAACTAGTTCAAAGCAGATCAAAACCAGGTTTGTATAATTTCAGCCTTGTTACAATGCAGAAGATCATGAAATACTCACCCGGATATCCGAAAGGTGCTTTTTTCAAGAGGCAACTGGACTTTCGGTTTTTTCTTTGAAGACCTTTCACTTCTCATCCAAGAAACTTCTTCAGCTCTGACTGGATGGTGGGGAATGGAAGGACGAATACTCCTTGTAGACAGCTGGTCATTTGCATCCTTTTAGAGAGGCCACCTGGAGTTGTCCAGGTCTCCACAACGACTCGCTAAAAGAATGCAAGTGACCAACTGTCATCAAGGAGTATAAATCCTTCCATTCCCCACCATCCCATCAGTTAGAGCTGAAGAAGCTTCTTGGATGAGAAGCGAAAGGTCTTCAAAGAAAAACCAGAAAGTCCAGTTGCCTCTTTAAAAAAGCACCTTTGGGACAACCATGACGTGGATGACTGAGCATCTCCATAGACACTCAAATGGATGGTCAATCAAATGATGTCAAAAATCATAATTCTTTTTGTACTGGTCATTCATGTTTGCATTCGAATGGCACAGTGGCCTAGAAGTAAAGATGCTAACTTGCCAATCGGGTGCTAGATGCAATTATCATAAAATTCATGTCAACATTTATTGTGCGGATCTGGATGGGGAAGAACTTGCTCAGACTCAACCCCTCCAAGACCGAGTGGCTATGGCTTCCGGCGCCCCGATATAGTCAGCAGGTGCCATCGCTAACTATTGGGGGTGAATCTCTGCCCCCCACAGAGAGGGCTCGCAATCTGGGTGTCCTTCTGGATGCACGGCTGTCTTTAGAAGAGCATATGACGGCTGTGGCCAGGGGGGCCTTTTATCAGGTTCGCCTGATTCACCAGTTGCAGCCCTTTCTGGATCGGGACGCCCTACGCACGGTCACTCATGCCCTTGTTACTTCCCGGTTGGACTATTGTAATGCTCTCTACATGGGGCTCCCCTTGAAGAGCACTCAGAGGCTCCAACTGGTCCAGAATGCGGCCGCGCGGGTGGTTATGGGCGCAACTCGTTGTGCCCATGTGACACCCCTCCTGCGCGAGCTGCACTGGCTCCCAGTGGTCTTCCGGGTGCGATTCAAGGTGTTAGTTACCACCTTTAAAGCACTCCATGGCATAGGACCCGGGTACCTCCGAGACCGTCTTCTGCCACCAATAGCCTTCCACCGACCAGTCCGTTCCCACAGGGAGGGTCTCCTCAGGGTGCCGTCAACCAAGTTATGTCGACTGGCGGCGCCCAGGGGGAGGGCCTTCTCTGTGGGAGCCCCATCCCTGTGGAACGAACTGCCCCCGGAAATTCGTAAGATCTCCGACCTCCAGGCGTTTCGCTGCGCACTGAAGACCCTATTATTCCGCCAGGCCGGACTAACAACACAATAGTTTTTAAATTGGGATATTTAAATTTATTGGGGTTTTAAATCTGAGCCACTTTATTTAATTATTTTAAATTTATTTATTGTTGTTTTGTTTGTGTTTTTAAACAGGCTGTACACCGCCCTGAGTCCTTCGGGAGAAGGGTGGTATAGAAATAAAATTATTATTATTATTATTATTTATTATTTCAGGATTTCATTATTCTCAATAATTTATAGAGAGCAATGCTCTTTATAAGTAGATAAGTCTTTGTAGGGTTTTTCAAGTTCTGTAAAATATTATGAAACTTCATCTCTGTGGGGAGATAGCATTGCATATCAGCCTATAGAAATCTTCTCTAAATGGGGGTGAATAACCCCACAGCTCTGGCTGCTCCAACTGTTGGAAGGACAAACACTTGGGCGATAGATGGAGGAAGTAATTCCAGGAAAATATAGTCACTGTACTTATCGGTCATCTTTGTTTCTTCTTAACTGCAGATATACCATCTTCCTGGTGGTGGAGGGGAGCTCGTGCCAAGGGCAGTGCCCCACTTCTGCCAAATCCGCCCTGAATCTTTTGGGTTCCTTGATGGCCAAAGGGATTTTGTCATCTCTGATCCCTCACCGAATAGTAGCAGTCTGGTTTGAAACTGTAGAAAACGGTATGTGTGAACATAAGAGAGAGAAAGAGAGAGAGAGAGAGAGAGGGAGGGAGGGAAGGAGGGAGGGAGGGAGGGAGAGAGAGAAGGTGTGACATCCTCCCTAACACACACAGTGCCTCCTGCACACTCCTCTCTCACCCTTGTATACAAGTAGTCCTCGACTTAACGACCACAATTGAGCCCCACATTTGTTGCTCAGCTAATTTCTCCCCATTTTACGAACCTTCTTGCTGCAGTTGTTAAGTGAATCACTGCAGTCGTTAAATTAGTAACATCGTTATTAAACGAATCTGGTTTCCCCATTGACTTTGCTTGTCAAAAGGTCACCAAAAGGGATCACATGACCCCTGGACATTGCAACCGTCATAAATATGAGTCAGTTGCCAACCATCAAGGTTGACTCAGCCTTCCATCCTTCCGAGGTGGGTAAAATGAAGACCCGGATTGTTGGGGGCAATAGGCTGACTCTGTAAACCACTTAGAGAGGACTATTGCTACTGCTATCTGAATTTTGATCACGTTACCATGGCAATGCTGCAGTGGACTTGAACTCACGGTCTTCTGCCTTTCTAGCCTGGCGCCTTAAGCACTAGACAAAACTGCTGCCCACCATTTTGGCTGACCCGTAATGTCTTACAACCATAACAGGGAAGTTCTATTACAGTTGTAAGCTGACGGCTATCTGTACACGCGGCTTATTGTGTGTGGAAATTCAGCGAGGTTATATAACAGGGAATTCTCAGCATGTCCATCAAACCCAAATTCTTGGCTTTAGAAGGAGAAGCTTTGGTCATTGAACTAGTCTGAAACTGATCTAAGGTCTGTAGCAGTGGCGAAATCCAATTTTTTTTTACTACCGGTTCTGTGGGTGTGGCTTGGTGGGCGTGGCAGGGGAAGGATACTGCAAAATCTCCATTCCCACCCAACTCCAGGGGAAGGATACTGCAAAATCCCCATTCCCTCCCCACTCCTGGGGGAAGGAAATTGCAAAACCTCCATTCCCACCCCACTCTGGGGCCAGCCAGAGGTGGTTATTTGCCGGTTCTCTGAACTACTCAAAATTTCTGCTACTGGTTCTCCAGAACTTGTCAGGACCTGCTGGATTTCACCCCTGGTCTGTAGTGTAGATCAGCAACCTCCAACCTTTGGGGCACCAGGGACCAGTTCCGTGGAGAGAGATTTTTCTGTGGACTGGAGGGGGCATGGTTTGTGTATTGCCTGCATCCCACGGATGGGGCTTCGCTCATTTGCATGGCCTGATTGCTGGCATGACACGGACCAGTACTGGGCAAGGACTGGGGATTGGGGACCCTTGATGTAGATGGGTTCAAAAATGGAGGCAACAGGGAAGAGAATGAGACGGACATTTGACAATCTTCCTTTTCCTTTGACCAGATCCCGAGCCCTCCTCTTCCCATTTTTCTGGGCCCCTCGTTTATTGTGTGGGTGTTGGGGCGCTCGTACTAGCTCTGGTGATCTTTATCGGGGTGTGGAGAATCCGTCGACCTCAGCATCGGGAGCACGGATCTCTTTGGCTCCCGCCAGGATTTGCACCCCGCCAAGGCAAGAAGCGTCGCTGTCGGAGGGATCCGGTGGGTGAAGATGCGATTAGACTGAAGTGAGTATTGAAAAGTGGATCGGGGGCTTTGCTTTCAATGGAGCATAGGTAGTCCTTAAGTTACGACAGCAATTGGGACCAGAATTGCCATTGTTAAGTTACGCAGTCATAAAGCATGACATCTCATCACTGCGTCGATTAGCAACAGAAATTCTGGCTGTCCCAGTTGCTGTTGTTAAGGTTGTTAAGCAAGGATATAATGTGACTGGGACTTCCGATTTCCCGTCTGTTTCCCCATTGACTTAGCTTGTTGGAAGCCAGCAGAGAATGTTGGAAATTGTAATAACATGACCATGGCTCACTGCAATATTGTAATTGCGAGCTAGAGAACAAGTGCCTGAATCTGAGGACCCCTTGTTCAGCACCATCACAAGTTTTAACAGTTGCTGAATGAGTGGTCATAACCTGAGATCCATGCAGATAATTAAAGTTTCCCTCCAAGTCAGGGTGAGTTTAGGATTACCGTGTTTCCCTGAAAATAAGACCCTGTCTTATATTTTTTTGAACCCCGAAATAAGCGCTTGGCCTGATTTTGGGGGAGGTCTTATTATTTTGAGGCACATGGAGCAAGATGGGGCTCTTCTTGCCGTCTTACCTGATTTCCAGCTCTGCATTTAAATATTTTCAGGGATGTCTTATTTTTGGAGCAGGCTTATTTTCTGGGGGAGGCTAATTTTAGCGCATGCGCTCAAAAGCCCAATTGGGCTTATTATCAGGGATGTCTTATTTTCAGGGAAACAGGGTATGTCCATGTCTTCTTGAAAGTCATAAGGTAATGGCTGTAAAGGTATGTGGGAATGGCCTTGGAACAACGGATCAAATAGCAATAGCAATAGCACTTAAACCTATATACCACTTCACAGTGCTTTACAGCCAGGGGTGAAATCCAGCAGGTTCTGACAGGTTCTGCAGAACTGGTAGCGGAAATTTTGAGTAGTTTGGAGAATTGGCAAATACCACCTCTGGCTGGCCCCAGAGTGGGAAGGGAAGGGAGATTTTGCAATATCCTTCCCCTGCCATGCCCACCAAGCCACACCACACCCACAGAACTGGTAGTAAAAAAAAATGGATTTCACCACTGTTTACAGCCCTCTCTAAGCAGTTTACAGAGTCAGCATCTTGCCCCCCAACAGTCTAGCTCCTCATTTTACCGACCTTGGAAGGATGGAAGGCTCACTCAACCTTGAGCCTGGTGAGATTCGAACTGCAAAATTGCATGTAGCCGGAGGTCAGCAGAAGTAGCCTGCAGTACTGCATTCTAACCACTGTGCCACCATGACTGTGGTGCTGCCTAGGGAGAGATCTCCAAATTTGGCAACTTTAAAACTTTTGGATCACAAGTCTTAAAAGTTGCCAAGGTTGGACACCCCTAGCCTAGGGAACAATCCAATGAGATACATCATAGCCTGCAGATGGATAGTTGGTAAAACGAGTCTCAGAAGAGACTCTTCCTAGCTTCTCAGGCTATAAAGGGAACGGCGGGAGAATCGTATTTTCAGACTTGCAAGGTTCTATTAAGGCAGCTTTTGCAATAAAGTAAAAATTAGCTGATCTGGTATGTTTCCTGTTTGGCCTTACCTAGAAATGTAGCTCTATTGTGAGGACAGCCGAGAAGATTATAAGAAGCTCTCTTCCTGTCATTCAAGATACTGCTTATAAGCGCAATGTGCTTGGAGCTCAAAGCATTGTTAGAGACCCCACACACCCACTTTACGTGTCAAAGCAGTGGTGGGATTCAAATTTTTTTACTACCAGTTCTGTGAGTGTGGCTTAGTGGGCGTGGCATGGCTTGGTGGATGTGACTTGGTGGGCGTGGCAGGGGAAGGATACTGTAAAATCTCCATTCCCTCCCCACTCCAGTGGAAGGTTACTGCAAAATCCCTATTTCCTCCCGATCAACTGGGACTCTGGAGGCAGAGAATAAATGCGGGTGGGGGCCAGTCAGAGGTGGTATTTACCGGTTCTCCAAACTAAATGAAAAATTTCCGCTACTGGTTCTCCAGAACTGGTCAGAACCTGCTGAAACCTACCTCTGTATCGAAGTATCTATAGCAGGACTACCAGATTCTGTAACAACTTTGTTCCCTATGCTATCCATCTGATAACCTCGCAGGATTCGTTTTTCTTGCCATGTACATATAAACATCCTAATCTGACTGTGTTGTTTCTCCATGTCATATAATATATGTGGGTATATGCATATTTTTATTTATTTATTTAGTCATGTTTATGTAGTGTATATTAGAAGTGGAGACCCTTTGAGAGCCATATGCAACAAAATTTCTTTTTAATGTATGCCGATTAGTGTACATTCGAAGTGACAATAAAGTTATTGCAAGTTCTAAGCCTAAATCTATATTGCCCCCTTGTGGATTATTTTAAAAAATTGCCACAGATCTGCAATTTCTTTTTGGTCTTCCATTCAAGCAATAACCATTTTTTTTCCCAGATCAAATATAAATACATTTACTTCCAAATGTTTCTACTCAGCTGGGTAGCCTTCCTAATTTCCATTTAGGAGGCTACCCAGCTGAGTAGAAACATTGGAAGTAAACTTTTTTTCCATTTAAAATTAGCCAAATTTGCAGTTTAACTCCCAGGAATCACAGTCATCCACATGGTTGGACTATTAAGTTTTATAGTAAGCCTGGTCAATATCATCAGGAAAACATTTCTCTGGGGAAGGCAGAACCCAAACCGTTTATATAATAGTGGCAAAAATAAAGCTACAGCTAATGACTTAATATTTCTGGTATTTAAAGAAGGAGGTGATTTTTTTTCCTGGGAGGAAGGAAATAGAAACCTCATTTCAAACATTTTTTTTTTTAAACCCGGGGGTTGATGAAATCTCTCAAGCAGGCTTTGTTTACTAGTTTGTATTTCTACTGTTTTGATGGTGGAAGAAAAGTAGAAGAGTCATCAAGAATGCTCTAAAAGTTTCCCAGATTCAGATGTGAGCAGCTTTTTTTTATATATATATATATAATTAGATTTATATGCCGCCCTTCTCCGGAGACTCAGGGCGGCTTACAGTGTGTTAAGCAATAGCCTTCATACTTTTGCATATTTATACAAAGTCAGCTTATTGCCCCCACAACTGGGTCCTCAATTTACCTACCTTAGAAAGGATGGAAGGCTGAGTCAACCTTGAGCCTGGTAGGATTCGAACCTGCAGTAATTGCAGGCAGCTGAATGTTAATAACAGGCTTTAGTCTGTTGAGCTATCCAGCTTCCCCTTGAAAAGTCTCCAGTAACTGTCACGGAAAGGATTTCTACTTTTTGAAGCTGATGCCAGCCAAAGAGAGTACTGATTTGGATGAACAAACTGATTTGGCCTAAATTAAGGTGGCTTCAAATCTTCTAATCCAATGTTTCTCAACGTGGCTACTTTAAGACATGTGGACTTCAACTCCCAGAATTCCCCAGCCAGTATGCTGAGTTGAAGTCCACATGTCTTAAAAAGTGGCCAAAGTTGAGAAAATGGTACTGTTCCCATTCCATGGATAAAAGCTGGCTGAAATATTAGAATTTTTCTTCTAACATTCCGCATTACATCTGCAGACCGCAAGCAAATTTAAGGGGTCCATGGAAATCACAGAATGTGAAGAACTTTTTTCTGCTTGGGGGGGGTGTCACCTATCAGCTTCTGTTGCTCAAGGCAACTGCTCTGCTATCTGAGAACCATGCTGGCCTTAAAAATCCAGTTTTTGTCAACACACTATAAAAAAGATGTTGAGACTCTTGAAAAAGTGCAGAGGAGAGCAACCAGGGTGATTAAGGGACTAGAGATGAAAACATATGAAGAACGGTTGCAGGAACTGGGCATGGCTGGTCTAGTGAAGAGAAGGACCGGGGAGACATGATATCAGTGTTCCAATATTTGAGGGGCTGCCACAGAGAGGAGGGGGTCACACTATTTTTCAAAGCACCTGAAGGCCAGACAAGGAATAATGGATGGAAACTGATCAAGGAAAGATTCAACCTGGAAATAAGGAAACCTGGAAATAAGGAGGAATTTTCTGACAGTGAAAATAATGAACCAATGGAACAGCTTTGCCTTCGGAAGTTTTGGGAGCTTCATCACTTGAGACTTTCAAGAAAAGATTGGACTGCCATTTGTCAGAAATGGTGTAGGGTCTCCTGCTTGAGTGGGGGGTTGGACTAGATGATCTATAAGGTCCCTTCCAACTCTGTTTAAAAAATAACAATCGTTCTTCTCGATTTCTTTTGCTCTCCTTACAAACACAGGCCAACAAAACTCAGTACTGAATTTGCAGAAGATCATGACATCTTCTCCAACCCCCATTTCGATGGGACTTTGAACCCCAAAGATATACAGGTATTTATGCTGGATGAAGAGGTTGTGGGAAATGTCCATTCTACAGATGTCTTTTTTTGGGTTCTCTTTACAATCATCTCTTCTGTGCAGGAGGATCTTGATTCCGTCCCGATCTCAGATCAAGGCCTTCCGAAACCGAAGACACAGATGTTGGGGAATGTCGTGGTCCCAAACCTGGGGAAGGATACCAGGCCAAAAGCAGCCAGAAATCAAGAGCCAGGTAAAAGAAGAAAGCTAACTAATAACGGAGAATATTTGTAGCTCAGGATTGACATGAGGGGTCCTTGGTGCTCTCTGAGCTTGGTTGTTTTCTTGTAGACGTTTCATTCCCAAACTAGGTTACATCATCAGTGCTAGTAAGGAGTGGGGTTTGCTCTCAGTTTATATTCTAATGTCTTGCTCTGTCAGTGTTGGTGAGAGTGGTGTTGGAGGTTCTTTGATTGGGCTGCTTGCTGTTGGCTTGTTTGCCAGTTCAACAATCCAAGAAAAGGGAGATAGGGGCCTGGGCAGAAATTTTGGAAACTAGGCAGTGGAAGAGGGTAGAGGTGGGAGAAATACCTAGACTGAACAGCCAAGAAGCAGATGCAGACAGAGATAAAGGTCCAAGAGAGGAATATGGGAGGCAAGTAAAAAAAAAGCATGGTAATTAAAGTATTGAAGCGGGCAAAAGACGATGGATGGACGATTTCTCTTTTTTGTTGTTGTTCTGATTTGCTTCTCCTTTTCTCTCTTTCTTTTTTTTTTTATAGGTAGGTGACATGACTAGAAGTTAGGTAGGATAGAAAGAAAAAGTATTTTAATAAAGGGCGACATGATTAAAAGTTAGAATAAGTGATAGAAATAAGAGAAGGGGGAATATTAGTGTATACACTTTTATATAATAAAATAAAAGTAATAACAAGAGAACACATGGAATAATTGAACGACGACAGATTGCAACTTAATATAAATGTGTATCAATATTAGAAATATATAAGTTGACTGAATGTAATAACTATGATTAATTCTACTAGTTTTATTTGTATTACAATGTATGACACCCACGTGCCATACTGTTCACGCGTTGATTTGATATGTTTGCAAAAAATAAAAAAAACTTGGGGAAAAAAACAATCCAAGAAGTAACCAAGGAACTTTCTGGCTGGAGAATTCTGGGAGTTGAAGTCCACACATCTCAAAATTGTCAAGGTTGAGACATTGTCAAGGAGAGAAGCAACCTGGAATTAAGGAGAAACTTCCTAACAGTGAGGACAATTAACCAGTGGAACAGTTTGCCTCCAGAACTTGTAGGTACTTCATCACTGAAGGTTTTTAAGAAAAGACTGGACAGCCACCAGTCTAAAATGGCATAGGGCCGTGATGGCGAACCTATGGCACGCGTGCCACAGGTGGCATGCGGAGCTATATCGGTGGGCATGCAAGCTCAGCTCTGGCACACATGTGTGCACCAGCCAGTTGATTTTCGGGCCTTCTGGGCCCACTGGAAGTCGGCAAACAGGCCATTTCTGGCCTCTGGAGGGCCTCTAGGGAGGGTGGGGAAGGCCATTTTCGCCCTCCCCAGGCTCCTAGAAAGGCTCTGGAGCCTGGGGAGGGAGAAAAACGAGCCTACCAGGTCTGCTGTGCCATCACATGCCAAAAAGGTTAGCCATCACTGGCATAGGGCCTCTTGCTTGAACAGAAGGTTGGACCAGAACACCTTCAAGGTCCCTTCCAGCTCTATCCTGATTGATTGATTGATTGATTGATTGATTGATTGATTGACAGTGCTCTAACCCCTTTGTGATACATCCAACCTATTGGGCAAACCCAGGGAATTCAGGAACCAAAGGAAGAATTGTGTAACTTGAGTGAATATGTAGTATGCCAAATATTGTGGCAGCTTTTGCTGATGGTGTGGTAACAAGCCAGCTATGATTTTCATTGTCCTGTTCAGTGGCCAGGGAAGAACATCGATTTGCTTCCCCTTCCAAAAACCCAAATCGTGCTTACATTTCAATTATTTTCTTTGTATTTACAACACAGTGTACCGAACAGGGGTAAGGTCCAGGAATGAAATATAAAATTTGTTACTACCGGTTCTGTGGGCGTGGCTTGGTGGTGGTGGTGGGGGGTAATGTGACTGACTGGGTGGGTGTGGCCAACTTTTTTTTTTTTAACTTTTCAAAGCATTTTTTTCTGCAAATGCAAAAAAATGCTTTGAAAAGCCTCTGCCGATCAGGCAACACAGCTGGGATCGTCAGAGCCTTTTCAAAGCATTTTTTTAACCACCTCTTCCGCTGAAGAGGTTGCAGAAAAAAATGCTTCAAAAGTCTCTCTGATGATCCCAGCTGAGTTGCCTGATGGTTTAAAAAAATGCTTTGAAAAGTCTCTCTGACGATCAGGCAAGTCAGCTGGGATCATCAGAGAGACTTTTAAAGCATTTTTTTCTGCACCCTCTTCCGGGGAAGAGGTGGTTTAAAAAATGCTTTGAAAAGGCTCTGAGGATCCCAGCTGTGTTGCCTGATCGGCAGAGCCTTTTCAAAGCATTTTTTTAATCACCTCTTCCCCAGAAGAGGGTGCAGAAAAAAATGCTTTGAAAAGCCTCTGACATCCCAGCTGAGCCGCACGATCATCAGAGGCTTTTTTTTTTATTTTTAAAAGCATTTTTCGGCAGAAGTAGTTGTAGAAAAAATGATTTTAAAAGTTAAAAAAAAAAAGCCTCTGATTATCGTGCGGCTCAGCTGGGCATGGTGGGGGGGGGGCCCGCAGGGATTTTTGCTACCTGTTCTCCGAACCACCCGCTGCCATCGCTACCGGATTGGACAATCCAGTCCGAACCGGGAGCATTTCACCCCTGGTAAGGTCTATAAAACAGGATCACTTAGTTCAATTAGATGAGATCAGATCATATTGTACTTGCCTAGGGGCATTGCATTTGTTTCTTTGTGTGTGTTTAGGATGGGTGGATCTCAGACTGCATTTTGTTGTTTTTGTTGCTGCTGGCAAAGCTCAGGAAATTGGCAGGTGCTGCATTGGATAGTTTTCAATAACAAATTGCTAAGCATGTATACTTCAAACAGCCAGACTAGCAAATGATTTTGTTCACTCCCTAGACTAAGTAATAATATGATTAGAATTTGACTTAGAGCCACGTGTGAAACAAACTATTGTGGTTTGTAATTAAGGGATTTTGGCTGAGCTTTACATGGAAATACCTTGTTAAGGATACAGGTAGTCCTTGATTTACTACCACAGAATATTGCTATTGCTAAGCAAGGTGTTTGCTAAATGAGTCATGTCCAATTTTACGACATGTTTTGCCTGGTGGTGTTGTTAAACAAATCACTGCTGTTGTTTAAGTGAATCAAGCAGCCGTTAAACGAATCTGGCTTCTCCCCATTGATTTTGCTTGTCGGGATCCTGCTTTCCGCTATTTCTACAGTGACCATATTTTGTTGGAAAAAATAAAGAGCAAACCTGAAAAATGGGCAAATCTAAAAGAGGATCATAAGGATAAAGATAAAAATAATTAAAGGTTTGTATTAATAATTTTGCTTTAAAAAGAAAAATTTTAAGAGCAAAACCAAGAAGTTACGGCAGCACTGAATAAAGTGACTTATGACCATTTTTCATACTTATGACCGTTGCAGCATCCCATGGTCACGTGATCAAAATTTAGACACTTGGCAACTGACTCATATTTATGACACGGTCACAGCATCCTGAGGTCACATGAATACCTTTTGCAAATTTCTGACAAGCAAAGTCAATGGGGAAGCTGGATTCGCTTAAATAACTTTGTTTACTACCTTAATGAAGGCACTGATTTGCTTAATAGCCGTGAAAAGAAAGGTCGTAAAATGGGGTGAAACTCACTCAAAAAACATTTATTTATTTATTTATTTATTTTATTTGATTTCTATACCGCCCTACTCCCGAAGGACTCAGGGCAGTGCACAGCCAAACAATAAAATACATACATACAAAATTTAAAAGTGGAATTAAAATCAAATTAAATAGTTTTGGCCCAAACAATTTAAAACCCCAATCAATTTAAAACCAATTTTAAAATTTGAATATATATAATATTAAAAAATATTAAAAATTTAAAAATCTTTTATAAAAGAGGGAGAAAATTAGGCCAGGCCCGCCTGGTGAAATAGTAAGGTCTTTAAGGCGCGGCGGAAGGTGCGCAGATCCGGGATCCTCCGTATCTCCGGGGGGAGCTCGTTCCAGATAGTAGGTGCCCCCACAGAGAAGGCTCTCCCCCTGAGGGCCACCAGTCGGCATTTCATTTAGCAATGAAAATTTGGGGCTCAAATGTGGTCATAAGTGGAGGACTACCTGTAAGAGACAAGTCTTGGGCAAGGGAAGGTATGAGAAATAACAACAACAACAATTATTATTATTTATTGTTATAAATAATTATATTATTAATTAATTAATAATTATTAATAAAATAAGTAATAAGATAAAATATTATTATAATAAATAATTTTTATTTTATTTTTATTATTATTATTATCATCATTATTATTATCATTATTATCAATACCTGATACTGATAGGACGCTGGTAGCCCGTATTAACCACTAGCACCAGTCAGTGGTATTTGTGATGCGTTTTTGAATGTTCAGTTGATTAAGTTTCATGTTTGGTGAGTAAAAGTTAATATATTATTATTATTATTATTATTATTATTATTATTATTATTATTATTATTATTATTATTATTATTATTATTATTATTATTATTATTATAGAAAGAGTAAGAATAATATATAAAGTAGCAGAGGGAAACTCAGATATTTGTTGTTATACCCTAACAATAGGATCAAATTCCTGATCTGGTCTACTTCAAAGGATTGAGATCAGATCAGTTCAATAGAATAGAATAACAGAATTTGAAAGGATTTTGGAGGTCTTCTAGTCCAACCCCCTGCTCAGGCAGGAAACCAGTGGTGGGTTTCTCCCGGTTCGGCCGAGCCGGTAGCGGTGATGATATGATGTCACCGAACCGGTTCTCCCCCCTCCCACCCCCCCACCCCCCCACGTTATTCTTACCTTTTATTTGGTCCCACCCCCAATCTATTGCTGCCTCCTGAGTCCCAGCTGATGACTAGAGGGAAAAAAGCTGTTTAAACTCTTGCCGCGGGGCTTCAAAGGGCCGTCCTACAGCTGATCAGTGTTAAAAGCAAACAAATTAGTCGGGTCGTAATTGCGAGGACCTTCCAGAAATGACTCTGACCAGCTAGCCACGTCCACCTAGTCACATGACCTCCAAGCCACACCCACAAAATAAGCCACGCCCACAGAACCGGTAGTAAAAAAATTTAGAACCCACCCCTGCAGGAAACCCTGTACCATTTCAGACAAATGGTTTTCCAATCTCTTCTTTAAAACTTCCAGTGTTGGAGCAACCAAAGTTCTGGAGGCAAGTCGTTCCACTGGCTAATTGTTATCACTGTCAGGAAATTTCTCCATAGTTCTAGGTTGCTTCTCTCCTTGATTAGTTTCCACCCATTGCTTTTTGTCCTGCCCTCAGGTGCTTTGGAGAATAGCTTGACTCCCTCTTCTTTGTGGCAGCCCCTGAGATATTGGAACACTGCTATCATGTCTCCCCTAGTCCTTCTCTTCATTAAGCTAGACGTACCCAGTTCCTGCAACCGTTCTTCAAATGTTTTAGCCTCCAGTCCCCTAATCATCTTTGTTGCTCTTCTTTGCACTCTTTCTAGAGTCTCCACATTTTTTTACATCACGGTGACCAAAACTGAATGCAGTATTCCAAGTGTGGCCTTACCAAGGCATTATGAAATGGTATTAACACTTCACGTGATCTTGATTCTATCCCTCTGTTTATGCATTGGCTTTTTTGGCAGCTGTTGCACACTGCTGGCTCATATTAAGCAATTGTCTACTAGGACTCCAAGATCCCTCTCACAGTTACTGCTATTGAGAAATCAGAATCAGAATGCTCTCTGTCCAAAATCATTCAAAGTTGGCTAAAGATGGCAAACTGAGCTAAAATAGTCAATCCTATTTCATGTATGCTTCATGTATGCTCTTTATACTTCCAGTTTGTGGCCTGACTCCACCAATGTCCTTGGCTTGTTCTTCTGGGTTGAAGGTGGAGAGTTCTTGGACAGACAAGCAAATGGAGAACTTCGGAGAGACCCCTCTTCACTTAGCAGCTCGATACTCTCGTGCAGATGCTGCCCGCAGACTCCTGACAGTTGGAGCCGATGTTAATGCCCGGGACCAGTGGGGACGGACTCCCTTGCATAGTGCGATAGCAGCCGATGCTTTGGGGGTATTCCAGGTCAGAAAAAGAGAAAATAGGATCAATACAGGGGTGGGCTGCTGCGGGTTCGGGAGAACCTCTAGCTAAGATTCAGTGCAGTTCGGAGAACCCCCCAAATCCCACTCCTGGCTGGCCCCTCCCACCCCACCCCTCCCAGGAGTCCCCACTGGCCTGTTTTGGATGCAGGTAAGTGCAGGGGGTGTGCGAAGGCTTGGGGAGGGCAAAAAACGGGCCTACTGGAAATTCGGCCTCCAGAGGGCCTATGGAGCCTGGGGAGGCCATTTTCACCCTCCTGGAGGCTTGAGGAAAGCGTCCAGAGCCAGGGAGGGCAAAAACGCCTTCCTGCCGCCATGGTGCAGGAGGCCGACTAGGCCACGCCCATCATGGCCATGTCCACCCAACAACCAGGCAGAGAACCCATTGCTAAAATTTTTGAAGCTCACCCGTGGATTAATATAATATGGAACAGAAAGACATTTGGTCAGGCTTTCCAGATTCTGTTGTTATATATACAGGTAGTCTTTGACTTAACAATCAATCACTTAACGACTGATTGAAATTGCATTGGAACCCCCAAAAGGGGGGGAACCAGATTATAAATACCCCCCAAAGGTACTTATGACCTGGTTCTGAAGTTCCGATGACTTATGACCAGTCCTCATATTTACAACAGCTTCTCCATCATCACCTGATCAAAATTCAAGGGCTTGGTAACTGGCACATATTTATGACAGTTGCAACATGCCAGCTTCTGACAATAACAGAATAACAGAGTTGGAAGGGACCTTGGAGATCTTCTAGTCCAACCCCCTGCTCAAGCAGAAGACTCTATACCGCCGTATAGACCCTAGAGCCGCCCTGAGTCTCCGGAAAAGGGCGGCATATAAATCTAAATTGAATTGAACCAATAATATACAAAGTCAATGGGAGAAGCTGGATTTGCTTAATGGCTCCATGATTCACTTAACAACTGCAATGATTCGCTTTAACAAGCATGGCAAAATGGTCGCAAAATTGGGTATGATTCACTTAACAACCGTCTGACTTAGCAATGGAAAGTCTGGCCCCCCCAATTGTGGTCGTAAGTCAAGGACTTCCTGTAAATTGATTTCCCATGTAGAATAAATGCCAAAGTGAATAATTTGCTGAAAATTTCACTGAGAGATTAGCTCCTCATGGGGCAAGGCGGTTTAGCAATAAAACGTCATCCCTCAAATATTGTATTTTGCTCTTTGCACTTGCATCTCCTGATGGTGAAATGGCTTCCATCAGATCCTTCTCCGGCAGAGACAGACAGAACTGGATGCTTCGGCAGACGATGGCACCACCCCTCTCATTCTTGCCACACGGCTTGGAGTCGAAAATATGGTGGAAGAGCTGGTGGCCAACCACGCGGACATCCATGCCATAGATAAGAGAGGTGAGGTTCACGGCTCCAAGATGCTGGCTGAGTTATAAGCTGAGGTAGTGGTAATGACAACTCTTCCAGGGAACTGTGGTAGAAAAGACCAAAGGACTGCAATTCTGAGATCTGTCCATTTCTGACAAAGAAAGGGAAATAAACATGGAAGAAGTACCAGAGAAAGGAGGGGGCTATTGATGCCAAACTCACCTTGAAAAATGGCCTGAAAACTGCCTGAAAAATGACCCGAAAAACAGCCAAAATCCAGGCTGGTTTCAGGCTGGTTTTCTGGCCAAAATCGGCCCAAAAATTGGCCTGAAATCAGCCTGAAATCGGCTCGAAAAACGGCCTGAAACAGCCTGAAAAACAGTCTGTTTTGGGGCATTTTTGGGTTGTTTTCAGACTGTTTTTCAGGCCAATTTCAGGCCTTTATTGGAGCCGTTTTCAGATCTTTTTAAAGGCCATTTTCAGGCTGTTTTTTTGGGCCGTTTTCAGGCTGATTTTTGGCCCAATTTTGGCCGGAAAAACGGCCTGAAAAAGGGCCGAAAAACGGGTGGGGCCAGCCAGTGGTCCGATTTGCCAGTTCTCCAAGCAGCACAGAATCGAAACAACTGGTTCGGGTGAATCGGTCCAAACCAGCAGCAGCCCACCTCTGGACAGCAGGTTGAGAAAGGTCAGTCGGGGGGGGGGCACCATTTCCCATTATCTACTTACTATACATTAGAATCCAGGGCAGGATTCTAATCTTTCTCAGAATTTCCTAAAGCAGTGGAAGAAAAAATTCAGAGATGGTTTGCCCACCATTATTGTTTGTTTGTTTTATTGTTTTGTTTTATTAAATTTATATACCGCCCTACTCCCGAAGGACTCAGGGCGGTGAACAGGCACAAAATAAAATACATAAATACAAAAGTTAGAAACATAATTTAAACCAAATTAAATAATTTAGCCCAAGACAATTAAAAATCCCAATAATTTAAAACAAATTAAAATTTCAATTAAAAAATTTAAAAGAAAGGGGAGAAAATTAAGCCAGGCCGGCTTGCTGGAATAGGAGGGTCTTAAGAGCACGGCGGAAAGTGCGCAGATCCGGGATCCTCCGTATCTCCGGGGGGAGCTCGTTCCAGATAGTGGGTGCCCCCACAGAGAAGGCCCTTATTGAATCAAGTCCAATGTTTATGAAGATTCTCAATCATCCAGGTCATGGTTGTCCCAAAGGTGCTTTTTCAAGAGGGAACTGGACTTTCTGAAGAGCTGAAGAAGTTTCTTGGATGAGAAACATCTTCAAAGAAAAAAAACAGAAAGTCCAGTTGCCTTTTGAAAAAAGCACCTTTGGGTGAATCAAGTTTCCCACCCACCATCCTAGACTCAAATTCTTTCCTTCATGCCTGGATTTCTCCTGTCTCACAGGGAAGAGTGCTCTACATTGGGCTGCAGCAGTCAACAATGTCCGGGCTGCCCTCATTCTGCTCAGAAATGGAGCTGAGAAGGACATTCTAGATAATCAGGTAATGTACATTTGATTTCTTTTGGTGGATCCTTCTCTAGAAGGCTACCAACTCGTGAAGATGCCAAACGGATTCCCCCAAGCACTAGAATATAAAGAAAGTTGCCTTCCCCCTCTTTGTGGCAGCCCCTCAAATACTGGAAAACTGCTATCATGTCACCCCTAATTCTTCTTTGTCCCATTTCACTGTCTGCAGGCCCAAACCCCTCTGTTCCTGGCTGCCCGGGAGGGAAGCTATCAAGTGGCAGGTCTACTTCTGCAACATGGAGCCAAGCAGAACCTCCGGAACCATACGGGTCACCTCCCCAAAGACGTGGCACTTGAGCGTCTGCACCACGATATCCTCTCCCTCCTGGATAGATCCTGCCTTCCTCCTGGGACTGGCCAGCTTTCACCACACAGGCCCCGCCCACAGCCTTCATCCAAATTGCACAGATGGCCGTACCCAACCAAGCCTTCCCAGCTAACTCCCGTTCCAGAGAACGAGGGACCTTTTAAGGATGCTACCCCATCGGAAGAGGCCATGGGGCAGACGGTGGAGTGAATCCTCACCCCCTGCGTGAGGACACTGTGGGTCAGCAATGAATAGGAGCTGGAAGGGAATTTTGGCCAAAGACATAGCTTTCTCCAGTGACATATGCAGGGCAGTGGCTTGGATTGGTGAAATATCCTAGGGCAATGTGGAGAAATGAAGAAATTCCAGCAGTGACCTCAAAAAGCTCCAGATGTTTTTGCTGTCCCATGTGTGATGCAACATGACTTGGATTCCTAATGTCATCTGACAAAATCTGAAGCATATAGAGAGTAGCTCATCCCACCTTGGTAGATCTTCCCCAGAATATCTTCCAGATGTGTTGGATTTCAACTCTCAGAATTCAGGCCAGTAGTCCTAGCAGCAGAATTTCAGCCCATATATCAAGAAGGAGAATGGAAAAGACATACAGCCATTGACTCAAGAGGAAGTCTCTTCAAACTCATTGAGACTTACTAGGTTGTCTTCTTACAGCTTCTCTTCAGAGTTGGTCTCTTTGCAGGGAAGGATGGAATAACCTGGCAATTTAGGCTGCTGAGAATTCTAGAAGTCCAACATATATGGAGGTTGGAAAAAGCAGGCATGGGATGGAAAAGGATAATCTCAAGTTAGGTTTCATCAAACCTTCTACCCCATTTTTTCTGATTCCACCGAAGTGTTTTGCAATTCAGCTCACCTTCCACTAAGAACGTCTCTAAAGAATGGAATGTTGTTACCGATTATTATACTCATTGTGCAAAAGCCTACAGGCATGAAGTAAAGTTAAAACTTCCCCCAAATTGAATTCAGTTCCTGGTGATTTCATTTGTAGACAAGATTCCTCAGGTGGACGTTTTCACCTTAGGTGGGAATTTTCACCTCTGTTTTCACAGTAATAACTACACCATCTCCCAGTTTGCAAACCAGGATGTCGACCTGACTAGGTGGCTCAGTGGCTAAGACACTGAGCTTGTCGAACAGAAAGGTTGGCAATTCGATAGTTTGAATCCCTAGTAGGGGTCTCCTGCGTAAGCAGGGGGTTGGACTGGATGACCTCCAATGTTCCTTCCAACTCTGTTACTGTTACTTGCTTGCAAGCAAACAAGACAGATAGCAAATGCATTTGAGATGTCATATCTGAAATGTATCACTAGACTAGAGGAATTACCAGCAAGAAAAATTAGGTCATACTCCTGCTATATACAGCTTTAGTCAGACCTCAAGCATCCAGTTCTGGAGACCTCATTTAACAAAAGATATTGAGAAGACTGAGGGAGTCCAGTTCTGGGCCACAAACATGGTGGAAGGGAGTGGTAGGTTGCCCCCGGTTTGGACCGGTTTGCAAGAACCGGTAGTAAAACCGGCGGGAGGCCCCGCCCACCACCCCAGATGTCATCATCAGCGATCTGCGCATACGCAGAAGCTAGGTATGTGCGCGAGCAAAGCGAGCACGCACGCGCGCACAATCCCATTGCGAATCGGTGGTAAAGGTAAGTAGAACCCACCCCTGGTGAAAGGTATGAGGGACAAAACATATCAGGAAAGTTTGGAGGAACTGAATATGTTCAACCTGGAGGACAGGAGGGAAAGGGGTGGGGACATAATGTAAACCTTTAAATATACTAAGGGTGTGAATCAATGGTGAGTTGCCCCCAGTTCAGACCGGTTCGCAAGAACCGGTAGTAAAACCGTTGGGAGGCTCCACCCACCAACCCGGATGTCATCAGGAAGTTTCTGCGTATGTGCAGAGGTGCACGCACATGAGCATAGCAAGCGCAGTCCCACTGCAAACCAGTAGTAAAGGTAAGTAGTACCCACCCCTGGTGTGAATAAGGTTCTAGAACAGCAAAGCTGACTGAGGAATTCTGGGAGTTGAAGTCCACAAGTCTTAAAGTTGCCAAGGTTGGAGACCCCTGTTCTAGAAGGTAGTATTTTCAATATTAACCCATAAATCAAGAACACGGGGGCATGACCTCAAACTGACAGGAGGGAAGTTCAAAAGTAATGTTAGAAGGTATAACTTCACAGAAAGAATAGTGGAAGCTTGGAACTAACTTCCAGCGGAGGTAGTGGGTCGATCATCAGTAACTGAGTTTAAACGTGCTTGGGATAAACACATGTCTTATCATCCGAAAAAGTACAATAATAAAAATAAAAATAAGTAAAATATTTTTAAAAAATCAATTAAAAACAATAAGCTAAAAAGGAAACAAAAACAAACAAACTCAAAGTGTTACCCTGTGGTAAGACGGGCAGCCATCTTACCACAGGGTACCTCTTTGATAAATTTAATACATAAAATTTAATATTTAATCTAATAAATAAAAATAATATATAAATAAAAGGGCAGGCTCGATGGACCACTAAGGTCTTTTTCCTGCCGTCAGTGTTTCTAGGTTTCGATGTTTCCCTGTGGAGATATTGGGGGGATTCAGGGAAGGAAATTTCATATCCAGTTGTAGGGTTGTAAGGCTCAGCTTGCTGATAGCAACACAGTCTGGGAGAATTGTAGTATGTTAAAAAAACACACACAAAAACTACAGATTTATTGCGGTAGGACCCTATGACACTAGCAACCTGCTAGCAGTTGACAATGCTGTAAGGGCTTTGTTGAAAGAAAAGCTGAGCTACGGAAAGCTACGAATCTCTCCTCGCTTTCCCCCCATTATAAATAGTCATTAAGTCCACTCGGCATCTTGCAGCTGCCGTTCTTAGACCAACCATGCAAATGGGGATGATGCCAAAAACAGGAACATCGTCCTGAGTGCCGAACTTTGCGGTATTTCCATGTTTCTCCTCACTCAAAGGAAAAGCCCAAGTCACACGGGGCCTTGGAAACAAGAGGGAGAGAGATTGGGTCACACCAGCCACCAGAAGCGGATGTAGAGTAGAAGCACCATGAAGATGAGGCCGGTGGCGGCAGCTTTGGCATAAGCGGAGCGGCTGTTGAGGAGCTTGGCATCATGGCGGTATTTCTTGGAGAGGGTTGACAGGTTGCTGGCTTTGGAGTCCAGAGCTGAAGAAGGAGAGAAGGCAAAGTATACACAATGGCCTCAGTTGTCTTTCTATTCAGCCTTGCCAGGAAAAGCTGCTGTGGGGGTTTCCCACTTCTGGGGGGGTGGGAGGAGAAGGAGTAGAGCAAGGCTCAGAAAGGGGGCTGTTCAAGAGCAGAATCAGCCATTTTGAATGGCCTCCCCAGACAGATTAAAAGCTAAAGGTAAAGGTTCCCCTCGCACATATGTGCTAGTCGTTCCCGACTCTAGGGGGGCAGTGCTCATCTCCGTTTCAAAGCCGAAGAGCCAGCGCTGTCCGAAGACGTCTCCGTGGTCATGTGGCCGGCATTACTCAACGCCAAAGGCGCATGGAACGCTGTTACCTTCCCACCAAAGGTGGTCCCTATTTTTCTACTTGCATTTTTTACGTGCTTTTGAACTGCTAGGTTGGCAGAAGCTGGGACAAGTAACGGGAGCTCACCCCATTATGCGGCACTAGGGATTCGAACAGCTGAACTGTCAACCAGACAGATTAGATGGCCTCTTTTCTATAGTAATTTTACTCAAAATGACAATTAAATGACAATTAAAAAGATAAAAACTATGGGCAGTCCTCGACTTACAACACTTCATTTAGTGACCAAAGTTACAACGGCACTGAAAATAGTGACTGTTTTCACACTTATAACCATTGTAGCGTCCCCCATATGGTCAAATGATCGAAATTCGGACGCTTGGCAACTGGTTCGTATTTACTTAATGACTGTGTTACTAATTTAACAAATGCAACAATTTACATTTACAACTGTGGCAGGAAAAGTCCTAAAATGGGGCAAAACTCACTTAAAACATTTCACTTAGCAAGATAAATTTTGGGCTCAATTGTTGTCGTAACTCGAGGACTACCTGTACAAACCAATATACATATATCTATATCTATATCTATCTATCTATCTATCTATCTATCTATCTATCTATCTATCTATCTATCTATCTATCAAAAGATTTAAAATAAAAGTCAGTGCAGTAAAGAAAAAGTAGAAAAGAAAAAAAAAGAATATATAGATAGTCCTTGACTTACAGCAACCATTAGTTTAGTGACCAAAGTTACAACAGCACTGAAGTGACATGATTGTTTTTCACATTAATGACCGTTGCAGCCTCCCAGTAGTCACATGATCAAAATTCCAACAGTTGGCCACTGGTTCATATTTATGACCATTGCAGTCTCCTGAGGTCATGTGATCCCCTTTTGTGACTTTCTAACAAGCAAAGCCAATGGCAAAGCCAGATTCGCTTAACGTCCGTGTCACTAACTTAACTCTACTGATTCACTTCACAGCTGTGTCAAGAAAGGTTGTAAAATGGGGTAAAACTCTCTTAACAACTGTCTTGCTTAGCAACAGAAATTTGGGGCTCAATTGTGGTCGTAAGCAGGGGTGGACTGCTGGGGGTTCAGAGGTTCGGGAGAACCTCTAGCTAAGATTCTGTGTAGGTCGGAGAACCCCCAAATCCCACTCCTGGCTGGCCCTACCCAGCCCGCTCCTCCCCTCCCAGGAGTCCCCATGCGGCCCGTTTTGGATGCAGGTAAGTTCAGGGCACGCATGCAGGCTTGGGGAGGGCGATAAACGGGCCTACCGGGACTTTGGGAACGGGCCCATTTCCAGCCTCCGGAGCCTGGGGAGGCCATTTTCGCCCTCCCGGAGGCTCGAAAAAAGCCTCCGGAGCCCGTAGAGGGCAAAAATGCGCCCCTGCCCCGCCGTGGTGCAGGAGGCTGACTAGGCCACACCCACCATGGCCATGCCCACCCAGCAACTGGGCAGAGAACCCCTTGCAAAAAATTTTGAAGCCCACCCCTGGTCATAAGTCAAGGACATCTTTAGTAAAGAAAAAGGAAATATATAAAGAAGTGACTTCCTAAGAGAGGATGAATCCATAATCGCTGCAGGAATAGGATTCCTGCTCTGAATTGTGAAAGAACTTGGAAAAGTGTAAACAGACTTTGCAAGACATCTTGGCCACCCTCCATTTACCATAAAAGCCACAATACAGGTAGTCCTCAACATACAACCATAACTGAGTTTGTAATTATAGTTGCGGTTTTAAGTTGAGGTACCCACGTGATCGAAAATAACTTTCTGGCCTTTTCTGCAGCAATTGTTAAGTAAATGCAGAGATGGCTAAGCAAATCCATTCATGTAGGTCTCCATCATGTACCTGATAAGGTCTCCCCTCTTTGGAGGACTTCTTCAATGTTGGTCACCATGATCTTCTGAACGTCCTGGAGCTCCGTATTGATGCTGCTTAGATGGCGTTTTGACCAAGTGTCTAGGTAGGTTTTCTTCAGCTTCTGGATGTAAATGTCTAATAAGGAAAAATAAGACAAGCCACATTTTTGCACTGCAAGTATTTTGTTCCATCTACATCAGCCTTCTACAACCTGGTACTCCAAACCTTTCCCAACTCACCATGGCACATGAGATTCCTTACTCAGCCGTGATCCAACTTTTGCATTCCTCTCACCACAAAGAGCAATGGTTCTCATTTTATTTGTTAGACTTTTAAACTATGTTCAATATTTCAATTGTAAGAACAGATAATTAATATCAATGTAATGAATGCTGTTGTAAATCTTGATGATTATTGCATCAAGATTTTTGTACTCAGATGATACACTGCTTAAGGGAAGATGGAATGTTTATATTAAAAAATAAAAATTAATAATAAAAAAGACAGCCCAGGTGGTGAAAAAACCTGGGAAGAAGCATTACAGAACATTTAAAGAAATCTTCAATAAAAATCAGGGTGCGAAGTTGCAGATTCCAAGTTTCTAGATTCCTTCCAAATGAGCCTTTAAGATCCCTGTCTGAAATAATGTGCATAGCTTTTCCTTCCTTGTTCTTATCCGACTGCCAGGAGTTTGGCACGACCTGCATTCATGGCGGAGGTCTGGATTTCAACTCCCAGAATCCTCCCAAGCAGCATAGCCAGCCATAGGCCGCTTTGAGTACCCTGGCAAGATCTCAACATAGTGGACAGAATCTGTGTTTAGATACCAATGGCGTTGCGTTTCCGTTGAATGTCCCACTGAAATCAATGGGCAAATGACAATATCGATCCCATTGATTGCAAGGGAAAAACAGTGCAAGCAACTTGGTCTGGCCCAGTGGTGAAATCTGAACCGGTTTGCGTGCATGCAGATTCACACCAAACGCAAGCTTTTCACTCATGCGCAGTATGCGCCAAAAGGAGGCTTGGGAAGATAAGTAGAACAGCGAGAGGGGAAAATCAGCTGTGGCGTGCGATCTTGGGAACCTTTTTAAAAACTTTTTAAAACATTTTTTACTACTGGTTCAGGCGAATAGGTAGTAAAAAGTGCTTTTAAAAAGTAAAAAAAAGGTTCCGACGATCACAGCTGTGCACACGATCGTCGGAACCTTTTTTTAAAACTTTTTTAAAGCATTCTTTACTACCTATTCACCTGAACCGGTAGTAAAAAATTCTTTAAAAAAGTTTTTTTAAAAAAAGGTTCCAACAATCGTGCGGCACAGCTGTGATCTCGGAAACCTTTTTTTTTTTACTTTTTAAAAGCATTTTTTTTACTACCAGTTCGGGCGAATGGGTAGTAAAAAAGTCCTTTTAAAAAGTTACAAAAAAGGCTCAGATAATCACAGCTGTGCCATGTGATTGTCCAAGCCTTTTTTTAAATTATTTTTTAAAGCATTTTTTTATTACCTATTCGCCCGAAAAATTGCAGTAAAATTGCTTTAAAAAGTAAAAAAAAAAAGTTCCAACGATCAGAGACCGGTTCCGTGGAGATACGTTTTTCTGTGGACCGGAGGGCGTGTGGTTTTATGTGCTGGGATGGGGCTTCGCTTGTTTGCGCAGCCCAATTATTGGCATGCCACGGATCGGTGCCAGTCTGCAGACCGGAGGTTGGGGGGACCCCTCATCTAGGCAACTGGCGGTCTATCCAAGATCTTGTCCATCTAATTTTCAAGGTGCTTTTTTTCAGGAGGCAACTGGACTTTCTTGTTTTTTCTTTGAAGACGTTTTGCTTCTCATCCAAGAAGCTTCAAAGAACATCTTCAAAAAAAAAAAAAAGCTTCTTGGATGAGAAGCAAAATGTCTTCAAAGAAAAAAACCAGAAAGTCCAGTTGCCTCCTGAAAAAAGCACCTTTGGGACAACCATGACTTGGATGACTGAGAATCTCTACAGCAGAGGTCTTCAAACTCGGCAGCTTTAAGACTTGTGGACTTCAGCTCCCAGAATTCTCCAGCCAGCATAGCTGCATAGCAGCATAGCTGGCTGGAGAATTCTGGAAGTTGAAGTCCACAAGTCTTAAAGCTGCCGAGTTTGGGGACCCTGCTCTACAGACTCTACACACTGTTTCCCTGTTCTTCTGCCCTGCCAACAACTGGAATTCAGAAACAAAAATATACAGGAAAGACTTGTCACAAATTATTCTGGGCCTAGAGCACAACTATCACACTAGATGGCAGTGTTATTTTATTTTTTAAAAAGAGAAACGGGCAGATGATTGTGGCAGATAAAATTTTGCACTCCGTGGAGGAAGGAAGGAGAAATGTTCAACACAGTGTTTCTCAATCTTGGCAACTTTAAGACATGTCTCTGGCAATGAATCCCATCATAAAGAGGTTTGCCAACGTGGCCTCTCTGGGCACCAGGGTATCTATCCCCATCCTAAAGGTCTGGCTGAGGAATTCTGGGAGTTGAAGTCTTAATCTTAAATTACCAGATTGAGAAATTCTGTTCCAACACAGTGAAATTGTGAGGACTGAGGACAGATCATCTCTTTGAGGCTGCCCAGGTCAAGAAGCAGATATGGGAAGAATTCTAGGAACCCTCTTTACAAGGTAGTCCTCGACTTATAATCACTATTGAGCCCAAAATTCGCTAAGCGAAACATTTGTACAGTGAACACTGCCCCATTTTACAACATTTCTTGCCACAGTTGTTAACCGAATCATTGCAGTAAAGTTAGTAACACGGTTGTTAAATGAATCTGGCTTCCCCATTAACTCTGCTAGTCAGAAGGTCGCAAAAAAGTGATCACATAACTCCAGGATACTGCAACCTTCATAAACATGAGCGTTGTCAAGTGTCTGAATTTTGATCATGTGACTATAAGGATGCTGCAATGGTTGTATGTATGAAAAACAGTCGTAAGTCAGTTTTTTCAGTGCTGTCACTAAATGAAAGGTTGCAAGTTGAGGACTATCTGTATTGCAGAAAAGTAGAACATCAGGACCATGAGAAATCCATGCTATTCCTTCCCTGCTCCCATTTACATACAAGAAAATCAAGGCAGGATCATTTTGAGCCTTCAGATGACTTTTAAGGATGTGTTGTGGCCCCCCCAAGCAGCCAGCAGAACTGGCAGCAGATTCGGACAGTAAGTAGGTTGGGGTGGAACATGGGCCAATCCGGGGAAGACTCTGATGAAGGCAGAGATGGGGCCAGGGCCGTATGCCAGTTATCAGCTGCCTTCAGAGTCAGACATCAGTGAGGCATTCAAACAGCTGGAGCCTGTTCCCAGTGTGCGCATGCACAGAGTTGCCAGACGAAGGAAACAGCTAAAGTACAAGGGTCAACTTGGGAGTAAGGCCACAGGTGGATGATGAATGGTGGATGGTGAATTCCCTCCTGGAGGGAATAAAAAAGGAGCGAAAGGGGAGGGGAGTTTGCAGGAGACAATTAGTTTTCTTAATTAGTTTGTGACTCTCCGTGACTCCTTGACAAGTTTTGAAGATATTGGCCTGGCAGTTCCCTAAGCCAGATAAGGTCTGTGACTGTAAATTCATCCTTGAAAGACTTAGCTGGATGTGAATGAGAAGAATTTACAGTAACTTAATAAAAAAGGGGTTTTTGTCGGGACGAGGAGTCTGATTCGTGGTTTGGGGAAGCCTAGGTCAGAACAGGATGGGGACAGATAACTTGAGGCCCAGGGATGCCATGTTGCAGACCTCTTTATTGTGGAATTCCTTGTCAGAAATCTATTCACCTTTACACCTACCAAACTCAATGAAGGCGTAAGGCCGGGACACCGATGAGATTTTCTTCCCGTAAAGTTCCCAGAATTCCGTTTGCAGCTCCTCCAGAAAGGCGAAGGCCAACTTCTTTGAATAGTTAGCTTCACAGAGTGTCAAGTAACAAATCCCCTGGCTGATCAGGTAACTGTAGGGAAAAATACAGCAGACATTAAGGGAAACGAGAAGAAGATTTGAGAAGTAAATCTGCACGTAGGTTTGGAAACAGTAAAGATTCTCAATCTTGCCCCAAAGTTGCTTTTCCAAAAGGCAACTGGACTTTTGGGTTGTTTTTTTTCCCCCTTGAAAACGTTTCACTTCTCATTCAAGAAGCTTCTTCAGTTGTCCGAAGAACTGAAGATGATTTTTGGATGACGAGCAAAATGTTTTCAAGGAAAAAAAGGCAAGGAAGTCTAGTTGCCTTTTGGAAAAGCACCTTTGGGATAATTGGAAACAGTAATTTACAAGAATTCATATCAGCTTCCCTGTGGACATACTGTACACATCTGTAAATTATTCGTGAGTGCATCACCATATCTCAGGGTGTGTCATACTTCTCATTATGGACATCTCATTCCTTTTGGACAAGCACCATTGTGTCACACATCATTATGTCACACACACATCTGGAGCGTTTAGTTTGATGGTAGCAAACACCCATATAAGGGATGCAGTGGCTCAGTGGCTAAGACGCTGAGCTTGTCGATCGAAAGATCGGCAGTTCAACGGTTCGAATCTCTAGTGCTGTGTAACAGGGTGAGCTCCCATTACTTGTCCCAGCTTCTGCCAACCTAGCAGTTCGAAAGCACATAAAAAATGCAAGTAGAAAAATAGGAGCCATCTTTGGTGGGAAGGTAACAGCGTTCCGTGCGCCTTTGGCGTTTAGTCATGCCAGCCACATGACCACGGAGATGTCTTCGGACAGCGCTGGCTCTTCGGCTTTGAAACGGAGATGAGCACCGCCCCCTAAAGTCGGGAATGACTAGCACATATGTGTGAGGGGAACCTTTACCTTTTCCTTTAGCAAACACCCATGGTGATGTCTGCATCTCCTACATTTCTTGGTTTAAATATCCCTTTACAAAATTTGGCAGCAAATTTGTCAGACGGTCATAAAAGCAGGTGTTCTCATCCATCATAAAGTACGAAGCCGAAAGACTTGATTGTCTAAGTTAGTTTAACCATTTTTACTTTTTAAAAAAAAACTCCCAAGTATTTTTGTCTCCTGCCACAAAAGCATACAAGTGATATTAAATTGTCATAAATATGTACTTTAAAACCTTGGAAAATGAAGGAAGTCTTTTCTGATTGTGCATGGCAGGCCTCTGGGATGAAAATACCACACAGTGCTACACACTGATAATGCCCCTTTGTATAAAAAATTAGCTTACTGTCATCCCTGCATCCCTCCATTTATTTTTATTCCACCTTTTTTTTATAACTCAAAGCAGTGAAGATTTCTAATACTCCTTCTACCTCCTATTTTCTCCACAACAACTTTGTGAAGTGGGTGGGGCTAAGAGTCACCCAGCCGGCTTTCACGTCTAAGGGACTAGAAACCTAGTGCCTTAACTATTAAACCAAACTACCCCTTCCATCCATTTTACACACCGCTGCCCTCCATTGACCCTCAGTGCTTTATACTAAATCAGTTAAGAACCATCCAAGAAAATATTTAGGATGAATAAACTTAAATGGGTGAATCTCTTGTTTCTTTACAATAGATAAAAAACAAGGAGGCTTCAATCAACAAGCTTATTTAGAACCACCCAGGTCATTGAATCATGGCTTGAAGTTGGATTAATTTCTTGACTTGTGCTAAACTTCAATTTCTCAGTTTAAATAACTATGAATCTATAGCTGGTAGATATTTCATACCAAGGAGCTGAGTTGTTGGGACAGATTCAGTCCGGATTCTTATAGCCTGTGTCAGCACAGGTGAACTGAGAACCTAGGGCGTGCAATCTAGCATGAGCAAACTGCAGCTGGCATAGCAAGCTAACAGGATGTAGCATAAGTAAGCTAGGCGAAGTATTCACATGTGGTCGCGTCTATAGAAATGTGTGGTTAGAGCTTAGCAGGAAATGTACTTTATGTTTTTATGCACATATGTAACCTATCTTCCGATACGTAACCCATCTTCTGCTTACGCAAACAAGTACAATAAAAGAGGACGCTAGGAGCAACTCCTGGCTGACTCGCCCCGAGAGCAATCTGGTGTCAGTCTCCTGATTACTCAAGATTTGGACTCCGTGAGTAACCCACCAGTTTGGGGCGAAAAGCCACAACTGGTGACCCCGACGTGATTCGGTTCATTCAGGACACGTCGCCTGACGGCCTACTACTCACTCGTCTGGAATAGACCCCTCGTCTGGAATAGACCCCTCGTGCACAATTAGGTGAGTATGGGACAGAAATTATCTAAAACCCAGGCAGCGCATCTGGAAGAATTAGATATTTTAGTCAGGAAAGCAAATGTGATACAAAAGGCAAATGGAACTACTGCATACCCACTAAAGAAAAAGGATATCCGACTTTGTCTCCATTTCCTTGGTGAGAAATGCCCCGCGTATGCAGAGGAAGGACGATTAGAATTTAATACGTGGCGCCGAATGGGCAATTGGCTACATGAGTCCCCTAGAGCGCCCGCCCACATACTAGGAACCTGGAAAGCCCTTATGGCTATGGTCACCTTATTTTATGGCCCCTTACCCGCCAGCGTCACCGCCGACCATCTTTTGGGAGAGGGACCAGTAGCGACGGTGGCTCTCCAAATTCCCTCCCCGGTCGCCATGTACCCGTTTTTAAATGACATTATTCTAACAGCATTCTCTAAACTAGGAGATACAAAAAATGTGATCAGCTCTTTTGCAAGTGTTAAACAAGGGCCTCAGGAGCCTTATTCAGATTTCATCAATAGACTTACTCAAGCTATTGTTAGACAAATAGATAATGAAGCAGCTAGAACAGAATTAACAAAGAAGTTGGCAGTAGAAAATGCCAACGCTGATTGCAGATCTATCCTGAAAAATGTTGTAATAAACCCTGAGGCAAATCTGCCAGAATTTTTAGAAGCCTGCAGAAAAGCAGGCACCACCACATATCAAATGGAGGCATTAGCAGCAGCCCTCCAACAACAAGGAACAAGACCCAAAACAGGAAGTTGTTTTAACTGTGGCAAACCTGGCCATTTCAAGGCAGAGTGCCGTGCCCCGGGGGGAGGAGGCCACCAAGCAAGGGGACAAACCAACCAACCAAAAACGGTTTGTCCAAAGTGCAAAAAGGGATTTCATTGGGCAAAAGCTTGTCGCTCCTCCAAATCGGGAAACGAGTAGTGGGGCATTCAGCTAGCCCTGCAAAAAAGGCTGAAGTAATGGAGGACGAAAACACCAAAAAAATATATTCACATTCTTTCGAAATGGTGGCTTTAGAAACAACTACTTATGTTCTCCCCTCCCATGTATATATAATGCCCATAGGCCCGCGCCTCCAGCTGCACCTGGCTCCAAACCTTCCTGTCCTACTTTTCCCTAATGCAGACCTCGCAGAGCGAGGAATTATGGCTTCTCCTTTTCTTCGCTCCTCTGAAACTCTGCACGATCTCTCTTTAACTATCACTGTAAATAGTCCTACTTCCATTAAAGAGGGAGAGGTAGTTGCTACCTTGATCTTACTAACGGACGCCTTTCCGCAGGACATTTGTGCTTTGGATCTGCCTTTGGCTCGCGCTCGTCCTACTGCTTCATTTTTCCTTAATAACCGACAGTTTTCTGGCCTTTTAGACACAGGGGCTGATGTATCCGTTATAAAACAAGAGGAATGGCCAAAAGAGTGGCCTACTCAATCTGCCCCTTCTGTACGAGGAGTGGGAGGGGCGCAAGTCGCTAGAGCCAGCTCTGAATGGATTGAAATCACATCTCCTTCATCAACAATTATCGCTTATATAAAGCCAATTATATTACCTTTGCATATAAACCTGTGGGGAAGGGACCTTATGTCCCAGTTACAGGCTAAATTAATATTGGAATAAGCAAATGGCTAAGGAATTCATACTAAAACTGTCCCTGACCTCAAACACCCCCGTTTGGGTGGATCAGTGGCCTTTGACAAAAGAAAAACTAACTCTTTTAAAGTCTCTCATTGACGACCAATTAAAAGCTGGTCATATTGAGCCATCGACCAGCCCATATAATACCCCAGTCTTTATCATTAAAAAACGGAGCGGTAAGCCCCGCCTTCTTCATGACCTACGGGTCATCAACACTATTTTAAAACCTATGGGGGCACTACAATGTGGCACCCCAAACCCAAACTTGATCCCCTCTGATTTTGATCTGATGATCATTGATCTAAAAGACTGCTTCTTTTCTATACCCCTACACCCAGACGATAGGGAGCTTTTTGCCTTTACAGTACCTGAGCTTAATAACTCCCAACCCTCTTGTCGTTATCAATGGAAAGTGCTGCCCCAAGGTATGCTAAATAGCCCTACTATGTGTCAACACTATGTTTCACAGGTGTTGCTCCCCTACCGTAAAAAATATCCTACTTTCTTTATTTATCACTATATGGATGACATATTGGTGGCCGCCCCCGCCCCTAAAGGGACGGTATTGGCATCTCTCCCATGCCTTCAACGCATCCTGGCCACTGGAGGGTTGTATATAGCCCCAGAAAAGGTACAGAGCACCCCGCCATTCATGTACTTGGGACACAAGATGCTGGCTTCGCATGCTGCCCCTGCGTCGCCAAAGATCTTTCTCCCAAATCCCGTCACACTCATTCAGCTCCAGCAATACTTAGGGTCCATCAACTGGATTCGACCATACTCAGGATTAACAACCTCTCAATTAGGCCCTCTTTTTTCGGCTTTAACCCAAGGAAAGCACCCTTCGGATCCCATCTCTTTAACGCAATCTCAATTAGACACCCTTGATCTTATCAATGAAGCCCTAGGTCGACGATGGGTGGATCGAATTCAATCAAATTGTCCTTTTGTTTTAGTCATAATTAATACAGAAGGGTTGCCTACAGGACTCTTGGGGCAGGTGACAGACCCTTCATTGAAAATTGTAGAATGGCTTCACCTCCCCCATACGTCTAGAAATTCTATTACTCCCCGATTGGCTTCCTATTCCCAGTTGATTGTTAAAGGACGCTCTCGAAGCAAGGCCTTAATAGGCCTCGACATTTCAAAAATTTTTCTTCCAATGCCTTTGACTACCTGGGAGGCCGCCTTTCAGACATCGGACCTGTTGCAGGCGGCCTTGGTGGAATGGCCGGGCACTCTTTCCTGCCACCCCCCCTCCGATCCCCGTATTCAGTTTCTGAAAACTATTCCTTTTAAATGGAACTCCCCCTGCCAACTCCTTCCCATTCCTCAGGCAATTACAGTCTTTGCCGATGGGAGCAGGACATATGGGGCCTGTGCTTGGCAGAAGGACGGCCAATGGAAAACTAAAATCACCCCCCCTCAAAAATCCGCCCAGCGTGCTGAGTTATACGCTACCCTCTTAGCTTTTGACCAATTCCCCACTGAGTCCTTCAATTTGATTGTCGACAGCCTCTATGTCTGCCAAATTGTGTCTCACATATTCGATGCATATTTATCCCCCTCAATTGAATCCTCTCTGCTGTCTCTGTTTTTGTCTTTACAAACCTTGATTATGGCTCGCCAGCACCCTTTTTACGTTTCCCACATCCGCAGTCACCAGCCGTTTCCTGGCTTCATACAGGAAGGTAACACTGTGGCTGATGAAGCTGCCGCCACAGCGAAAGCTGATGTATTTTCAGTCCTTGATAACAAACCGTCCCCTTGGGACAGCCACGCATATTTTCATCAAAATAAAAAAGCATTAATTAAGCAATTTGGAATCACGGCCGTGGAAGCAACTGCAATAATTAACCAGTGTCCTGCTTGTAGCAAACAAGCCAAGTCCATCCCTATGGGAGTAAATCCCCGTGGTCTAGAGGTTTGCCAAATTTGGCAAATGGATGTCACCCAGTACTCCCCTTTTTCACCCTGGAAATATTTGCATGTATCAGTGGACACATACTCAGGCTTCCTTATGGCCACTCCCCAGAGAGGGGAGACAACCAAACATGTCATCAATCATTGTATTCGGACTTTTGCATCGCTGGGACGCCCAAAAGAATTGAAAACTGACAATGGCCCTGCATACACCAGCTCTGCCTTTGCAGATTTTTGTACACAATGGGGAATTACTCACAAATTTGGAATTCCCTATAATAGTAGGGCCAGGGGATAGTGGAAAGGGCTAATCAGACCTTGAAAAACGCCCTGGAACGATTTGACCTAGGGAAAGGACCCCCTAGCCTCCCAGCAGTGCAAGACAAGTTAAACTTGGCTTTGTATACCCTAAACTTTTTGAATGAGACGGGACAACCACCTACGACGGCAGCTCAACGTCATTTCTCTTCACCCCCCTCTCCTAAAGCTGCAAAACCACAAGTCTACTATCGATGTCTCCCAGAACCCGACTGGAAAGGACTGGCTGATTTAATAACCTGGGGTAGAGGATATGCTGCAGTCCAGTTGAAGGATAAAGTCCTGTGGGTCCCGGGAAGGTGTGTGCGACCATACCACATGACCTCCACGCCACCACCTTCGTCCCCCGCTTGAGACAACCGCCGTGTCAGATGTGCTGGTTTTGCCCTTGCCCTTGCGATTCCTGCTGCTGTTCCCATTGTATTGATTGTGTTCTGTGTATTGATTGTGACCTTATTTGTGACATAGTTGTTATTGAACAATTACTTGAGGAATACATATATACCAATTCCTCTGGCCAACAGGTCACTACCCTAACGGCAACTCCTACTGTAATTACAGCCCTTAGTCAACCACCTCTTACGTATTCCTATCATTGGTCTTAACATGGCACCTGTTCCAGGGTTCGTTTTATCAGTCCTTTTGATTTATGCCCATGGTTTGTGGATACATGCCCTCCCAAAACCAAACCCCTGTTCTTCCTGTATCTCCATTACCCGCACTGACGCTAGGGAGGGTCGTACCCTCCTTTATAAGAATAGATATTACTGCAAGGGCGAGGTTACAACAAATTGTCTATTTCAAAATATTACATACTCTGCTTGTACAGAAAATAGTAAGGCTACTTGTTATGACCCTCAACAGCCAGCGGTTTATCATCTATTGGAAGCACGAAAGGGCAATACGAATGGAGAATTTATTACAAACACTCGCTTGGTGTCTAAAAATTCCCCTGCCTCCCTCGTATTTGATGCATGCCGATTCACTCAATGGCCTACACAGTGTGGGACCCTAAATTGGCAGAGATACTATATACACCAAGATAAATACATTTGTCCCCAAAAATGGCCTCGCCAATATAAGGGAAAGAACGAGTGCAACGCTCCGGATGAACGGTATTGCCCTTATTGGAGTTGTATTGCTTGGGCAACCTGGCAGACTGTCAGCAAACAATCATCAGCTGTTTTGAAAATCGTCTCGGTTAAATCTGACTGTTCAAAGGGGTCTTGTAATCTCCTCAATTTCACGATCTTCAATCCGGAACATTTCATCTCCCAATGGGGCCCGCAATTTGGTATTCGAATCTGCGGTTCTGGTAAGGACCCAGGAACTCTCATCTACCTTCGTCTACTCACCATGTCAGAAACTGGCCATGATCTTCAGCAGTACTTCTTCCGGGACTTCTGGGAAGAAACAAAAACCCCTGTGGACATCCCGCCTGTTGCTGTCAATACCTTTCAAACCCTCGTGGAAACTATAGCAGAGGTTTTAAATGTTACCAATTGTTACATATGTGGCGGCACCAATATGGGAGAACAATGGCCATGGTTGCCGTCTGAATGGAATATGTCTATCCCTTTTAATCTTACTGCCTTTAATGTTACTTCCCCTCTCAAACCCCCATACAGCAGATGGCCTTTGAAAAGTGCCCTAGTTGCTGAATGGTGTTTGCAAAGAGAAAATAATTCCTCTCCCTCCCTGGGCCACACGGTGTGTCAGTCGACTCTACGACTGAATGCCACAGGCTCTCAGGTCTGGCCCGCTAACGCTATGCCTCCTAACGCCTCCCATTGGATTCCCCTGTGGAACCAATCGCTAAACTATGGTTTTCCAGATCCCCGAATAGCCCCTGCAGGCCTATACTGGATCTGTGGAAAAACAGCTTATTCCGTTCTGGACCCTTATTGGAGCGGGTCTTGTACATTGGGTACTATAAGACCCTCCTTCTTTATGCTCCCTCTTGATAGTGGCCAGTTCCTTGCCCATACCGTGTACAATAGAAAGAAACGATCCTTATACGAGATCGGGTATGATGTCTCACAAATCAAAATTGGAAACTGGAAAGATGATGAATGGCCCCCTGAGCGTATCATCCACTATTATGACCCCGCCTCATGGGCTGCGGATGGAACATATGGCTACCGTACCCCCATTTATATGCTAAATAGAATTATCAGGCTACAAGCGGTGTTAGAACTTATCACTAACGAAACTGCTAGGGCCTTCCGCCAGATTGGAAAAACACAAAGGCAACTAAGAAATGCCGTCTTCCAGAATCGTCTAGCATTAGACTATCTCCTTTTAGCTGAAGGAGGGGTATGTGGGAAATTCAATCTCTCAAATTGTTGTCTAGAGATCGATGACAGTCACAAAGTGTTGACTGAGGTAGCAGACAAAATTACCAAATTAGCCCATGTCCCTGTTCAAACTTGGACTGGCATCCTGGATACTGGGGGGTTTCTGGGTGGCCTTTTTCGCAATTGGAAACAAGCCGCACTAATGCTAGGAGTCATCTTGCTGGGATTACTTATGCTACCCTGCCTAATACCCTTGCTCAGGTCCCTGATACAGAGTATAGTGGATAGCACTATCTCAAAAAACAATGCGTTGCTACTGGAACACAAGGAGCAAAGAACATCCCTACTGGGGTGTGACAGTGCCGAACCCCCGGACGAGGGCGACGCTGTCTCTCTTGCTGCCTCTGTAAGCACGGAAAAACACATCTGTATGGCCTTTCCTTCGGACGAAGAAGAGGAAGAGTCATCCGTGCCTTAAAAAATAAAAACAGAGGAGATGTTGGGACAGATTCAGTCCGGATTCTTATAGCCTGTGTCAGCACAGGTGAACTGAGAACCTAGGGCGTGCAATCTAGCATGAGCAAACTGCAGCTGGCATAGCAAGCTAACAGGATGTAGCATAAGTAAGCTAGGCGAAGTATTCACATGTGGTCGCGTCTATAGAAATGTGTGGTTAGAGCTTAGCAGGAAATGTACTTTATGTTTTTATGCACATATGTAACCTATCTTCCGATACGTAACCCATCTTCTGCTTACGCAAACAAGTACAATAAAAGAGGACGCTAGGAGCAACTCCTGGCTGACTCGCCCCGAGAGCAATCTGGTGTCAGTCTCCTGATTACTCAAGATTTGGACTCCGTGAGTAACCCACCAGTTTGGGGCGAAAAGCCACACTGAGTGAATACTGAAGCTGGCACATATGATGTTCAGCTTAATTAAGATCTGATTTAGTGTGAAAATACAATCACAGTCCCCTAAGTGTTTCATCGCTGTAATTTTTTAAGCTAGATTACAGGGGTGGGCAATTGTGGCTCTTTTACAACCTGTGGACTTCAACTCCCAGAATTCCTGAGACAGCTTGGCTGTTAGGAATTCTGGGAGTTGAAGTCCACAGGTTGTAAAAGAGCCACAATTGCCCACCCCTTAGCTAGAACAACAGTTGCAGGAACTGGGAATGTCTACTCTAGTCTAACAAAGAGAAGGATTAGAAATGACATGACAACAGTCAATATTTAAGGGGTTGCCACAAAGAAGAGGGGACCCACCTATTCTTCAAAGCACCTTAAGGCAGAACAAGAAGCAATGGATGGAAACTTATGAAGGAGAGAACAAACCTAGAACTAAGGGGAAATTTAATGACAGGAAGAACAATTAACCAGTGGAACGCCTTGCCTCCAGAAGTTGTGGGTGCTCCATCACTGGAGGTTTTTAAGAAGAGACTGGATTGCCTGAAATGATATGGGGTCTCCTACTTCAGCAGGGGGTTGGGCTAGAAGACCTCCAAAGTCCCTTCCAACTTTGTTATTCTGTTATAAAGCATTTGACAGGCAAAAGGGCTGACCAGGTTCCAGAAGTTACTAAATATTGGTGTGAGTTTATAATCCGGTAATGAGTTCCCTCATTTTTAATTTTTTTTTTTATATAATTCAAGTCCTAAGGCATTGCAAGAAATTTCAAGCTGACAGAATAGGCACATTCCTCAGTTGTTTCGCCATGGGATGGGTGCAGTGGTGGGTTGTCCCCGGTTCGGACCGGTTCTATAGAACTGGTAGTAATACTGGTGGGAGGCTCCGCCCACCATTTCATTTCATTTTCATTTTATTGAATTTGTATACCGCCCTACTCCCGAAGGACTCAGGGCAGTGAACAGCCATAAAAAATAAAACATATAAATACAAAATTTAAAATAGAGATAAAACAAATTAAATAAATTTGGCTGAACCATATTTAAAACCCCAATAATTTAAAACCAAATTTAAAATTCCCATTTAAAAGCGGAGAAGTTTAGGTCAGGCCGGCTTGCTGGAATAGGAACGTCTTAAGCGTGCGACGGAAGGTACGCAGATCCGGAATCCTCCGTATCTCGGGGGGGAGCTCGTTCCAGATAGTAGGTGCCCCCACAGAGAAGGCTCTCCCCCTGGGGGCCGCCAGTCGACATTGTTTGGCCGACGGCACCCGGAGGAGCCCCTCTCTATGGGAGCGTACTGGTCGGTGGGAGGCTATTGGTGGTAGCACCAACTCCGACGTCATCAGGATGCTTCTGTGCATGCGTGCGGCCCTGTTGCGAACCAGTAGTAAAGGTAAGTAGAACCCACCCCTGGATAAAGTGGTGGGTTCCTCCCGGTTCCGACCAGTTCCACCAAGCCAGTAGCGGTGACGATATGATGTCACCGAACCGGTTCTGGCCCCCGGCTCCCCCTCCGTGTTATTCTTACCTTTTATTTGGTCCCACCCCCAATCTATTGCTGCCTCCTGAGTCCCAGCTGATTGGCTAGAAGGAAAAAACTTTTTAAACTCTTGCCGCAGGGCTTCAAAGGGCCGCCCTACAGCTGATCAGTGTTAAAAGGCAGTGTGGTGGTAGACCGGTGCCTCCAAAAATAAATGGGTAGACCGGTGCCTGCAAAAATAAATGAGTAGACCAGTGCCTGCAAAAATAAATGAGTAGACCGGTGCCTGCAAAAATAAATGGGTAGACCGGTGCCTGCAAAAATAAATGAGTAGACCAGTGCCTGCAAAAATAAATGAGAAGACCGGTGCCTGCAAAAATAAATGGGTAGACCGGTGCCTCCAAAAATAAATGGGTAGACCGGTGCCTGCAAAAATAAATGAGTAGACCAGTGCCTGCAAAAATAAATGAGTAGACCGGTGCCTGCAAAAATAAATGGGTAGACCGGTGCCTGCAAAAATAAATGAGACCAATAAATGGGTAGACCAGTGCCTGCAAAAATAAATGGGTAGACTGGTGCCTGCAAAAATAAATGAGTAGACCGGTGCCTCCAAAAATAAATGGGTAGACCGGTGCCTGCAAAAATAAATGAGTAGACCAGTGCCTGCAAAAATAAATGAGTAGACCGGTGCCTGCAAAAATAAATGGGTAGACCGGTGCCTGCAAAAATAAATGAGACCAATAAATGGGTAGATCAATGCCAGCAAAAATAAATGGGTAGACCGGTGCCTGCAAAAAATAAATGGGTAGATTGGTACAGCTCTGCAAGCAGTTAAAAGCCTGGTAGACCAGTACCTCTGCTAAATCCTAAATAATTGTCACATGACCATCAAGCCACGCCCACAAAATAACCCACGCCCACAGAACCAGTAGTAAAACATTTTAGAACCCAGCCCTGCCTGGATGGGGGGCATATAAATTTAATCAATACGTTTCTTTTCCACCTCACTATGAATCAGAAAAACTTACTGAAAAGTCATCGTTCCAGCCTGCAGAGAACATCGATTTGGCGAATGAGCCCCAAGTTTTCGGAAAAGTTGTTTGGCTTGATTGTGATATTCTTGGAAGTTCCGATTTGACTTCAGATACATGCGGGAAAAAAGTTCATCATTCAAAAAGCCAGAGTAGAAATTATAATCCCTCACAACTTTGAACAGAAGCAGGTCAGAGAATTCTACTGTTAATTTCACCTAACCTAAGTGACGGAAGGAAAATTATACACTCTGCTTTTGCAGTACAGGTAGTCCTCGACTTACAAACAGTTCGTTTAGTGACCATTCGAAGTTACAACGGCACTGAAAAAAGTGACTTATGACCGTTTTTCACCCTTTTACAACCATTGCAGCATCCTCGCAGTCACGTGACCAAAATTCAGCTGCTTGGTCATGGGATCCCTTTTTTGTGATCTCCTGACAAGCAAAATCAACGGGGAAGCCAGATTCACTTAACAACCGTGTTGTTAACTTAACTGTAGTGATTCACTTAACTGGAGCAAGAACAGTTGTAAAATGGGGCAAAATTCACTTAAGCAATGTCTCACTTAACAACAGAGATGATGGGCTCAATTGTGGTCGCACGTTGAAGACTACCTGTATTTTGACGCCCTGGTCGTAAGCCGAGGACTTCCTGCATTTAGCCAGGAAGAGCAAGGCCCTCTTTGCTTGGTCCTAACGTGCCAGGAATAAATAAAATACCTTTTGCTAGTATTCTCCTGTATTCCCGCAACTCTGCCTAAGGGAGGGCGAAGGGTAAACCCCCAAATCAGGGGTGAAATCCAGCAGGTCCTGACAGGTTCTGGAGAACCGGTAGCGGAAATTTTGAGTAGTTCGGAGAACCAGCAAATACCACCTCTGGCTGGCCCCAGAGTAGGGTGGGAATGGAGATTCGGCAGTTTCCTTCCTCTGGAGTGGGGAGGGAATGGAGATTTGGCAGTATCCTTCCTCTGGAGTGGGGTGGGAATCAGTGGTGGGTTGCCCCCGGTTCGCACCGGTTCTATAGAACCGATGGTGGGATTCAGCCAGTTCGCACCACTCCGGGAGAACCGGTTGTTAACTTTCTGAGCAGTTTGGCAAAGTGGTTGTTGGAAGAAATCATTAGGGAAGAGAACTGGTTGTTAAATTACTTAAATCCCACACCACTGTATAGAACCGGTAGTAAAATCGGGCGGGAGGCTCTGCCCACCTACCCCAACATCATCAAAATGCTTCTGCGCACGAGGCCCCGCTGTGAACCGGTAATAAAGGTAAGTAGAACCCACCCCTGGTGGGAATGGAGATTTTGCAGTATCCTTCCCCTGCCACGCCCATCAAGCCATGCCCACAGAACCGGTAGGGGAAAATATTTGAATTTCACCCCTGCCCCAAATTAACAGTAACAGAGTTGGAAGGGGCCTTGCCAGCAAATAAAATAGCAGGGAGGAGGAGGAGGAGGAGGAGGAGGGAAGGGGAGGCAGATATCTAAATAAAACCAAGCGCATTGTTTTCCCTAAGGCTCGTAAAGCCGCCTTTACTGGCTTCAGAATGAGCTTTAAAAACCAAATAAAAACCGCGGGAGAAACCCCATCCATTCTTTCCAATTAAAAACTGTCACCTGTCGAATTTCTTTTAAAAAAAAAAGGAGCCTTCTTAAGGAAATCGCAGGTGCGCTCCAGAACAACCGAGGCGGCTGAGCAACTGGGGAAGGAAAAGGGGGGGGATAGAGCCGCATTGGGGGGTGTGCAGGACGTCCCTCTTCTCCCCCCATAACCCCCCCACCCCCACCCCCATTTACCTGCTCCGATTCTTGCATGGAGGCAGCCAAAAGCAGCCCGTCTTGGACGCGGCTGATCATGGTAAGCAGAACCATGCTGGCTGGTGGGAGGGAAAAAAGAGGGCAAGAGGGGGAAAAAAGAGGATCTTTAGCCCAGGGCGGGGGGGCAGCGTCCCGGATCCCCCACCCCCCGCCAGCTCCTCTTCCTCGCCTCTGTCCCTCGGTGAAAGTCTTGCAGCCGGGACTTCAGTCTCCCGCTGACGTGGCTGATCGGGCCGGTGAGGGGAGGGGGGGGGGTGGCTGGGGGAAAAAAAGGCGGAGCGAGACAGGCGAGAAGTTTTACTTTTGCAAACTTGCCAGGGCGTGTCCGCTACTTGTGTGTGTTTGTGTGTTTGTGTGTGTCGGAAAAGCGGAACCGCAAAAGTTCTTCCCTCCCTCCCTCCCCGATCCTCCTCCCTTCTCCGCTTCGGCCGAAGCGTCTTGGGAGGATGCCGTGGCGGTGAAACGAGAAGTGCGGAAAAAAAATATATACGGCCCTTGGCGCTTCGCGTGATGGAGTGGCATTGCTTTTTTTTTTTTTTGTTAATCGCGCGGGGAAGTTTTTCGCGTGGGGCGTGGGGGGGGGAAGGCAAGGAGCCGCGATTTATTCGCGCAACATGATGTACGTCGCTTTTTCGCTCGTTAGAAACTCGAGCCGGTTTCGCGGTGGAATGAAAGCTTCGGGTTTCAACGTTTAAAACAAAAGAAAAGAACGTTCCGATTGTGACGTCACAATCGCACTTGTCGAACGTTCTCTCTCGCCCGCCTCCTTCCCCCCCCCCCAAAGAAGGCAGACGGAGGGAGAGCCACGTTGTGTTTTTTTAGTTTTATTTAGTTTATTTTGGATTTATATACCGCCCTACTCCCAAAGGACTCAGGGCGGTGAACTGCCAAAGATAAAACACATATAATATAATATAAAATTAAAAAAAAAATTTAAAACACATTAAATAAATTTGGCCCATAATGATTAAAACACCCCTGTTTTTAAAAACAAATTAAAATTAAACAATTTAAAAGGAGTCAGGCCAGCCCAGCCTGCTGGAATAAAAAGGTCTTGAGGGCACGGCGGAAAGTGTGTAAATCCGGGATCCTCCGTATCTCCAGGGGGAGCTCGTTCCAAATGGCAGGTGCCCCCACAGAGAAGGCTCTCCCCCTGGGGGCCGCAGGTCGACACTGGTGGCCCCCATCGCCAGTAATCCAACACCAAGATAAGATCACGAAAGGAAGACAGAACACATCAAACCTGGATTGTTTGGTAAATAAATGTATAAGCTCTGCTGCTTTCTTCAAAAGCTTTCTTAGCTTTTTGAAAACAAGGCGAAGACCAACAAATTATAACCTTTATTATTGTGTATCAAATAAAGTAGTAATGATGAGCCTTGATGGCGCAGCAGACTAAAGTGCTGTTAAGTAGCACCAGCTGCCTGCAATTACTGCAAGTTCAAATCTCACCAGGCTTCAAGGTTGACTCAGCCTTCCATCCTTCCGAGGTAGGTAAAATGAGGACCCGGATTGTGGGGGCAATAAACTGACTTTATATAAAAAAGAACACTGCTTAGGGGGGGCCGAAAGCCCTACTAAGCAGGTATATACAAAAGTATGAAGGCTATTGCTTAACGCATTGTAAGCCGCCCTGAGTCTCCGGAGAAGAGCGGCATATAAAATCGAACCAATAAACAATCATCAAGAATGTCATCAAGAAATTAATGCTTGATGCTGTGGGAAGCCCTCCTCCTCTTCCCCACCTGCAGAAGAATGAAATTTTTTTTGGGGGGGGAATATTAAAAAAGGCAGAATATTATATCTCCCCAAAGGGAGAAATGGAGAAACATGCTCTCAAAGGCAGAAAGCAGTCCCCAGTCTTTCTTCATAGCCCACAGCAGATGCCAGCACTTAAAGAGATTAAAGAGTTTATTGAAAGAGGAAGGCAACTATCTAGATAGCTCTATTCATAAGCAAAGCAAACACCGCAGAGGCAGAAATCCATTGGAGACAGGATATTTCGAAACTCCTTGCAGCAAAGTTTGGCAGCTAACAAAAGCAGAATGGTAGGATTAGAACATGTAGCCCCTTACCCAAGATCCAACACAGGACGAAAGCCATTAGCCACAACAGGAATTGCTCAACATCTTTTCAGAACACAAGTCCCTTCATTGCACCACCCCTCAGAACAGCTCAGACTTCAATGTCACGGAAACCTATAAAGATCCATCCATTCATTCAACTATTTGTTCGGCTGACCCAGAACTGTGCTCTGTCTTTGTGTGTGTGATTCCGTTATCAATAAACTTTCTTTCCAATCAGCCTCCATGTTGTTTCCAGCGTCTTTCTCCCAGCTTGGAACTGAACCAGACAGATTTTCCTTCCAACAATGTCCTTTAACGACTTTTTAAGAAGAACCTAGAGCAGGGGTCGGCAACCTTAAACGCTCAAAGAGCCACAAAGGTCCTAACCGGAAGCCCCCATTCAATTCTGGAGCTGACCGGAAGTCCGGTTCCTACATCATAGTCTCCTCCTAGCACGGCATCCTTTTTCCTCTGCTGACCGGAAGTCCAATTCCCCCACCATAGAGTCTCCTCCTAGCGTGGCATCCTTTTTCCTCTACCTGTCCTAACCTAAATCCCTATCAATTGTGGAGCCGACCAGCAGAGGGAGCCGCAGCAGAGGGATGAAAGAGCCACATGTGGCTCCAGAGCTGCAGGTTGCTGACCCCTTGCCTAGAGACAGTCACTTACCTAAAATGGTGTAAGTCACTGTTGGTGAACCTTTTTGGCACCGAGTGCTGAAATGGGAGCAAGCGTGTGTGCCGGAAACGGGAAGAGCAGTCACCCAGTCCAGCCCCCTGCTCAAGCAGGAGAACCTATATACATGATGGCGAACCTATGGCATGTGTGCCAAAAGTGGCATGCAGAGCCATCTCTCCGGGCATGCGAGCCATCGCCTGTTACTCTTCTGGGTTCCAGCACGCCGATCAGCTGGTCTTCATGCACGCACACGCACCAGAAACCGGAAGACTAGGTGGCTGGTGCACATGCACGCATGCTGGAAACCAGAAGATCATCTTCCCAGTGCGCGCATGCACACCGGGCAGTTGTTCTTCTGATTTCCGGCACACACATGCGCATGAAGATCAGCTGGCCGGCACGCCGCAACCCGGAAGAGCAACAGCTGACAGCTTGCTTGCCCAGAGAGATGGCTCTGTGTGCCACTTCTGGCACACATGCCATAGCTTCGCCATCACGGGTATAGTTCGGTGGTGAAATCTAAAATTTGTTAGTACCGGTTCTGTGGGTGTGGCTTGGGGGGGTAATGTGACAGTGGGCGTGGCCAATTTTTTTTTCTTTTAAAACCATTTTTTCTACAACCTCTTCGGTGAAGAGGTTGCCAAAAAACGCTTTCAAAAGGCTCTGACGATCCCAGCTGAGTTGCCTGATCGCCAGAGGCTTTTTTTTCTTTTAAAAGCCTCTGTTGATCAGGCAACTCAGCTGGGATCGTCAGAGGCATTTAAAAGAAAAAGGCTTCTGCCGACCAGGCAACTCAGCTGGGATCATCAGCTGACGATCCCTTTGACGATCCCAGCTGAGCCGCGCGATCATCAGAGGCTTTTTTTTTTTACTTTTAAAAGCATTTTTTTGGCCGAAGAGGTTGTAGAAAAAATGCTTTTAAAAATTAAAAGAAAAAGCGTCTGATGATTGTGCAGCTCAGCTGGACATGGGGGGGGGACCAGGGATTTTTGCTACCGGTTCTCCGAACCACCTGCCTCCATCGCTATTGGATCGGGCGATCCGGTCCGAACCGGGAGCATTTCACCCCTGGTATAGTTTCTCCTGCTTGAGCAGGGAGCTGGACTAGAAGACCTTCAAAGTCCCTTCCAGCTCATTCTATTCTAAACGACTCATCTTTATCCTGCTTCAGTTTTATCCCCTATCCCACTAAATGTCACAAGTGGGTTACCACATGACTGGAGCTGTTTTTAATCACCTTTTTTTTAATTGCAGTGTTCAGTAAGCAAATACCACGTCCATAAAGCAAGTCCATTGTTCACTATGGGCTGTTTTTGCTGAAGGAAATGCTGGTTTTCTCCAAAAATGTCATAAATTGCGGTCACGTGACTCGGTGCAGCAAAAGGCCATAAATGCGGGCTGTTCGCTGAGTGTCCAAAATGGAGTCATGTGACTGCGGGGCAGCTGTCGGAACTTTGAAACCAAGTCCTAATACCTTTTGAGTGGTCCGTAGTGATTGCTAAGCAACCGGTCATAGGTCAAAGGGCTACCTACACTTTGAGATAGGTGGCCTTGTAAAAAATGTAAATAATTTAGATTAAGAGTTTTGCCTACAACCGACTTGCAGCAGCTACTGCTTTTGAAGAAAAGGCTCCCTCCCAAAGGAGGCCCCCAAATGCAATTTTAATGTGACAGAGGCTTTAAAGAATTCAATACAGGGAGCAATTGTGTTATCTATATTTAATTAATCTAAAGTAGCATCCACTTTATTTATTTATTTTTTTCCCCCTTAGTTTGCAAGGGTTTGCACGACCCTTTACAGCAAGGGTGTCAAACTCGCGGCCCGCAGGTCAGATGCGTCACACTCTGGTCACGCCTACCCCCATTTTAGCAAAGGGGGAAAAAAGTTGTGATGCGTCACATGACGACAACATGTCGTTGCGAGTTTGACACCCCTGCTTTAGAGAGCTGAAGTCATTCGTAAAAAGCAACCGACCACCCCTCATTTTGGCCAAAACTCCCTTAAGAGGCATTAAACAATACAGGTAGTCCTTCACTTACAACAGTTCATTTAGTGACTGTTCGACGTTACCACGGCACTGGAAAAAGTGACTTATGACCATTTTTCACACTTATAACCATTGCAACATCCCCATGGTCACGTGATTTATGTTCAGATGCTTGACAACTGACTCACATTTATGACTGTTGCAGTGTCCCAGGGTCATGTGATTCCCTTTTGCGACCTTCTGACGAGCAGTCAAGGGGGAAACCAGATTCACTTAACAACGGTATTACTAATTTAACGACTGCAGTGATTCACTTAACAAATGTGGGAAGAAAAGTCGTAAAATGGGGCAAAATTCACTTAACACATTTCTCACTGAGCAACATAAATTTTGGGCTCAATTGTGGTCATAAGTTGAGGACTACCTGTATTTAAGGTCTTGGGGGTACAATTAGTGTGTGTGTGTATTAAATGCACTTTATTTCCCAAAATTACATTTAAATCCAGTCAGTTCATGTTCAAATTCTCAGATGAGAAGAATGAAAGTCACTCTGGGAAAACAAAATCATTTTGTGTTCTGCAACTCAATGGGGGCAGATTGAGGAGTCAAATCCATCCCCCATTTATTTTGCTTTTCACAATCAGTTTTATTGTTTTCCCCACTAATTTTTACCTCAGAAGAAGTGGTTTGGTCAAGTACAGGTAGTCCTCACCTTACGACCAGTAGCTTAGTGACTGTTCAGAATTATGATGGATCATAATGGCCATGAGTTCATTTAATGACCACTGCAAAATCATGTGGTGACTCCCTTAATGACCACCTTGATTTACAATCATAATTCCAGGCTCAATTATTGCTGTAAATCGAGGACTATCTGTAGCCATCGATAATCCACAAGCAATTCTAATATGTGGTAAATTCCTATCTTCTTTTTACACATCTGTAAAGGGCTGCTATGAGATATGCTCAAAAAAGGCAAAATGGCAGCGGCAACAATATGATTGAAACACTGCCTGTTTTTAAATGTGTGTTAACTAGCTACATTCAGATAGAATAAGCCTAAATTATTCCAGTTTATATAGTCCACAGTGGACTATAGTATAATAGTCCACTGTGGACTATAGTACTGTATAATAGTCCACAGAGTTTTTTCATTCTTGTTTTACCTCTCTCATTCATGCAAGTGGATGAAGATACTAGATATAATTTAGAATTGTGATAAACGCATTACTATCTCTAAATTAATTCTGTTCCTAATCTTAACTTGTTCTAAAAAAAGAGGAATCCAGGTTCAGATAGAATTTGAAGCAAGGCATTTCTAGTTTATCTGGAACAAAATGAGAATAAATATACTGCTCAAAATAATAAAGGGAACACAAGCAGAAGACATTCGAGATCTGAATGAATGAAATAGCCTTATTAAATACTTTGTTCTTTACATACAGTAATTTATACACTGCTCAAACAACTAAAGGGAACACAAAACTACTGTATGTAACGAACAAAGTATTTAATAAGGCTATTTCATTCATTCAGATCTTGGATGTCTTCTGCTCGTGTTCCCTTTATTTTTTTGAGCTGTGTAGTTTGCTTACACCCATACATCACTCGTTCTAAATAAATCAGGAATCAGGGCTTGTATCATTCTAAGCAAACAGAGGCACAATATCTATTATTATTTCCCTATTAGACAACCTGTGACATCTTAGTTGTCTAACAGGAAAATAATAATGATATTGATATTTTTCAAAGATATTTCTTGACCAGATCTCTCAATGTCTTCAACAATGGCAGAGCTTCTAATATACTTTAAAAATTCTCTAAAAATCCAGGGAGACCTTCAAGAGATGTCTCTGCCTTGAAAGTAGACTGTACTGAACTATCCAGCAATCAAACATTAACAAAAGGAAATGTTTTATAATGTTTTGTATTATGGCCTAAGCTTTTACGATCATTTTTATGTCATGAAATATTTAATAACATTTCCGAATTTCAAATCCAGAGGAGTCGTTTTGGATGCATTCTATAAATTAGTCCATTTGAGGTACCTTGGTTAAAAAATTGTTGCCCTATGAGGTACCATTTTGCCCAGTTAAAAGTTACGGGAATTTTTAATGGTTTAGCATCACCCATTTGTTCGTTCCTGATTCACTTTTCTACCACATGCTCACCCATGCTTGAACTCTCTCTTGCAGAGAAACACAACACCGTAGCTTCGCAACAAAATTTATTACGACCGCGTTAAAGCGCAATTGTGCATGGAGAATGAGAAGCAGTCAACAGCTGCAGGTTTTGTTAGCTTTTATGTGCTAAATATGTTTGGGGGAGAAGTAGTTTAATTGGTGAGAAAATTCAATTACGGTTCCACTTCCAGGCAATTACAAATAGAAAATGTGGAACTCAAGAGTCCCCCGCTCCATAGCCTTTAAATCTAGATACATTAGGATAACATCACCTTGAATTTGGGGAATTATACTCTCAAGATATTGAGAGTAAAAATCAGACTGCAGAACAACATAGCATCTGCAGGTGCTGATTTATACATCATACCTCTCGCGGGTTGATTCTAACAGAGAATGTCTCAACCCTGGTGACTTTTAAGATGTGTGGACTTCAACTCCCAGAATTCCCCAGCTGGGAGTTTAAGTCTACACATCTTAAAGTTGCCACGGTTGAGAAACACCATGCTAGAAACAAACAAGTGAACTGCACGCAATACATTGCATTGAGTTAAAGTTTTTCATCTGTGGCAACTTTAAGATAAGTAGACTTCAACTTTCAGAATTCCCCAGCTAGCCACATTGGCTGGGGAATTCTGGGTGTTGAAGTCCACCTGTCTTACATCTGTCAAGGTTGAGCAACTCTGTTTTAATGCCTTCCCTTCAAATGTTATAAATTTCAAAACTTCCCTTGTGCACGAACACCGTATTCCTCCAAACAGTAATACTATGTCATTTCAACCGTCCTTTTTTTAAATATATATATATATATTTGGAATGGGACGTACCTAGAGTTTAATTATTAAAGGAATTTACATGGCTGTCCATCTCACAGCAGAGATTCCCTACCTAGACATTGTGTGAGAGACTGGCATGGGGCCCAAGATCTGAAAAGTCCCGTGACTAGGGAGAAAGAGGTGAAGAAGGCGCTCGCTCTCCAATCTAGGCTTGTGAGCTTCCCCAACACAGCCAATAGGCCCACTGTGTGACTCAGAATGCTGGTTTGCATGGGTTAACGGCCAGACCCAGCAGGATTCTCTAGCAATTCTTAAATAAAACAGGATCCCATAATATGTTTAAGAATTAGAAGACTATCAGCCTGTCTCTTTTCTTCGCAGGCAAATGAAAGCAGCTACATTTATTTTGTCGTTTTCAAATAAACTCTTAGGTCTAATTTGCTAGACCTATTGAACTATTTCCCTAGGATGGCTTTGAGCAGGACAATTGGAGGGTTCCGGATTCAGAAACATTGCACTAAACATCAAATTATTTAAGAAAAGTGCTAACATGAGAGCTCTTTCACTGCAGGGACGAAGTACCTGAGACGTTATGCATAGTGCTTTTGGGATAAACATACTAAGCTTAAATCAGGGATGAAATCCAGCCGGTTCTGGAGAACTGGTAGCGGAAATTTTGAATAGTTTGGAGAACTGGCAAATACCACCTCTGGCTGGCCCCAGAATGGGGTGGGAATGGAGATTTTGCAGTATCGTTCCCCTGGTGTGGGGTGGGAATGGAGATTTTGCAGTATCCTTCCCCTGCCACGCCCACCAAGCCACGCCCACCAAGCCACACCCACAGAACCAGTAGTAAAAAAAATTTGAATTTCACCATTGGCTTAAATCCACAGTCTCATAGCATCTTAAGACTCCCGTGTATTGCAAAAAGAGATTTTCCCATGCCCTTAATCAGCGGTACATTCCTTTTCATGCTGCCCCTAAACCGTTAAAAATCATGGCAACGCTGTGACTTTTCATTGGTCCTCTAAATACGTTTAAGTCTTCGACTTACAATTTAGATAGTGACCGTTCAAAGTTAAAACGGTGCTGAAAAAAGTGATTTACAACTGGTCCTTGAACTTATGACCATTGCAGCATCCATGTGTTCATGTGATCAAAGTTTGAGTGCTTGGGAACTGACATGTTTACAATAGTTGTAGAATCCGGTGTGTGTCTGTGTTTGTGTGTCACGATTGCCTTCCCAGGGGATGTCCGGCAAGCAAAGTCAATGGAGAAAGTCAAATTTGCTTAATGACTGTGTGATTTGCTTCATGACTATGGCAAAAAGGTAAAATCAGGCACGACTCACTTAATGACCATCTCGCTTAGCGACAGAAGTTTCAGTCCCAATGGTGGTTGTGAGTCGAGGAGTACCTGTACTGTCACCATGGGCTTTTGGCAGGGAGGAGGCAGAGAGGGAGGAGCGGAGTCTCCACCAAGTATTAGAAAGGATAGATGTCAACCCCACCCCCCTTCCAGCATTGATGACGTTACCTAGTTTGGCAATGAAACGTCTGCGAGGAAAACAACAAGCTCAGAGAGCATCAAGTACATGTTCATAGCCAGTAAAAAATTAGCCACTTGCAAAGCTGTGTTTGTGCTGGAACATGAGTTTTTCCTCATCCTTTTCTTGCAAAGCGTGGTATCTTTCCTGCACGAAGTCTTCCAACACTGTTTGATTTTCAGTTCCCCACTGTTGAGATCAACCCAGTTCCAGCTTCTGACCAGGTCAAAAGTCATTTGAACTCCGAAACCATGAAGGAAGGAGGAGTTTCATACTGTAGAAAGGAGGGCTGTCTTCCTAGCAAGGGTGGGCCAGCAAGGCCCGGAGGAAGGGTAGAGCGCTGATCTTCCATCCGGGTCCCTTGAGCTGTGAGCAATAAATCCAGCAGCCCTTGAATTCCCACTGGGATAGGAGGCTCCGTGCGCTGATCCTCAAGACGCTGGCTCTGCAGAAGAGGGAGAAGGAGTTAGAGGCTACAGGTAATCCTCGACTTACACCCACAATTGAGCCCAAAAGTTCTGTCACTAAGCGAGACATTTGCTACATGAGTTTTGCTCCATTTTACGACCTTCCTTCACTGCAGTTGTTCAGCTAGTACCTTGAAACTGGCTTTCCCCGTTAACTTTGCTTGTCAGAGGGTTGCAAAAGATACTTTGATTTTGGGTTTTACCGGTTAGACTGATAGATCTTTATAGAAATGGCTTGTTCCAGGGGTGAAATCCAGCAGGTTCTGACGGGTTCTGGAGAACCGGCAGCGGAAATTTAGTAGTTTGGAGAACCGGCAAATACCACCTCTGGCTGGCCCCAGAGTGGGGTTGGAATGGAGATTTTGCAGTATCCTTCCCCTGGAGTGCGGTAGGAATGGAGATTTTGCAGTATATTTCCCCTGCCATGCCCACCAAGCCACACCATGCCCACAGAACCGGTAATAAAAAAATTTGGATTTCGCCACTGGCTTCAGTAGTGGGTTGCTCCCGGTTTGCACCGGTTCACAAGAACCGGTAGTAAAAATTTGTAGTAGTTCCGAGAACCGGTAATAAAATTGGCTGGCCACGCCCCCGAACCGGTCCCCGGCCCGGTCGCTGCTCACTTACCCCGCCCACCTCATCAGTGGCTTTTTTTTTTTTTTTTACTTTTAAAAGCATTTTTCTACAACCTCTTCAGCCGAAAAAATGCTTTAAAAAAAAAAAAAAAGCCTCTGATGATCCCGCAGCTCAGCTGGGAACATCAGAGGCTTTTCAAAGCATTTTTTTCTACAAGCTCTTCAGTCAACATTAAATTGATTTTAATGTTTATGTAATTCTTTGTTCCTTCTGGTAAGCTGCCCTGAGTCCTTCGGGAGAAGGGCGGCATATAAATTACATAAATAAATAAATAAATAAATAAATAAATAAATAAATAAATAAATATTTCACATTGGGGTTTTTTTTAGTGGGAAATGAAACAAAGCGATGAGCTGGGTTAAGCTGACCCTCTTAAGATAGATGCAAATGAAGTCCAGTGGACAGCCTCAAACATGCGTTCGGAGCTCTCCTCTTGATTTATTTATTTATTTATTTATTGACCCTCCAGAGAGGTCCCTGCACTGGGCCACCCGCAGGTTTAATGTAGATGAAAATCTAAGAAGAATCTGCTTCAAATGAAAATCTATGGAGTTTCTCCATCATCCAGGTCATGGTTGTCCCAAAGGTGCTTTTTCCAAGAGTTTTCCAAAATGCAGTCATATGACTGGGGGGACAGGCATCAAAACTTTGGAACCGGGTGATATCTTTCCATTGCAACTGTAAATGTTTGCTAAACAACTGGTCAAAAGTTGAGGACTTCTGGTAGGCTATAATAATAAAATCTTGCAAGTCTACCCATGTCCCAAAGGTACTTTTTCAAGAGGCAACTGGACTTTCTGGTTTTTCCTTGAAGACATGTCGCTTCTCATCCAAGAAACTTCCCAGAGCGGAAAAAGCTTCTTAGATGAGAAGCCAAACATCTTCAAAGAAAACCCCAAAAGTCCAGCTGCCTCTTGAAAAAGCACTTTTGGGAGTTTAAATGAAAGATAGCCCAACCCTATCCATATTCTTGAGGTATTTTTCTCATAGCCCTCACTGACTGCCCTCAGCAGATGAAAAAGAAGGGGGGGGGGAAGGCAGGAATGAAGGTCTATGTTTGTTTTTTATACACACACACAGAGGCAAACACACAAAAGAGCAATTTGTGTAGTTTTAAGGTTTTTAAAAGCAATGGACGTATGCATCTGAAATAGATAACTCTCCAAGAAGCAGTAAATTGTTCGAACAGTTACATAGCTATATTTATTATACACAGTCACATTTAGTTTATTCTCTTGTTTCATAAAATTCACTGCTGCTAGATGAAGAAGACGACTCTGAAATTGTTTCCAGCTCAGGCTCATTGAATCATAAAACTAAACATTTGCAGACCCTATGAATGCATCCAATAAAACCCACATCTGACAAATTTTATTGGTTAGCGAATCCTCCCCAAAGAATAAATTTATGTGAGATAAGTTTAAACTTTTAAACTTTTTAAAAAATTTAAATTTTAAATTTGTCTTAAGAATTTGGGGTGTTTTAAATTTCGTTTTTCGGGCCAAATTATTTAATTATATTTTAATGCTTTTTAACATTTGTATTATATGTGTTTTATCTGGCTGTTCACCGCCCTGAGTCCTTCGGGAGTAGGGCGGTATACAAATTCAATTAATAATAATAATAATAATAATAATAATAATAATAATAATAATAATAATAATAATAATAATAATAATAATAATAATTTATTTGCCACCTCATGTGCTGCTTCAGACATACATAGTTTATATTGGGTTACTCAGACCGTGTGTAGGGAGCCAAGAGGTTGACTTCAGAGAAGGAATCTAGAAGCTTTTGGGGGGGGGGGGGGGGGGAAAACAACTTAACCAAAAACTGGAATCCAGAGAGGGGAGAGAATATTCCAGAGACTCATAAAAACCCATTGTGGTATAGGTAATCCTCAATTTACAGCCCAGGGATGAAATCCAGCAGGTTCTGACAGGTTCTGGAGAACAGTAGCAGAAATTTTGAGTCGTTCGGAGAACCGGCAGATACTACCTCTGGCTGGCCCCAGAGTGGGGTGGGAATGGAGATTTTGCAGTATCCTTAACCCAGGAGAGGGGAGGGAATGGGGATTCTGCAGTATCCTTCCCCTGCCACGCCCACCAATCCACGCCCATGGAACCGGTAGTAAAAAAATTTGAATTTCACCACTGTTACAACCCTTCGTTTAGTGACAGCTCAAAGTTACAACAGCATTGAAAAAAGTGACTTATGAGCATTTTCCACACGACCGTTGCAGCATCCTCATGATTATCTTTATCAAAATTCTGATGCTTGGCAACTGGTTCATATTTACGACGGTTGCAATGTTCTAGTCATGTGATTAACTTTGGCGACTTTCTGACAAACAAAGTCAATGGGGATGCCAGATTCATTAACAACCAGGTTGCTAAGTTAAGAACTCTGGTGATTCACTTAACAACTCTGGCAAGAAAGGTTTCAAAATTCCCTTAACAACTGTCTTGCTTAGCAACAGAAATTTTGGGCTGAATTGTGATTCTAAATCAAGGACTATCTGTATAAGAAGGAGGGAAGAAAAGACACGGGCAGTCTGTCTATGGAGATTCTCAGTCATTCAGGTCACAGGTCTCCCAAAGGAGCTTTTTTCAAGAGGTAACTGGATTTTCTTGTTTTTTCTTTGAAGACGTTTCGCTTTTCATCCAAGAAGCTTCTTCAGCTCTTCTCAGAGCTTCTCAGAGCTGAAGAAGCTTCTTGGATGAGAAGCGAAATGTCTTCAAAGAAAAACAAGAAAGTCCAGTTGCCTCTTGAAAAAGCACCTTTGGGACATGGGTAGGCTTGCGAGATGTTGTTATTATAGCCTACAAGGAGTCCTCAACTTATGACCAGTTGTTTAGCAAACATTTACAGTTACAATGGACCCCCCCAAAAGATATCATCCGGTTCCAAAGTTTTGATATCTGTCCCCCAGTCATATGACTGCATTTTGGGCACTTGGCAACAGGCCCGCATTTACGGCCATTTGCAATGGGCTCGTTGAAAGGCCACCACAAAAAAGGTTGGAAAATTAGGTTGGTCCTATGGGTGACGCACTTTATGACCATCATGATTTATGACTGGAATGGGAAGGGTCCATTATGGTTGTAAGTTGAAGACTGCCTGTATCTCAAGAAAGCATCATTCTGGTTGTTCTATAGTAGTTATGGCTAACCTTTTTGCCGTTGCGTGCCAAAAGCGGGGGGGAGCGCTCGTGCGTGCCCACACCCATATTTTTTTTTAATTAATTTTTTGCCCACACCCATAATTCAATCCACCCCCCCCCCCCCCCCGCCTTCCATCGGGAACCCCCCCCCCCCACTTTTGGCATGCGATAGCATGGTGGGCCCAATAGGCCCGGTTTTTGCCCTCCCCAGGCTCCAGAGGCTTTCTAGGAGCCTGGGGAGGGCAAAAACAGCCTTCCCCAACCCTCCAGAGGCCCTCCGGAGGCCGGAAACAGCCTGTTTCTTGACTTCCAGTCCTGTGGCACACGCAGATATGGCTCCGTGTGCCACAGGTTCGTAATCACGGTTCTATAGAGTTGGCTTTGCCTCTTGATTCTGTTTTTTTTTTAAAAAAAACAAAACCCTAACAGTTTCTATGACCTGAAAAAGTTTGAAAACCCCTTCCTTACGCCATACGGTAAAAACATCACATGACTGATACCTATAAACTGTGTGACCAAATACTTATGGATTAATAATAATGAATTTTTAAGAAAAAGAAATCCTCTTTTAATCCTTCAATCATGATTGGAGTCCTTGAAGAGGTTTAATATTGGAGGGAAATTTCGAATTTATCAAATGTAAAATTTTTAATTTTACAATAAAAATTATCTTGCTTGGAACTGCCTATTTCTTCAACCGCTACCTTAATCATTCTTAGGTCCTTGGTGGACTTGAATTATTAAGTTTTCACCCTCAACAGACTGTGAATTTAATTGTAGATTACCCCCACGCAATAATAGACAGAGAAGCAAAGTCTGCTCTCACATTTCCTGCGGCAAATTCATTCTATCTTGCTGCCACAATTGACAATATTTTTCTTTTCTAATTTGCACTGCTAACCTCTCTGAACATATTCCTGACATAAAAAATGAAAACTGCAATAAAATGAAAACCTAAGGAATGCTGAGTAGATATTCCTCATTTGGGCATTTGGACTAGTTTGGGCTATTTTTGTTTTTCTCAAAAATCCTTCAGTTTTTCTGCAAAATGTGAAGTTTTACCAAATCTCCAGAAACCTTACTCCTGATGGATCCTTCCCATGCAAATTTTGTTTAAATAAACAATGGCATTTCTATCCTGAAGGTGTGTGTGTGTGGTTCTGTAACGGTGATGTAATTGTCATTGTTAACTGTTCTATATTGATTTTGCTTTTCCTTCTCAGCTTGGATGTCTTGTATTGTTACAGTCAGTTTATTTATCCTTTCATATACTGCCCAGAGTGGCTGGTGAGGGGGAATCCTTAGAAATGAATTAAATAAATAGATCCTCACCCTGGAATTATTATTCATTTATTATTTTTTGCATAAATGACAGTACCTTTTTTCCCTTTGCACCACGGTAATTCCAAAGGAGAGAATCATAAGAGGACTGCAACTATAAAACTAGGGTTTATAAAGCTGTAAAACCATCTCATTACAACAACTTAAATCGTAAATTCTACAATTTTTAGTGTTTGGAAGGAGAATGATCCTGGAAAAAAAAAAAGGAGTCCTCCAAGAGGACGGGAGGTTGGAGGATCAATGGCACATACATACCTGGTGAGCTAGAATAGTGTCATAGAGTTGGTCTTCTGATATCCCAGAATTCTCTTCGCTGGCAACTTCAGGCCCTGCAAAATCCGCCCGCTGGTCGTTGAGCCTCCGGGCCTGGATTGTGGCCACCATGTCGAAAAACTCTTCAGCCTGGAGGGAAGTCAGAGAAGAGAAAAAGACTGTGCAAAAGGAAGGAGAAGAAGAGGAAGGAGAAGAAGACGGAGGAGAAGGAGAAGAAGGAGGAGAAGGAGGAGAAGGAAGAGAAGGAAGAAGAGGAGGAACAGGAGGAAGAGGAGGAGGAAGAAGAGGAGGAGAAGGAGGAGGTGGTAGTGGAACAGGAGGAAGAGGAGGAGGAAGAAGAGGAGGAGAAGGAGGAAGAGGAGGAGGAGGAGGAGGAGGTGGTAGTGGAACAGGAGGAAGAGGAGGAAGAGGAGGAGGAGGAACAGGAGGAGAAGGAGGAATAGGAGGAGGAGGAGGAGGAGGGGGAACAGGAGGAGGAGGAGGAGGAGGTGGAACAGGAGGAGAAGGAGGAAGAGCAGGAAGATGAGGAGGAAGAGAAGGAGGAGGAAACAAAAACAACAACATTGGATGAATTCATGCCCCACAATTATCAAGCTCCCCCCCTTTTCTGATTTTGCACAATCCACTTGAACCAACGTTTCTCCAGAAGGATGGGCCTGCGCGTTACAACAAAGCAAAACAACAAGCCACGTTAAAACTTAACTAGGTTTGTGCGTGGTGGGAAATGCTACCAGTACTAAGCCCTGTGTGTTGACTTGGATAAGCATATAGTAAGAACCGAGACAAGGCATCAGATGACTCGCAGTGGAAACTGCCGGAGCTGAACAAGTCATGCAAGAGGAGGAGGAGCTTTCCAACAACACCCAGACCAGGTTGTGAGGCTCCCCTCCCTTTCTCTCCTCCAGCACCCCTCCGTCCTGTGATCCCTTCCAAGGAAGGGGTGCAGTCCTCCAGCAGCCCCCCCCGATTCTGCTTGCTCCCTCTGCACAGCATAACCACCTGGGAAAAAAAAATCTATCCAAATTTTGAGCGACTTGTAGGCCGCTTGGCTGGGCGTGCAAGAATGAAGCCAGATGCAGCAAGGCCTACAAGCCTGACCAGCTACGTGCAAAGGTTTTGTCAGAAAGGTCACCAATGGAGTTGCTGACCCAGAGATCTCGGCAAGATTTTTCAGAAGTGGTTTGGCCATTTCCTCCTTCATGGGTCTCGGAAAGAGAACATCTTGGGTGCAAGTAAACCAGGAAGAGGAGTAGAGTTCAAAGCGCAAAAAGTTCATATTATATGCTACCGTACCACTACACAAGAATTTGATCTGGCAAGCCGGCGCTAGATAAGGATTTCAAACTTCCTTTCGAAGAAGCCCCTTCAACAAAAGTAGTATCTGCAGCGTGTTTGTGTATATGTGTAAAATGTTTCCTTGAAAAATGGGAGTCCCCCCTGTTTCTGGGCTTCCTAAAAGTTGGACATTTTAAGGGAAACAATCTTTCTCAGTGTGGTTTCTGGAAGTTTTTTAACATTTCCCTGTCTCCTAAAGTGACCGTCATTGTGTCATTGAAGGTTGTTGCAGAGCCCAGGTTGATGTTTATAGTGAAGATCATTCACAATCAATAACAACTGGCATTAAAATTAAGGCATTTGTTGTGTTCTTTTATGGTAATTGTGTTCATCTATGGCAGGGGCCTCCAAGCTTGGCAACTTTAAGACTTGCGGACTTCAACTCCCAAAATTCCGTTTAACACAGCTTATTCAAAGAGATTAAAACCGCCATTCATTTAGCAACCATTCGAGTTACAATGGCACTGAAAAATGTGATTTACGGCCAGTCCTCAAATTTAAGACCATCTCAGCATCCCCACGATCACCTGATCAAAATTTGGGTGTTTGACCACTAGTGTGTATTTTTGATGGTTATAACATTCCTGAGATGATGTGATCATCATTTATGACCTTTCCAGCTGGTTTTTGACAAAGTTAATGCGGGAAGCCAGATTCATTTAATGACTGCATGATTCACTTAACAACTATAGTGATTCACTTATTTGTGGCAAAAATAAAAGATCATAAAATCTTAACAACTGCCTTGCTTAGCGACAAAAATCCTGGCTCCAATGTGGTCATAAGTCGAAGACTATCTGTAACTCACAGATGCCTTCTCACTAGAAATAAAAACAGCCTCTCCTTTTAATTTCAGAAATTCCTACTAATATGTCAGAGAAAAATGCACCATCTGAGTCTTTTTTCTGTGGTCCTGGATACCTTCTATGGACTACTGTGGATTACTATGGACTACATGTAGTCCTTGATTTACAACCACAACTGAGCCCAAAATTTCTGTTGTTAAGTGAAACATTTGTTAAATGAGTTTCGTCCCATTTTACGTCCTTTTTTGTCACAGTTGTTAAGGGAATCACTGCAGCTGATAAGGTAAGTAACATGGTTGTTAAATGAATCTCGCTTCCCCCATTGGTTTTGCTTGTCAAAAGGTTGCAGAAGGGGATCATATGACCCTGGGACCCATCAACGGTCATAAGTATGAACCAGTTGCCAAGCATCCGAATCTCATGATCATGGGGATGCTCCAAAAATTGTAAGTGTGAAAAATGGTTGCAAGTTACTTTTTTAAGTACAACTACTGTTGTAACTTTGAACAGTCACTAAATGAACTGTTGTAAGTCGAGGACTACCTATACACAAATTCCTTGTGTGTCTATTCACACTTGGCCAAATAAAGCCTATTCTATTCTATTCTATTCTATTCTATTCTATTCTATTCTATTCTATTCTATTCCATTCCATTCCATTCCATTCCATTCCATTCCATTCCACTCCACATCACCCCACCCCACCCCATCCTATTCTATTGTCAAAAGTCAGACTCCTGGCTTTTTACATTTTGAGGTACCAAACTGCTAGCCCTACTACATAAACCAGATCAGGAAATCAACTTCATAAGACGACTAAAACTAATTTTTATTGAGATGGGCTATAACAATAAATCTGGGCCATCCCTCCTCTCCCTCTTATACACCAGTGAATCAGGAACGTGTCTGCCTGAATCGCTTCTGAATGTTATCTTGTTGCTCTGGACTTCAAAAATGTTTTGGGCCCTTTTACCTAGGTTAGTGGTTCTCAACCTTTTCTTCACCATGGACCAGTTTTAAATATTTTTTGTGACCACAGACTATGGCCACGGACCGCCAAGACTTAACTCAAGATTTAAATCATAACATTTCTACAAGCCGTCGCGGAGCCCCTGTGACATCATGCCCCCCCCCCGAAGTCCGTGGACCACAGATTGAGAACCACTGACCTAGGTAATTGTTATTACAGACTTCCATTAAGATCACCTTCCTTACTCTCTATAGCACTGGCCCCCAAAGTTTGGGACACCAGAAACTGGTTCCATGGAGAGAGGTTTTTCCGCGGACAGGAGGGGCGTGATTTTGGATGCTGCCTGCTTCCTGCAGTTGGGGCTTCACTTGTTTGTGAAGCCTGGTTTTTGGCATGCCACAACCCGGTGCTGATCCAAGGACCAGGGGTTGGGAACCCCTGATCTATATGACAAGTGGACTTCAACTCCCAGAATTCCCAAGCCAGCAAGGGTGTGTGTGTCTGTGGGGGGGGGGGAAATGAAAATTAAAATCCCAGCTCCAGATACCTCTGAAATACCTCTACCCCCAAAGCTGTTAAATACAGTCCTCGGACACACACAAAAAAAACCCTCTTACTTTTGTAGAAAGTTAGCACCCACCCCTCTCCTTAGAAGAATGAAATATTTTGAGAAATATTAAAAAGGCAGAATGTTATATTTCCCTGGATGAGAAATGGAGAAACATGCTCTTGGAAAGAGCCTCCATCTTTCTTAATAGCCCTCAGCAGATGTCAGCAATTAAGAGATAAAAAGATAGCTAGCTCTATTCATAAGCAAATTCCCTCACCCAAGATCCAACAAAGATAGGATTAGCCCTCAGTCCAGGGGTGAAATGCTCCCGGTTCGGGCGATCCGGTAGCGATGGCGGTGGGTGGTTCGGAGAACAGGTAGCAAAAATCCCTGAGCCCCCCCCCTTGCCCAGATGAGCCACACGATCATCAGAGGCTTTTTTTTTTTTACTTTTAAAAGAATTTTTTCTTTTCTACAACCTCTTCAGCCGAAAAAATGGGATCGTCAGAGGCTGAAGAGGTTGTAAAAAAATGCTTTTTTTAAAAAAAAGTTGGCCACGCCCACCCAGTCACATTACCCCCCCCCACCTAGCCATACCCACAGAACTGGTAATAACAAATGTTACATTTCACCACTGCCTCAGTCACAATAGGAATTACCCAAAGCCCCTTCATTGCAATTGTACCACCCCCAGCATTTTAAACTTCCACCAAACGTAGCTCAGACAAACTCCTAGGTTTTGTACATGACACCATGGGAGTCTGACAACAGCCAATAGAATACATGTTCTTGCACAGGAACAGGAAGTTCTAGTGCAAAGCCCAAGAGAAGGTATAAATACCCCCCACTCTCAACTCCATCTGATCAGCTGCACCAGAACCACAAACGTGTGGTCCCTGTTCATCAATAAATGGACCCTTTTTCCAATCAGCCTCCAGCCTCCATTTTGTCTCCAGTGCCTTTCTCCCAGTTTGGAACTGAACCAGATGGATATTTCTTCCAACACTTTGCTGCTCATGAACACATTCTTTTGAGAAAAACAATTGTGCAAGAACAATTGCTGAAACTAGCGTCAAAGTTGCATCTTGTGGGAATTTTAATCGCTGTCCCTTCTAAACTAAATTGGCTTAGTCCACATTTCATACCAAGTGCTGGAAGTTTCTGTTGCAAAATTGAAGAGAGTTCCCCAAAGTTCTTGTTTTTTTTTTTTTTTTTAAAGTAAAACTGAGCTTACGTTATAATTAGGAAGTAAGAAAATAACAGCGGCTTATTTTGTCGGGCAGTTGGCTTTTGGCTTTTGTCAGATACCAAATGCAAAAAATGAAAAGCAAAAGGATATCCATCATGCGCATAAAAAGGTGTCTACAATATAGTTTGACTCCTTGGGATAAAAATTGAACTTTGGCGGAGGTCTTGTTCTTTGCCACAGGGGGGCAGTGCTGAGCAGACATCCAATTTTCTCAGCTAAACCATTGAACCACAATAGATTTCCTACTGTGGAAAGTGTGCTTATAGTGTACTTATACAACCTAAGTACACAATTTTTCTTCTGATGTGACACAGAGGGTCTAATTAATGAGGAATGCCAAATATATCTGCCTTTCGAAACTCAGCACTATTTTATCACCCCAGCCATTTCGTTTCATGATTTTTAAAGTAGCGTCAAACTTCTATATTCATAAATAGTATACATTACTGAATTAAAGGAAGGGGGGTATCCTAATTTTTTTTCTCTACTACAGAGGGGGAAAAAAGAAATAAAATAAGTGGAAAACACCCTGAATGGAATCTTCACTCTGTAAACTTGATTCCTGGATCCCCACAATTTTCTAAATTAGTGAAACACATTGTATTATAAACAAGACAGAAAAAAAAATTCAAACTTGCTGTTGTACTCTCACTAAATGAACTGTTATAAGCTGAGGACTACCTATGTTATATATATATATCCCTTGGACTGCAAGGCGATCAAACCAGTCACTCCTAGAGGAGATCAACCCTGACTGCCCTTTAGAAGGCCGGATCCTGAAGATGAAACTCAAATACTTTGGTCTCCTAAAGGAAGGACTCACTGGAGAAGAGCCTAATGCTGGGAAATATTGAAAGCAAAAGAAGAAGGGGACGACAGAGAATGAGGTGGCTGGATGGAGTCACTGAAGCAGTCGGCGTGAGCTTAAATGGACTCCAGGGGATGGCAGAGGCCAGGAAGGCCTGGAGGAACGTTGTCCATGGGGTCGGAATGGGTCGGACATGACTTCGCAACTAACAACAACAACCTATATCAGAATGGGACAAGTCCTAGACCTAGACCCACCTATATTAGGAAACAAGAGAGGACAAATATGCAGATCTCTTCTTACCTTTCTGGTCTTTTTCCAGTAATCCCGAAGGAGTGGGAGGCAGCGATTTCCAGGGACGGACAAGGGCGTGCTTCTGAGTTCGTGGCTTCGAGCGCAGAACCGGACTCTGGCTTGGCAGAGCACTGAATTCAACTTGAGAAGTGAGGCTCTGGATTCGGAAAGCAAGAGAAAGAAAAGTGGAATGGGGTGCTTATCTGAATCGAACCTAGCACAGTGTCTCTCACCCTTGGAAACTTGAAGATGTGTGGACTTCAGCTCCCAGAATTCCCCAGCCAGCAGCATCTTCAAGTTTCCAAAACTGAGAAACAGTGCTTTTAAAACAGGCTGCGTTTTAATTAGAATATTGTTGTACGTTTCAACCGTTTTAGAATCTTACTGAAGGATTACGGGTAGTCCTCGACTTAAAACCATCCCTTTGTAGTGACCGTTTTAAGTTACAACGGCACTGAAAACAGTGACTTATGATCATTTTTTTCATTCTTATACAACTGTTGCTTGCAGCATCCTCCTGGTCATATTATCAAAATCCAGACACCTGATAACTGGCATCAGGGGTGGGCTGCTGGGGGTTCGCTGGGGGTTCGGGAGAACCTCTAGCTAAGATTCTATGCAGTTCAGAGGACCCCCCCCAATCCCACTCCTGGCTGGCCCTGCCCACCCCACCCCTCCTCTCCCAGAAGTCCCCACGCAGCCTGTTTTGGATGCAGGTAAGTACAGGGCGCACACAGAGTCTTGGGGAGGGTGAAAAACGGGCCTACCAGAAGATTGGGCCTGTTTCGGCCTCCAGAAGGTCTCTGGAGCCTAGGGAGGCCATTTTTACTATCCCGGAGGCTCAAAGAAAGCCTCTAGAGCCTGGGGAGGACAAAAACGCACCCCCCCCCCACTGTGGTGCAGGAGGCTGACTAGGTCACACCCACCATGGCCATGCCCACCCAGCAACCGGACAGAGAACCCCTTGCTAAAATATTTGAAGCCCAGCCCTGACTGGCATGTATTTATGACAGTCAGTGTCCCACGGTCATTTGATCACCTTTTATGACTTTCTGACAACAAAAGTCAACAGGGAAGCCAAATTCACTTAACAGCCGTGTCACTAATTTAACAACTGCAGTGATTCACTTAACAATGCTGGCAGGAACGATTGTAAAATGGGGCAAAAGTCACTTAACTCTCTTGGCTTAGGAATGGGAATTTTGAGCTCAGTTGTGTTTGTACATCGAACACCTGTAAGATATTGTTGCATATTCTAATTTAGAACGTTACCGAAAGGCTTTATCTCTGTTCTAGCATGGCTTATTGCTTGGGAAACCTAGTTTGGAAAGGCAGGATCCACATTTTGAAAACCTAAAAATAAAAAGGCATATAGGCCCTCGCTGAAGGATGGGTTGGTGGTGCTAAGAAGACACAGATGCTTTAATGAGTTGTTGAGTCCCTTTAAAGCAGCGCCATCTTTTTCCAGGTTCCACCAGGAGCATTCTGGCGTGGAATTCTGGGAATTGAAGTCCATACATCTTAACATTGCCAAGATCGGCAAATATCACTCCAGTTATTTTAGGGCTGCTGTCAGAGATGACTAGAAGAATTACAGGAATTAACATTCGGCCACATCTGGAAGGCAGGACCCTGAGGAAGGCTGCTCTATGGTTTTTTTCTTAAAGGGCCAATTCATTCTCCTCTTTCTGCTTTTCTAGCTGCATTCCATCTCTCCCATTACGCTCATTCCCAACTACTGTTCAGGGAAAAGTTTCCTCTTTGTGTGTTTTTAACTTGTTCTTTTGCATCCTTGGGGTCGATCCTATGCTACAGCTTCCCTCAAGTGATAGGGACCGATAATGTTTGCATAAGGTGCCTTTGCTTGACAGATGGGCCCCTTACCCGTTTTCCTGCCGTTCCTGCCGTCTCTGCATCCGAAGCATCACTCTTCGGTGTCTGTTCTTCTCCTATTGCATTCATTTCATGCTCCATTTTTCTTTAACTTGCTCCAAATGGATTGTCTGAAGACTCTTCTATGTGGAAGGATTTTCTGCTTCGCTAGAAGAAAAAAGAAACAGATTCAAGTCCTATTTGAGAATTTCAGGTGTAGGAGTTCCGAGTGAAAAGATGGTTTTGAAAATCGACTCGTTTGAGCTGTGGTACCGGAGAAGGTTCCTGCAAATTCCTTGGACAGCAAAGGTGTCTAAGAAGCAAGTACTTGAACCAATAAAAGAGAATATTTGTAGCTCAGGATTGAAATGAGGGGTCCTTGGTGCTCTCTGAGCTTGCTTGTTTTCTTGCAGATGTAACATCATAATCAGTGCTAATTATGATGTTACCTAGTTAGGGTAATGAAACATCTGTAAGAAAACAAGCAAGCTCAGAGAGCACCAAGGACCCCTCAAGTACTTGAACACATAACACCAGACATGTCACTGAAAGGCAATACCACAAAACTGCATCTCATTTATTTTGACCGTATCATGTGGAGGAATTCACTGGAGAAAGCAATTGTGCATGGAAGAATTAGCGGTAAAAGTAGCGCAGTGGTTAGAGTGCAGTACTGCAGCTACTTCAGCTGAGTGCTAGTTCAGCAGATCAGCGGATCAAATCTCACCGGCTCAAGGTTGACTCAGCCTTCCATCCTTCCGAGGTGGGTAAAATGAGGACCCAGATTGTTGGGGGCAATATGCTATTTAGTATACTGTCTTCGGTGTAAGCCGCCCAGAGTCCTCGGAGAATGGGCAACATAGAAATATGACTAATAAATAAATAAATAAATAAACCAGGCCATCAAAGAACACAATAGCTGGACAACATCAAAGATGACACCAGCATAGAAAAAAAATCAAAGATGTTGAGACTCTAGAAAGAGTGCAGAGAAGAGCAACAAAGATGATTAGGGGACTGAAGGATAAAACATGTGAAGAATGGTTGGGTATGTCTAGTTTAATGAAAAGAAGGACTAGGAGAGACATGATAGCAGTGTTCCAATATCTCAGGGGTTGCCACAAAGAAGAGGGAGTCAATCTATTCTCCAAAGCACCTGAAGGCAGGACAAGAAACAATGGGTGGAAACTAATCGAGGAGAGAAGCAACCTAGAACTAAGGAGAAATTTCCTGACAGTAGAACAATTAATCAGTGGAACAACTTGCCTCCAGAAGTTGTGAATGCTCCAACACTGGAAGTTTTTAAGAAGATGTTGGATAACCATTTGTCTGAAGTGGTGTAGGGTTTCCTGCTTGGGCAGGGGGTTGGACTAGAATACCTCCAAGGTCCCTTCCAACTCTGTTATTCTATTCTAAGTGCAAGAAAAGAAGTTATGGAGAGACCTGGCCCATCAAAACACCATGAGTCACACTTGACTGAATGGATAACATCATCATCAAAAATTATACAGTTGAAATTATTTTTAATTAAAACAATTAACATATATATTAAATATATATATAGTACATAAGGGCAGGTTATAAAAACACAAATAAAAAAAATTAAGATTGAATAAAACAGGACTTTTTTAAAAATGCATTTAATTCAAGCGTATATTGCCGTCAGCACATAGGCATTTAAACATAAACATAAATCATATTCTTTGTTTGGGGGTGGAGGAGAGAAATATACACAAATAGATTGGCTCCATGTCTTGTAAATTTATCAGTGGAACAATTAGGAAGACAATGGAAGGGAGAGGCAAGTCTACAAAGAAATGGAATTGGGATTGCCAATTTACCAAGGGAAAAAGTCACTTCCTGCTCCTGGGATCTTAATAGTAGTTTACTTGGGAGAAAAGCAGCAGTGGCCAAGTCTTTTTTTTTTAGACATGTGTGGGGAAAAAAAAAGTACTGTCTGTTAAAGCTGCCTATCCAAGTTGCTACAGATAGTCCTCCATTTACAACCATTTGTTTTAGTGACTAAAGTTACAACGGCTCTGAAAAACAGTGATTTATGACTGTTTTTCCACACCTATACTGTAAAACAGGGGTGTCAAACTTGTGAATGCATCTCGGGCTGGCCATGCCCACCCCCAGTTTAATGAAGAGGGGGAAAGTCGCAATACGTCAAGTGATGATAACATGACACTGCGAGTTTGACACCCCTGCTGTAAAGTATCCAGACTATGGCTTCAAAGTAGACCACGCTCAAAATACTGCATCCAGTTTTGGTCACCATATTATAAAAAAAAGATGTTGAGACTCTGGAAAGAGTGCAGAGAAGAGCAACAAAGATGATTAGGGGGCTGGACTGGAGGCTAAAACATGAAGGAGGGTTGTAGGATTTGGGTATGTCCAGTCTAGTGAAAAGAAGGACTGGGGGTGACATGATAGCAGTGTTCCAATATCTGAGGGGCTGCCACAAAAAGGAGGAGGTCAACCTATTCTCCAAAGCACCAGAAGGCAGGAGAAGAAGCAACGAATGGAACCTAATCAAGGAGAGAAGCAACCTGGAACTAAGGAGAAAATTCCTGACAGAACAATTAATCAGTGGAACGGCCTGCCTTCAGAAGTTGTGGGTGCTCCGTCACTAGAGGCTTTTAAGAAGAGACTGGACTGTCTGGAATGGTATAGGGCCGTGATGGCGAACCTATGGCACGCGTGCCACAGGTGGCACACAGAGCCATATCGGTGGGCACGCGAGCTCAGCTCTGGCCAGCTGATTTTTGGGCCTTCTGGACCCACCAGAAGTTGGGAAACATGCTGTTTCCGGCCTCCGGAGGGCCTCCGGGGGGGGGGAGACCTATTTTTGCCCTCCCCAGGCTCCTAGAAAGGCTCTGGAGCATGGGGAGAGCGAAAAATGGGCCTTCTGGTCCCACTGGAAGTCGGCAAACAGGCCATTTCTGGCCTTTAGAGGGTCTCTGGGGGGTTGGGGAAGGTCGTTTTCACCATCCCCAGGCTCCTAGAAAGCCTCTGGAGCCTGGGGAGGGCAAAAAATGGGCCTACTGGGCCCACCGTGCCATCACGTGCCAAAAGGAAAGGTATGGGGGGGGCCGCACACGCATGCGTGGTGGGGCAGGACACATAGAATTATGGGTGTGGGCACATGCGCGCGCGACCCCCTGCGTTCCCCCCCCGATTTTGGCACGCGATGGCAAAAATGTTAGCCATCCCTGGTATAGGGTTTCCTGCTTGAGCAGGGGGGTTGGACTAGAAGACCTCCAAGGTCCCTTCCAACTCTATTATTCTGTTTGCCTAGCTGCCACTTGCACTCCTACTACAGTTTTTCAGCCTGATTCCCGTTATGCCTATTCACTCTAGTTAAGAGCTAAAATATGTACAACAAGGAGTTTCAGTTTCATCTGTAAGTGTAGGTTGTGTCGCAATACCATGTGTGCATCTGTGTGTGCTAGCATGCAGATAAGTATGTATATATATGTACGGCAAATTAAACAAAATGTTTAAAAGTTGTATGTATGTAGTTACTTACCAAGCACAACTAAATTATATTAAAGTAACCAAAATATCTTTACAATCCCCAAGGCACGTCACAGTTTTTGAGCACCCCTAATGTTTGGAAATTGAAAGTTGAAAAATTGTGTGTGAGATCTATGTGTGGAAGGCTCAAGGTTGACTCAGCCTTCCATCCTTTCTAAGGTAGGTAAATTGAGGACCCAGTTTGTGGGGGCAATAAGCTGACTTTGTATAAATATACAAAAGTATGAAGGCTATTGCTTAACGCATTGTAAGCCGCCCTGAGTCTCCAGAGAAGGGCGGCATATAAATCAAATTAATATATATATATATATATATATGAGTGTATGTGCAGCAGTATAGTTTTTAAATTTATGACTGTGTTACTTAATGATGAAGTTAGCATTATTAAACAAGGTCTAAGGTAAAGATAAAGGTTCCACTCGCACATATGTGCTAGTCGTTTCCGACTCTAGGGGGTGGTGCTCATCTCCGTTTCAAACTCGAAGAGCCAGCTCTGTCCGAAGGTCATGTGGCCGGCATGACTAAACTCCAAAGGCGCATGGAACGCTGTCACTTTCCCATCAAAGGTGATCCCTATTTTTCTACTTGCATTTTTTACGTACTTTCGAACTGCTAGGTTGGCAGAAGCTGGAACAAGTAACAGGAGTTCACCCTGTTACATGGAACTAGGGATTCGAACCGCTGAACTGCCGACCTTTCGATCGACAAGCTCAGTGTCTTAGCCACTGAGCCACCGCGTCCCATAAACAAGGCCTATAGTACCTGTATTCTGAACACACTTCATGCATGATTCTCTGCAAACTGCCTACTTTCTTCTCTTTCACCCTGTTTCCATACAGAGAAATTGCTGTATGCAATACAGACAGTGGCAAGGATGGAAATATATCGTAAAAAAGGGGAACAGCAACAAAATGTTGAATAATAGAATAGAATAACAGAGTTGGAAGGGACCTTGGAGGTCTTCTAGTCCAACCCCCTGCCCAGGCAGGAAACCCTACACCACTTCAGACAAATGGTTATCCAACATCTTACAAATTTCCAGTGTTGGGGCATTCACAACTTCTGCAGGCAAGTTGTTCCACTTATTAATTGTTCTAACTTTCAGGAAATTTCTCCTGAGTTCTAAATTGCTTCTTGATTAGTTTCCACTCACTGCTTCTTGTCCTACCCTCAGGTGCTTTGAAGAATAGTTTGACCCCCTCTTTTTTGTAGCAACCCCTGAGATATTGGAACACTGCTCTCGTGTCTCCCCTAGTCCTTCTCTTCATCAAACTAGCCATGCCCAGTTCCTGCAACTGTTCTTCATATGTTTTAGCCTCCAGTTCCCTAATCATCTTTGTTGCTCTTCTCTGCACTCTTTCAAGAGTCTCAACATTTTTTTACATCGTGGCGACCAAAACTGAATGCAATATTCCAAGTGTGGCCTTACCAAGGCAGTAAAATATATCCGAAAACTGAGAAGACTAAACCTCTGGTCCCTGTGACCGACCCAGATTGGATCCTGCACTATAAAATATTTCTGCAAATCAGTAATATTCCAGAAAAATATTGCCTTCCACAAAAATCTGTTCAATTGTTTTTCCTCTTGCTAGTTTAAAGACTAGCCTTAACAGAAAAAAAAAAAAAAATGAAATGATTTTACTTCCGGTTAATTTCTCTCGTCTCCCCTTTTTACAGATGGATAATTAGTCCTGCAAATCTTCCGTTCTTCTCCAAAGCAGCTGTTGATCCACCTTGTGGCGTAAGTAGAGTTGTTTTGCCCGCATTAGGGTGTCACACTCAAATAATGAGTTCCCTGTTAAGCCAGACTTCCTCAATCTAATTTTGTCTGGCTCTGCTGGTCTATAACACCAATGATATTCACTTAAATGTCTACGTGGACTTTGTACGTGGGAACTGTAACAGAATAACAGAGCTGCAAGGACCCTTGGAGGTCTTTTAGTCCAACCCCCTGCTCCAACAGGAGACCCTATACCAGGGGTGTCAAACTCGTGGCCCATGGGCCGGTTGCGTCATATGCTGCCTCTGCCCCCGCCCAGTTTAGCGAAGCGGGAGGAAAGTCCCAATACGTCACGTGACACCGCCGTGATGCCGCGAGTTTGACACCCCTGCCCTATACGATCCCAGACAAGTGGCTGTCCAGTCTCTTCTTAAAAGCTTCTAGTGATGGAGCACCCACAACTTCTGAAGGCAAGCCGTTCCCTCTGGTTTATTGTTCTCACTGTTAGGAAATTTCTTCTTAGTTCTAGGTTGCTTCTCTCCTTGCAAACCAAGGTTCCAAAGCTTGCATTCTCTTTAAAATACTTCAAACAGCCACAAATATAGACCGTCCTGGCCAGAAATATTTGCATTTTTTACTGCCTTATTTTTTATGAAAGTGAAATGTGATCAGATCTTAACAACAGCCACAAACAATTCCCTTGGGAGGGGAGATTCATAAGCCGTCTCACCTGAGAGGGTATTCAGTGTTAAATTGCCGGAGTTTTGAACCCTAAAATTCAGGATTCTGATTTTCACTTTGCTTCATTCTCAATATAGGATGGATCAGAACTGTCCTGCCACTTAGTAGGTTATGCCATAACAATTGCACAGATGTACAGTATATTTTACTGGGGACATGTTAATGGCTTGTTTGGCCTTGTTGCAATGATAATGATAATTAAGCCCCTCTTCTGGCCAAATTGGGGGTGGGGGGTGGGGGGGAGTTATTTCGGCATTTCCTCTGCCCTAAACTTGATCAAATCAAGTCTTCCTCCCAGCTAGCATGTTACAATATCCTGGTATTATTTTTCTCCTTTATCTATTAAAGACACAAAACAGTCCAGGTTTGAGAAAACCACGACGTGGCAAAGATTTCCAGTTCCAGTTCCTACATCAGGTGTCCACTATTTGAGCAGACAGTCCACTTTTTTCACATTATGTTCACTATTTTTTTTTCACAAAATAGTGGACATTTTTTTTTATTCAAAAGCTTTATGATGAAATGGTACGTAATCTAAAGCTGTACAGTCTAAGAGAATAAGGATAGGAGAATCGCGTTTTGTCTTTTTTTTTCATAAGTTAGAATGAGACAAAGAGCAAATATCTTATTGAACTCGATTCTCCGAAAAAATTAATGATGAGATTAAAATAAAAATATATTATAAAATTATGTACAGTTCACATTTTTAAAATGTATTGTAGCTTGTGTCGACTGACCTAAAATGGCGTGTTAAAATGTTTGTAAGAAAATATATAATTTAATTGTAATTTTTTATTTATTTTTTTACTACTTAACCCCCCCCCTCCCCCCCGCTTGTCCGCTATTTTTTGGAAGCAGACCTGGCAACCCTAGTGCCATGTTTCTAGTTCGGCCCAGTTTCTCCTTCCTCATATTAGCAACCTGGTTAATAAAGATCCATGGTTATCAACAGCCAAAACCCACGACATCGTCCTCTTTGACTCTCTCTGTGACCATTTGCAATAAAAACCTCCAGTACATTTTGATTATGACTATGCCAACTTTCCCCAGTGCGATCCTATTGGGGCACACAACTCCCAGAATTCCCAGTCACCGCACACTGCTTAGAAATGCTGGGGGCTGTAGTCCCCCGTATCCAGGAAGCTCTCTGTCAGCCACTGTCTGGTTTTGTCTGTTTATTATCTATTTACCGGACTTGTGTGGCTGCTTATCTCATACAAGGTGGCTCACCACAATCTTTTAAACATGGTTAGAAGCACCATGCTTAGAAACATCCCCCAGGCACCAGATCAAATATCCTTACAGCCCAACCTCTACCCTAATCAAGAAAAATCGTATCTTCACAGCTTTGGGTCTTGACTTAGAATTATGGGGTTGGACCCCAAAGAATCTGGAAGACGGCAGATTGGAGTTACATCTTTCTCAATCTTGGCAGCTGGAAGATGGGTGGACTTCAACACCCAGAATTCCCCAGTGCTGACTGGGGAATTCTGGGTGTTGAAGTCCACCCATCTTCCAGCTGCCAAGATTGAGAAATTCCTGGCTTAAGGTCCCAGGCCATTAGGCCTATTCAGAACCTCTGAGCTGAAAAGCCACCTCCTACGCAGAAGATTTCCTTGTCTCTAAACAAAATCAACTTCATGAAACAAGTCCTTCTGGCACCCCACCTCTCACCTTTCTGGTCCTCTTGCTTTCACACCGCTGGCAGTTTCCGGCAGCGCTCCATTCCTCATCCCCTTCGTTCTCGCTCTGGCTTGGCTGGCGTCTGGCCTTCCTCCATGTCAGCTCATTCGGACGGTTGCTTTGAGAGAGTTTCTCCTACTGCTGCTTCCGCTGCCTCTCTCTCTCTCTCTCAGCTCTGCCTGGCTACGCCTCGATTTCTACACGGGAAACCACAGGCTTCCTGTTCTGGCATGCTGCTCGGCTTCAGGCAGCCATCGGATCATCTCTCGTTCACACAAACACACACACCAACCCCCCCTCTCCCCTCCCCCTCCCCCCGGCTGGCCAGAGCAGCAAAGGAAACAGACAGGTGTGTGGATGGTTTTCGTTCTTCGACTTGCTCAACCTTCAGTTTCTACAACCACTTCCCCTGTCGCAGACACTTGGGGGAAGATGGTTAACGAAAGTCTGCCTCCTTCCCATGGCACATCTGCAACACGCTGGGTTCACTTGGAGCTTTGTTTTTCCTTTCTTCAGGCCTCCCCTTCTTAATACATAGTTCGCTTTTAACAGATAACAGATTAACAGAGTTGGAAGGGACCTTACAGGTCATCTAGTCCAACCCCCCGCTCAAGCAGAAGACCCTACACCGTTTCTGACAAATGGCAGTCCAATCTTTTCTTGAAAGTCTCAAGTGGTGAAGCTGCCACAACTTTGTTCCATTGGTTGATTGTTCTCACTGTCAGAAAGTTCCTCCTCATTTCTAGGTTGAATCTCTCCTTGGTCAGTTTCCATCCATTATTCCTTGTCTGGCCTTCGGGTGCTTTGGAAAACAGGTTGACCCCCTCCTCTCTGTGGCAGCCCCTCAAATATTGGAAGACGGTTATCATGTCTCCCTTGGTCCTTCTCTTCACTAGACTAGCCATGCCCAGTTCCTATAACCATTCTTTATATGTTTTAGCCTCTAGTCCCCTAATCATCTTGGTTGCTCTTCTCTGTACTTTTTCAAGAGTCTCAACATCTTTTTTATAGTGTGGTGACCAAAACTGGATGCAGTGTTCTAGGTGTGGTCTTACTAAGGCTTTATAGAGTGGTATTAGTACCTCACTTGATCTTGATTGTATCCCTCTGTTAATGCAATTTAGGATTGCATTGGCTTTTTTAGCTGCTGCTGCACACTGCTGGCTCATATTTAGCTGATTGCCCACTAAGACTCCAAGATCAAGTTGGAAGGAACCTTGTAGGTCACCGATTCCAGCTTCTGACCCAAGCAGACCCTACACCATTTCTGATAGATGACAGTCCAGTCTCTTCTTGAAAGCTTCCAGTGATGAAGTTCCCACAACTTCTGAAGGCAAAGTTGTTCCATGGGTTGATTGTTCTCACTGTCAGAAAATTCCTCCTCGTTTCCAGGTTGAATCTCTCCTTGTTCAGTTTCCATCCATCCTTTTACAGATCTGATGGATTGTCAGCCACCTTCTACCCACCTGTGGACTTTCTGTCACTGATATGTTAGCAGAGTTCCAATATCTCAGGGGCTGCCACTAAGAAGAAGGGATCAGCCTATTCTCCAAAGCACCTGAGGGCAGGATGAAAAGCAATAGATGGAAACTAATCAAGGAGAGAAACAACCTAGGAGAAATTTCCTAAAAGTTAGAACAATTAATCAGTGGAACAACTTGCCTCTAGAAGTTGTGAATGCTCCAACACTGAAAGTTTTTAAGAAGAGATTGGACCACAATTTATCTGAAATAGTATAGGATTTCCTGCCTAAGCAGGTGGTTGGAGTAGAAGATCTCCCTTCCAACTCCATTATTCTATTTTTCTAAACCCAAATCTTTTGGGCACCAGGGACCAGTTCTGTGGAGAGATTTTTCCATGGACCAGAGAATGTGTGGTTTCGTGTGCTGCCTGAATCCTGTGGATGGGGCTTCGCTTGTTTACGTGGCCCAGTTGCTGGCATGCCACAGCCCAGTGGTGATCCATGGACCGGGAGTTGGGGACTCCTGTTCCAGCTTTCACAAATGAGAATCGCTATAGGACGGTAGTCCTCAACTTACAAGCATGCCGGCTGGGGACTTCTGGGAGTTGAAGTCTAACCCATCTTAAAGTTGCCAAAATTGAGAAAGTCTGATCCTGAGGTAAAACCTTTCAGCTAAAGATAATAGGATCAGGATCAGCCAAACAAAACACAGAAGTGTATCCGAAGAGAAAACAGCGAAAAGCAAAGGTCAAAGAGGAAACTTTCTTAGTCACTTCTGTTGCTAAGCTCTTTCCATGCTGGGCTGCTCATGAAATTAGCCTTCAGGGTGATATCTCTGCTATTTCTAGTTATTTCAGGAAGTAACACAAAAATAGATGTTTACTCTGATTCTCTGCCATTGCTCTTTCAATGCGAAACTGCTTCATTGATATCAGTCCTATAAATCAGTGCCGTGACTTGATTTATTTACTTATTAAACTTGTATGTCGCCCAGCTCACCAGAGGCAACTAACTCTAGGCAGCATATATTGATTAAAATGCTCCGCAGTTTAGTCCTTGACTTACAACCATTCGTTTAGAGACTGTTCAAAGTTACAAGTTACAAGTTACACTTAACGACCGTTTTAACATCCCCATGATCACATGATCAAAATTCAGAGGCTTGGCAACTGTCTCATATTTATGACGGTTACAATGTCCCAGGGTCATAGGATCACCTTTTGCGACTTTCTGAAGGGCACATGACATGGATTTTGTAACTTTTGTAACTAACATACTGTAGTTATTTTGTATTTTACTTTGTTTTCTCTCTTTTAAAAAGATGCTCAGGTTTATTGGCTTTTAACATTCCTAAACTGATAGGCTGGAGATTAGCTCCAGATAAGAAAGCGTTGGTTAGTACAAATTGGGGTCTGGTTTATCTCTTTTGTGAATTCCAAACAACTTTTTTCCTTACAATTTACACCCCTTCTGATATCAGACCTCATTTTAATGAACTTGTGTGGCAGGGGTGAAATCCAGCAGGTTCTGACAGATTCTGGAGAACCGGTAGCGGAAATTTTGAGTAGTTCGGAGAACCAGCAAATACCACCTCTGGCTGGCCCCAGAATGGGGTGGGAATGGAGATTTTGCAGTATCCTTCCCCTGCCATGCCCACCATGCCATGCCCACAGAACCGGTAATAAAAAAATTTGGATTTCACCACTGTTGTGTGGTATTATGGGATGCAAATATGTGATATGTTTGACTATATGTAATTGATTTTCTATGCATACTTTTACCCTGTCCAATCAACTTTCCTCTTGCATTTTCTTTGTTGCGTTAACTCTAAAAAGGAATGTAACATGGGGCTCAGGGTTCTCTCTCTCCTTTTTCATAGAGAGATCCCACTTTATCAGGGTACCCTAATAAACTGCTTTTAAATGATCTTCCGACTCAGTTGCTTATTGGGAAGGTAAATCAAGGCAGAACCTAGGGCCAGATTTGGCTATCATTTCTGACAAAGCCAGATACACTTAATAACTGTGTTACTAACCTAACAACTGCAGTGATTCACTTAACAACTGTGGCAAGAAAGGTCACAAAGTGGGGCAAAACTCACTTAACCACTGTCTCACTTAGCAACAGAAATTTTTGGCTCAATTGTGGTCACAAGCCAAGGCCTACCTGCGTCAAACATTAAAACAATTAAATGAAGATCTTAAATTTAAAGTGCAATTAAAATAAAACTGAGCGGGATGGAGAGGGAGGGGTCAAAGTGCGCAAAAGGAGGAGGAGCTGCTGCTCCATTAGCCGCTTCCGAAATGCCACACCCTTTTTGGCGCCACAGGCTAGTTGGCACCACCATGTCTTCTATGCCTTTCGGAAGGTCAAAAGAGTGGAAGCAGATCTGATCCCGGGGAAGTGGGAGAAGATACTCCAGCGGACAGGTGCCACGGCACAAAATGCTGTGACCCCAGTTGTGATTCTATGATTTCTTTTGCAGCAGTCATTAAGTGAACACTGTGATCGTAAAGGAAACACTGCAGTCGTAGGCGAATAAGGCAGTCGTAAAGCCAACCCATCATTTGCGATGGGCCTATTTTGCCCAAACTGGAAATAAAATGCCATTTTTCCAAAAAATCGTTGTAAAATGTGGTCACTTGACTGTGAGATGCCATAAAACCAGCTTTAAATGCAGGCTGGTTGCCAAGGCCTAGCTTGTGTTTCATGTGTCCTTGGGATCAGGTCAACCAATCAATCAGAATAGAGCTGGAAGGCACCTTGGAGGCTTTCTAGTCCAACCCCATTTCAGACAAGTGACTGTCCAGTCACTTCTTAAAAACCTCCAGGGATGAAGCACCCAAAATATCTGAAGGCAAGCAGTTTCACTGGTTAATTGTCCTCACTGTTAGGAAGTTTCTCCTTAATTCCAAATTGTTTCTCTCCTTGATTATTTTCCCTCCATTATTTCTTGTCTTGCCTCTGGTGCTTTGGAAAATAGGTTGACCCCCTCCTCTTTGTGGCAGCCCCGCAAATATTGGAATACTGCTATCATGTCCCCCTTAGTCCTTCTTTCCTCTAGACTAACTAGACCAGTGCAGTGGTGAAATCTAAAATTTGTTACTACCGGTTCTGTGGGCGTGGCTTGGTGGTGGTGGGGGTAATGTGACTGGGTTGGCGTGGCCATTTTTTTTTAACTTTTAAAACCATTTTTTCTACAATCTCTTTAGCGAATAGGTTGTAAAAAAAATGCTTTCAAAAGGCTCTGACAATCCCAGCTGAGTTGCCTGATTGGCAGAGGCTTTTTTTCTTTTAAAAGCCTCTGCCGATCAGGCAACTCAGCTGGGATCGTCAGAGGCTTTTAAAAGAAAAAAAGCTTCTGCCAATCAGGCAACTCAGCTGGGATCGTCAGAGCCTTTTGAAAGCATTTTTTTTACAACCTATTCGCCGAAGAGGTTGTAGAAAAAATGCTTTTAAATTTTTTTTAAAATGCCTCTGATGATTGTGCAGCTCAGCTGGGTGGGGGGTGGGGGGCAGGGATTTTTGCTACCGGTTCTCTGAACCACCCGCCTCCATCGCTACCGGATCGGGTGATCCGGTCCGAACCAGGAGCATTTCACCCCTGGACCAATGGTGAAATCCAAATTTTTTTCTACCGGTTCTGTGGGTGTGGTTTGGTGGGTGTGGTGTGGTTTGGTTTGGTGGGCATGGCTTGATGGGCGTGGCAGGGGAAGGATACTGCAAAATCTCCACTCCCTCCCCAGTCCTGGGGGAAGGATATTGCAAAATCTCCATTCCCACCCCACTCTGGGACCAGCCAGAGGTGGCATTTGCCGGTTCTCCAAACTACTCAAAATTTCCACTACTGATTCTCTGAATTACTCAAAATTTCTGCTACCGGTTCTCCAGAACCTGTCAGAACCTGCTGGATTTCACCCCTGAACCAGACCCAAATCCTGCAACCGTTCTTCATATCTTTTTGACTCCAAGCTTTTAATCATCTTAGTTGCTCTTCTTTGCACTTTTTCCAAAATATCTACCTCCTTTTTGTAATGGGGAACTAAAACTGGATGTAAGTCATAAGGACACCTGGTATGCTAAGCAACTGGTTGTAAATTGAGAACTCCCTATAGTCTCCCACAGAATTTGATTATTCTAAATTACTTCACTCTGATTCTCGCCCCACTGGTGTGTTGAGTTATAAATCAAATAAGAATCTCCATATCACTTAGGAATTCCCGGAGCTGTAATCCATCGTATCTAGAGAGCCCTAGCCCGTGTCTCTCTCTCAGCCAGTCTTCCATCATCTGATTCTCTGCAAATGGGCCAGATCCTGGCTTCCCGTTTTACATCAATAGGATTATGCCCAAAAGTATTATATGGAAGATGGCAAATTGGTACAGATTACGGTAAAAATAAGAATAATAAAATCCTTCAGTGCAAAGCAGCCAAAATGGGAGGGGGGGAGCAGGGGGGGAGCTCCCACCCATTCCAATGTTGCCTCACTGCCATCACACCTCCTGCAATTTTCAGTGGAAGAAATAACCCCCACAGCCTTCTGTATCTCCCCCCTCCCCCCCCCCCAGTTTCTCACTGTTGCCTATAACCTGGTTTTTCCTAGGGGTCTCCTATCCTATTCCAAATCAATCCCAAACCTACTTAAGCTTAATAACTTATTTGATTTATAGCCTGCCTTTCCCCCAGGATCTCAAGCCATCGTATATGGGGAAGTAACCTGTGAGATATGCTGGGATAAAAATGGCTGACCCAGAATTTCCCCCCCCCCCCCCCCCAAGCCTTGGAGTCAGAAGGGGACCAGTACTTGGGTCTCCCCCTCCTAGCCCCACATCTTCTTGATGGCTCTGGGGCTGAGGGAAGGACTGGCTCAGAGAATCCCCAGTTTTGCTACCGAAGGAGCTGCCCGCTTCAGGCAGGAGGAGGGGGCTAATAGCCATGTTATACTTTAAGCTCTTTTAATACTTAGCTGTCAAATTCCAATTTGCACATTTACTCCCAGTTATCCCCATTCCCTCACACATCGCCTGAGATCTTTAAAATAAAATGGGAGCAAAACAAACTCACTCTCAGACCAGAGGTGGTATTCAGCAGGTTCTGATCAGTTCTGGAGAACCAGTAGCAGAAATTTTGAGTAGTTTGGAGAACCGGCAAATACCACCTTTGACTGGCCCTGCCCCATCAATTCTCTGCCTCCCGAGTCCCAGCTGATCGAGAGAAAATGGGGATTTTGCAGTATCCTTCCCCTGGAGTGGGGAGAGAATGGAGATTTTATAGTATTCTTCCCCTGCCACGCCCACCAAGCCATGCCACGCCCACCAAGCCACGTCCACAGAACTGGTAGTAAAATTTTTGAATCCCACCACTGTCTCAGTCACACACATTCATGCAGTCGTATTTATTTTTGAGGTACACTTGAAGTGCAGAATAGTGCAGTTAGGAGCCCTTCCTCCTCCTCCTCCTCCTGGCCCCATTCCAGATAATTGCTAACAAAGTACAGGTTGTCCTCAACTTACGACCACAATTGAGCTGAAAATTTCTGTTGTTAAGTGAGACATTTGTTAAGTGAATTTTGCCCCATTTTACAACCCTTCTCGCCTCCGTTGTTAAGTGAATCACTGCGGCTGATAAGTTAGTAACACGGTTGCTAAGTGAATCTGGCTTCTCCATTGACTTTAACAGATAACAGATTAACAGAGTTGGAAGGGACCTTATAGGTCATCTAGTCCAACCCCCGGCTGGTCAGAAGGTCACAAAAGGGGATCGCATGACCTTGGGACACAGCAGCAGTCATAAATATGAACCAGTTGCCAAGCTTCTGAATTTTGACCCCATGATCATGGGGATGCTGCAACTCTGTAACTCGGAAAAACGGTCATAAGTAACTTCTTTCAGTGCCATGTTACTAAATGAACTGTTGTAAGTTAAGGACTATCTGTAGTAACTTTTCCTCCTCCCCCTCCTGTTTTTTCTGAAATAACATCTGCTAATGTACATAGAAATAGGTCCAGAGGCTCCAGAAAGCTTCCAGAGCTGAAGTGGAGACTACAACCTGGATCTCCCCACATCTAGTCCAGTTCACCGTCCTCCCACACTGGCTCTGGGGCTGAAGGTGGGCGGATATACGGTATCAGCCAGGGACTGTCACATGTTGAGAAGATGGAAAAAGAGGAAGAGGAGGAGGAGGAACAGGAACAAAACAAACGATAAGGTTGATGAAGCTCACACGGCAATGTGAACAACAACAGATAAAGCTGCCCACCTGTCTATTAACTTAGATGCCAACCACTGAAACTACCGAAAGGACTTTCTGCCTTTGAGCAGCTGTTGGGCCAATGAAGCAAAGAAACCCAGATCAACGGTCTCTGAAGAACCCCTTCTCTGCGGTCTCTTAAGATCCCCCTCGCTGCGTTCCCCAGAGGGTGATTCTCAGGTTGATTTTCCATCTCCTGATCTCGAGAAAGGCAATAATAGGGTGTCACACAGATCAGGCTGGCCAGCCACCACACACGTGTGTATCGTAGCACACACCACCAGCTGCTGTGTTGTTCTGCCTGCCATCTGTGCGCGGGGGTGTGGAAACAACGGGAGAAAGGCTTCACATATGTGCCCCACAAAACACAAACCATGGGGTGTGAAAGAAACAATGTCCTGGGGCAGAGCCCAAAAGCTTGACTCTTGAACGGGACGAGTGCGTAGGCAGCAAATCTGAATGTTGGCTTCTACAGAAAATATTCTGGCACGGGACAGGGGTGGTAGCGGTCAAAAGCCGGCCAGGTGTCTCCTTTCCCTTTCTCTCTTGGTGGCCCTCTTGTCCTTTTCCCCTTAAGGAACAGATGCAAAGTTCTTTCAGACCCAAAACAAACCGTGCAAGCTCTTTTCGTTAGCCCCGTGAAAAATTTTTCAAACTCCCCCGTAAAGTTGGCAGGACAGAGAGGAAGCCGAAGGATGCCCAGGATTTGAGCCGGCCTCCTGAGGACTTAGGTTCAGAATGGAGGTGATTCTCTTGCAATTCCAGTCCAGCTGAGTCTTCACGATCCAGTTTTGGGGGCCTGCCAGATCTGGGGTTGACGTGAGGGCAACCTCAGGCGATAGCGGAGGAGGGCTGAAGCCATGCTGAGGCTTTAGCGGCCTGGCCCACCCAGACATCCCTCAGTTCTTGCGTTGGGAGGGCTTGTGGGAGTCAAAGCGTCTGGCTGGAAAGCTGCTGGTTCCTTTTTTTTTTTTGAAAAGCCGACATCTGTGGGTGATATTTTCCGTCAGGGCCTGAAACCGGTTCCTGCCTTTGTCCTATTGTGAAAAGCCACCACGGTTTGCAAAGGCCTTCGCGGTGCTCTGTCTCTTGCCGGTGACGCCCTGCCCTGCCATTTCGCACCTCCCTCTCCTTCACACCCCAAATATCTCAGCTTAGGGGGGGCTCTCTCTCTCTCTCTCCCCCCAGAACGCCCTGCCACCCCCTCCCCAAGCCCCTGAGCATGACAATGGGCCCATGTGTTTCCGTGGGGGGTGAGGAATTCAAAGGGGGCGGAGGGGACAATGGGACCCTGTCTGGGCCACTCGCCTCCTCGGCGGGACCAGGGTCGGAGGGCCATGACTCATGCCAGGGGATGAAATGCCAGGGGGGCACCGGGGCTTTGCCATGCTGCAGGGGTGTGTGGAAGCCATCCAAGAGAGGTGGGGACTTGGCAGCTCCAGTTCACACACACACACATCCCATCACCATCCAAGCCAGCCCGAGCCGACAACTTCGCTGCAGTCAGCAGCTTCTGCTCTGGAGTCTCCAGGCTGGCTGAAGATACAGAGAGCCACGGAAACAGGTAGCCGGTACCAGAGGGTCCGTGAGCGTGCGTGAGTGCCTGGACAGCCTTTTAGGACACGGATCCTGAACATGCATGTATACCGCACTGTGAAGTGGGCAGAAAAAAATTGTAATATGCAGGAGCTGCTTCTGTTTTAGGGATCTGAGTTGCAAATCTCTGGATCACCAGCAGGGGCAGCAATCTTTGAGTGCTCTGCGTGGCTGTGGCACCCTCTAGGGGCCATCCAGAGCCTTGCAGTTCAGCCCTAACTTTTTCCTGCCCTCTCCACTCTTCTTCCTTCAATGGGAGCTTGAGAGCTTGAAATTGGGGCTTTTTCTGGGCTGCAGAAGGGAAGACCCTTTGCTTTCCCTCCCTTCCTCCCTCCCCCTCTCTCTCTCCTCTCCCCCTTACATGTTGTCAGCATTTCGGTCATAAATCAGGGATGTTAAAAAGATTTGTCTATGTAGTAGCATGGGGAAAATCTCAGCCAGTTGTATCATGTGAATTTTGAGTAAGATCCTACAGAGGAACTTGATGCTTTGTGTTGTCATCAAATTTCCTGGGTGTGTTTTGCAAATTGTGACAGACACGCACACCTCACTGCAGAGCTGTGGTTTCTGGAGAAGCCAATGGATGATTGAGAGGTCCTTCTGAATGCGGGGGGTGTGTGTCCAAGGAACCCCTTTCTGCTGGCTAAGCATTAAGAGAGGGCCAAAGAGACAAGATATATAGATTATTATTATTATTTTTTTAAATTTGATTTATATGCCGCCCTTCTCCGGAGACTCAGGGCGGCTTACAATGCGTTAAGCAATAGCCTTCATACTTTTGTATATTTATACAAAGTCAGCTTATTGCCCCCACAATCTGGGTCTTCAATTTACCTACCTTAGAAAGGATGGAAGGCTGAGTCAACCTTGAGCCTGGTGAGATTCGAACCTGCAGTAATTGCAGGCAGCTGTGTTAATAACAGGGTGCTTTAGACCACTGTACTACCAAGGCTCTATTTTATTTTTCCTCCTCTCCCTCTGTGTTGGCTTTATTTTATTTTATCGGTTGTCTTGCTTAACCTTTCTTCTCCGCTCCCACAGGTCCTGGGCTCCGAAAGCTTTCCTGCGCTCTGGGAAATGGGGAGGCTAGCCACCGTTCCCATTGTCCTGCTTTGTGGGAAATTCCTTGTAATATTCCTTCTAAGGGAAACGCTCGGCCAGAGCAAGCCACGAGAGGGGTAAGGCGATTTAGAAAGAAGGGAACTAAGTGGTGAAGTAATATAGGGCTCATACAGCAGCCAGAAGGTTCAAGCACTAAGCAATTCCTCTTTACTGTTCTTGGGAAGCATCTGAAAAATTTAGTTACGCCTTGAAAACAATCGAGAGACACGTTTGTGTAAAAACACAACCCTGGCGTGAGTTAACCACTCATTCAGCTGTGGTTGTGTTGAACTTGGTGCCCTGTGCTAATTCAGCAGATGAAAGCGAAGATGCAAAAACAAACAAAAAAAGGAAGTCCCATGTTTTTGACAGGAACTAGTATCTGTGGAACTCACTGCCACAAGAATATCCTGAGGATATTCTTAAATTAAAAAAAAAAAGATTCATCAAATAGGAGAATGATGGATAATTCTTTGTTGTTCTTTTTTTCTTCTCGTGGCAGAGCTCTTGCTAAATTCTGCAGCTTTTTGAATAGAGGTAGTCCTCCAATAATGACCAGTCGGTTAATGAATATTTGAAGTTCTGACGGACCTATCTAGGGGTGACTTACAACCCAGATTTGAAGTTCTTATAGCCAACTCCCTACGGTCATGTGCCCATACTTTGGGTGCATGGCAACCAGCCTCCATTTATGACTGTTTGCGGTGTCCTGCAGTCACGCAATCACGTTTTATGACAGTTTTGATAAAAACTGACTTTTACTTCTGATTTTGGCAAAACCACGCCCAAGGCAAACCATTAGTTTTTTTTTTTTTTTTTTTTTTTTTTTTTTTTAATTTGATTTATATGCCGCCCTTCTCCGGAGACTCAGGGCGGCTTACAGTGCGTTAAGCAATAGCCTTCATACTTTTGTATATTTATACAAAGTCAGCTTATTGCCCCCACAAACTGGGTCCTCATTTAACCTACCTTAGAAAGGATGGAAGGCTGAGTCAACCTTGAGCCTTGGAGAGATTCGAACCAGCAGTAAATTGCAGGCAGCTGTGTTAATAACAGGGTGCTTTAAACCACTGTAGTACCAAGGCTCAGTTTGCTCAATGACTATGTTGTTTGCTTAATAACTGCGGTGATTCGCTTAGTGACCGCCACAAAAAAGGTCCTAAAATCAAATCAGTTATTTGACAGCTTTACAATTGTCATGAGTTACGACTTTGATGGGTAGACTCCATTATGGTCATAACTCGAGGATTCCCTGTAGTAGTGATAATTATTAATTTGACAATCTTATCAGAAGGTCGAAGCTTATCAGAAGGTCGAAGATGAGTTGCTAGAGGGAGAGAATTCAGAGGAGAGGATGGTGGGTTTGGTGTTTGTTTGTTTGTTTGTTCAAGTCAGGGTTGACTCCTGGAGGTCGTGTGGACCAATCAATCCCTGCAGTTTTCTTGGCCAGGTTTCAGAAGGAGGAGGCCCGTGCCTCCTCCTTCCTAGGACTGACTGGCCCAAGATCACCCAGCTGACATTGGGCCTAAGGCAGGATTAGAACTCACAGCCCCCTGGTTTCTAGCCTGAAACCTTCACTACAGGGGTGCTGTTCAGCAGGTTCTGGAGAACCGGTAGTGGAAATTTTGAGTAATTCAGAGAACCGGCAAATACCACCTCTGGCTGGCCCCAGAGTGGGGTGGGAATGGAGATTTTGCAATATCCTTCTCCTGGAGTGGGGAGGGAATAGGGATTTTGCAGTATCCTTCCCCTGCCACGCCACGCCCAAGCCACGCCCACAGAACCACAAAACTCTCCTGCTGCTCTAGGTTTTTTCTGACCAATTCTGTATGGATTAGAAGAGACAAATTTGCTTTTTCAGTGTCGTTCCATTTCTACCCACAGCCGAGTGTGTGCCCGAAATATGCTGAAAATCCCCTTAGCCTACAATGAGACGTACGCCAAGCCCCAACACCAGCCATATTTGACGCTGTGCCCAGGACCTCGTGTGTGCAGTTCTTACAGGTATGATCAAAATTTTGGTCAGACGAGGACTCAAAAGGATCTGTGGATCCTATATTTGTGGCAGAGGAAAGGGAGAACTACAACAGGCTGCTTTGGTGGCTCAAAAGTGAGACACTGGAGAAGCACAGCAGCGCCTGCATTTTCTGCGTCGCATGAGAAAAGTACATCTTCCTTCCCCTGTCCTTACCACTTTATACAGAGGGACGATGGAGAGCCTCCTGTCATATGGCATTACTGTCTGATTTAGAAGCATTACTGCTTCAGACAGGAAGGCGGTGCAGAGAGTGGTGAGGATGGCAGAAAATATTATTGATAGTTCACTTCCTTCTATCCAGGACATAGTAAATAAGCGATGCTTGAAAAGGTCCGCAGGATTGTCTGGAACGCTACATGTCCTCTTCACAACCTGTTTTCCTGGTTACCATCTGGGAGGAAGCTTAGTGGTATCCAAAGCAGAACATCCAGATTCAGCCACAGTTTTGTTCCATATAGCATCAAACTTGTGAACTCTCAAGTTTCCTCTTTCCATATTTGAATTTCTATATTCAAAACGGACAGTGATAGATAGATGATAGACAGACAGACAGACAGACAGATATAGATAGATATAAATAGATTAGAGATAGAGATATGCATATATTTGTAGATAGATAGATAGATAGATAGATAGATAGATAGATAGATAGATAGATAGATAGATGTAGATGTAGATGTAGATGTAGATGTAGATGTAGATGTAGATGTAGATAGCATGTGTATATGTGTGTTATATATGTGTATGGGCAGTAGTGGGTTTCAACCAGTGTTACCACACGCTTCGCGCACATGCTTTGCGCATAAAATTTCTGCCCAGCTGAGGTACAGCAATCCACTCTACCGCGCCTATCAGCTGGGCTAAAAAACGACAAATAAAGGTAGGTATAACGCAGGGGCAGGCGGGAGGGCCCAGCTCACAGTTATAGAGAACCAGTTCGCTGACGTCACATCATCATCACTACCGGCTTGCCTAAACCGGGCTGAACCGGGAGCAACCCATCACTGTGTATGGGTTGATATATATATATACTTTCTTTTGAGGGCAGGCAGCAGAATTTCATTTTTAATGTGTGTGGGCCAGTGTGTTCACAGTAAAAAAGTGACAATAAAGGTTAGCTTATCTAACATGGCATTCCTATTTCATGGAATTTTTTAGATCAGTTCCCCTAATGCTTGTCAAGTCTAGGTGTGGTGTTCTGCCACTCCCACATAATACTTCCAATTATAAAGGGATTTTGGGAATTTAGAGAGGGAGCACTCCAAAGCAGTGCCAAATTGCTTGCCAAGGGCTGTGCAACATTTAGTAGTGCTAAAAGGAAGTTTTGGACTGTGCAGGACCTGTTTCCGATTGTCAGGGAAGGCAATTTTATCAAGTGAGCTCTATTGCTATTGTTCTGCCTCTGCTTCTGTTTTGTCTCTGATGTAATAATTGTAGCCTCTTTTTCAAACATGATTTATTTGGAGGTATATATTATTATTTGGATGTACGGATACTCCTCGGCTTAGACCACAACTGAGCCCAAAATTCCCACTGCTAAGCAAGACAGTTGTTAAGTGAGTTTTGCCCCATTTTACAACTTGTCTTGGCGCAGTTGTTAAGTGAATCACTGAAGTTGTTAAGTTGGTAACACGGTTGTAAAATGAATCTGGCTAACCCATTGATTTCGCCTGTCAGAAGGTGGCAAAAGGTGATCCCGTGGGATCCTGCCAAGGTCGTAGGTGCGAAAAAAAAGGCATAAGTCACTTTTTTTCAGTGCTGTTCTAACTTTGAATGATCACTAAACGAAAGGTTGGAAGTCAAGGACTGCCTGTAATACATGCCACTTATATGATTGTTTAAGACAGCTGTCCCAGGGATGGGTTCTACTTACTTTTACTACTGGTTCGCAACGGGGTCACGCGTGATGTCTGCTTCGGTCGTGCGCACACCTTGCTTCTGCACATGAGCAGATCGCTGATGATGACATCAAGGGTGGTGGGCGGGACCTCCCACCAGTTTTACTACCTAGAATTCTAAATTTTTTTACTACTGGTAAATTTACTACTGCTTATTTTGTGGGCATGGCTTGGTGGGGAGTAATGTGACTGGGTGGGCGTGGCCAACTTTTTTTTTTTTTTTTAACTTTTAAAGGCATTTTTTTCCCTACCACCTCTTCAGCAGAAAAAATTGCTTTTAAAAGCCTCTGACGATCAGGCAACTCAGCTGGGATCGCCAGAGGCTTTTATAGGCATTTTTTTTCCTACAACCTCTTCGGCCGAAGAGGTTGTAGGAAAAATGCTTTTAAAAGTTAAAAAAAAAAAGTCTCTGATGAGGTGGGCGGGGTAAGTGAGCGGCGACCGGGCCGGGGACCGGTTCGGGGGTGTGGCCAATCAATGCTGGTTGTAAAGCCTTGGTGGTGCAGTGGACTAAGTGCTGTTAAAGTAGTACTTAGTTGCCAGCTGCCTGCAATTACTGCAAGTTCAAATCTCACCAGGCTCAAGGTTGACTCAGCCTTCCATCCTTTCGAGGTCGGTAAAATGAGGACCCGGATTGTGGGGGGCAATAAGCTGACTTTGTATAAAAAAGAACACCGCTTGGGGAGGGCCGAAAGCCCTACTAAGCAGAGATATACAAAAGTATGAAGGCTATTGCTTAACGCATTGTAAGCCACCCTGAGTCTCCGGAGAAGGGCAGCATATAAATTGAACTAATAAAATAATAAATCAAAATAAATAAATAAATGTTATTACCGTTTCTCCGAACTACTACAAATTTTTACTACCAGTTCTTGCGAACCGGTGCGAACCGGGAGCAACTCACCACTGAACCCGCCACTGAGCTGTCCCCCAACCTTTGGGGCTTGGTGGCCTGACTGTGGGGGAAGAGGGGGACCGGACTGTGGAGAGCAGCGGGCGGGCATGCTCACGCGCAGCTTGACTCACACAGGTGGTGGGTCAGTGCGCACATGCACGCAACGCAGCTCGATTAGTTGAGCTTCGCAAGGGTGCGCATGTGTGCTGGCCCGCCACTCGCACGACTTGAGTTGCATGCACATGTACACTGGCCCGTCACTCGTGTGGACGGTTGTGAATAGGCCCCGGCTTGGTAGTGGACCGCGCCTTGGGGATTGGGGACCCCTGGTTTAAGATACCAATTAAATATCCCTCTGTTTGCCAATTATAAATGGGAGTCCAGTCTTCAAGGCTGAATGCTTGAGACAGGTAGGCCTCGACTTATGACCTCATTTGTCTAACAGACTTATGATTGTTAGACTTTACAATGGCACTGAAAAAAGTTACTTCTGACTATTGCAGTGTGCCAGAAAGAATATGACTTCCACCTGAGCCCTTGCCAATCGTCATGCATTTATGACGGTTGCAGTATCCCGAGGTCACACGATTTGTGACCTTCCCAGCCGGCATCTAACAAGCAAAGTCATTGGGGATAGCTGCATTTGGCTAACAATTGTGGCAAAAAAAAAAAAGATCATAAAATGACCTTAGGAGCCCTGGTGGCTCAGTGGATAGAGTGCAGTATTGCAGATTAACTCTGCTGACTGCCAGCAATTCGATCCTGAAGGGCTCAAGGTTGACTCAGCCTTCCATCCTACTGAAGTCGGTAAAATGAGGACCCAGATTGTTGGGGGAGCAATAGGCTGACCTTGTAATCCACTTAAAGAGTGCTGTAAACCACTATGGGGCAGTATATAAATCTAAGTGCTATTGCTATCAAATAAGGCGTGACTTAATGAGTGCATCATTTAATGATGAACATTCCAGTCCAAATGTTGGTCATAAATTGAGGACTGCCTGTAATTAACAGCTAATAGAATAGAATAGAATAGAATAGAATAGAATAGAATAGAATAGAATAGAATAGAATAGAATTTTTTATTGGCCAAGTGTAATGTCCTTCCTTTGTTGTAAGTGTCCCTGTGCCGGAAAGTAGAATAAATTTACAAAAAATAGATGGGGTTATTTGAGGTTCTGTCCACTCCGCTCAGGAGAATGAACATGAGTTCTCTTCTATAGGACAACCTACCGGGTAGCCACGCGACAGGTGCGGAAAGAGATCTTACAGGCCCACATCATTTGCTGCCCAGGATGGAAGAAACGTCACCTGGGAGACACTAAGTGCGAGGAAGGTGAGCAATCAAATCCCATAGAACAATTTCCAATGGACTTTCTATGCGCTAAATACAATACCGTAACAGATGGTTAACACAGGGATTTGAAGATTAGTGGAGTGTTTAGTTCAACCTGTTGACTGTTCTTTCTTCTCTCTCCTCCCTCTGTCATCTATCTGCCATCTGCCTGCCTGCCTGCCTACATCTCTCTCTCTCTCTCTCTCTCATCTATCTATCTATCTATCTATCTATCTCTATCTATCTATCTATCTATCTATCTATCTACCTATCATTATCTGTCTATCTCCATCTATCCATCTATCATCTCTCTCTCTCTCTATCATCTATCTATCATTATCTATCTCTATCTATCCATCCATCCTCTCTCTCTCTATCTATCTATCCATTTATCATCTCTCTCTCTATCTATCATCTATCTATCTATCTATCTATCTATCTATCTATCTATCTATCTACCTATCATCTATCTTTCATTATCTATCTATCATCTATCTATCTATCTATCTCTATCTATCTATCTATCTATCATCTATCTATCTATGTATCTATGTATCTATCTATCATCTATCTATCTATCTATCTATCTATCTATCTATCTATCTACCCATCCATCCATCCATCCATCCATCCATCCATCCATCCATCATCTCTCTCTATCTCTCTCTATCTATCTATCTATCTATCTATCTATCTATCTATCTATCTATCCATTTATCATCTCTCTCTCTCTCTTTATCTATCTATCGTAAAAGAGGAGGACAATGTATTGTTTTTTCTTTTTTCAGCATCCAGTTAGGTGGATTCTATATGTTATATGTTAAATTTATTTAGTACTTGGATCACTTTTTTCTCTTTCTTGGTACACCAATTTTGTTGTTATTGTTGTTGTTCGTGTTGGATGTATGGTTTGGTTTTGTCTGCTTTTCCGATTTGTATTTGCCTTTGATGATAAAACAAAATAAATATACTTAAAAACAAAAAAAAAGAACAATTTCCAATGTACCTTTAGGGAGGAAGAAAGAAGCCTCTTCTGTGCTGGCTCTGATAGCGGCTATCCAAGCTTTCAACAATTGACATTGAGAGCTAAATAAAAGAGAATATTTGTACCTCCCGCTTGAAAGGAGGGGTCCTTGCTGCTCTCTGAGCTTGGTTGTTTTTTTGCAGACATTTCATTACCCAAAGTAGGTAGGGGTGGGCTTCAAAAATTTTATCAAGGGGTTCTC